>CM059190.1:32484793-33084793 GCA_030323885.1 Branchipolynoe longqiensis | reverse complement strand
AAATTTGATGCTTCATCGGACTATGAAATTTTAATTAAAACTGCACAATTTGATGAAAGGATCAAATTTTCAAAACCAAAACACCTACCTAGATAGTGATTCTACATTTCAACTTAGATACCGGTGCACTTATTAAAGTTGCATTGCCTGATGAAAACATCAACATGTTTTTTCAAACTAAGCACTTACCTAGATTTGATCCAGATACGGGTGCACTCATTAAGCATGTGAATACCAAGTACTGCTCTATATAACTTACAGCGTCATCAAAGGCCAGTTGCTCTCATACCATGTATATGTGGTGTGGGAGGTTAAAAATCGCTCGGGTCGGTAAAAGTGTAGGCTCGGGCTTTCTATCGACAAAATGTCTAATGGTGAAAACAAGTGTATTCAGACGTATCCATGATAGGCAGTATAAATCTTGAAGAAGGAAAAAAAAAAAAAAAAAAAAAAAGTAAATTTAGTAGAACCTGTGAATGCTGAAACCTATGGTCGGGTTATGACGTGTTTGCCAAAGTTAATTTTGCATGTTTTGACTGCAAATATCTCAAAAGTTTACAGTTTAAAATGAAAGTTATTTCAAATTAAAGTAGATTATGAAAATCAACCTAATATAGTTACTTATCTTTACAAACGAAAAAAATGCCAAAAATTCTAATTTCGAACGTTCGCGAACTGTGTAGGGAGAGCAGAAGGGAGTGGGGCAGACCGGGAGGGGGGGGGGGGGGGATGTGAGAGAGGAGGCAGACGGGGAGACACGGGGAGGGAAGAGGGGAATGGAAAGCTGGGATCTATCCCGGGGATATCGGGTAGGCGACAGATAGGCGGGGTAGGAATCGATATGGGTGTGGGAGAGGGTCGGAGCTGTGAGCTGTGGGGCGGGTGTGTGTGTAGGGGTGGGTGGGAGATGGAGGCTGTGTAGGGTGGGTGGGAGATGGAGGCTGTAGGGTGTGTGTAGGGGTTGGTGGGAGCTGTGAGCTGTGGGGCGGGTGTGTGTAGGGGTGGGTGGGAGATGGAGGCTGTAGGGTGTGTATAGGGGTGGGTGGGAGCTGTGAGCTGTGGGTGTGTGTAGGTGTGGGTGGGAGATAGAGGCTGTGGGTGTGTGTAGGGGTGGGTGGGAGATGGAGGCTGTGGTGTGTAGGGGTGGGTGGGAGATGGAGGCTGTGGTGTGTGTGTAGGGGTGGGTGGGAGCTGGGGGTTGTGGGGTGTGTGTATGGATGGGCGGGAGATGGAGGTTGTAGGGTGTGTCTGTGTGTAGGGGTGGGTGGGAGATGTAGGCTGTAGGGTGTGTGTGTGTAGGGATGGGTGGGAGCTGTGAGCTGTGGGGCGTGTGTTGGGGTGGATGGGAGATGGGGGCTGTAGGGTATTGTAGGGGTGGGTGGTAGATGGAGGTTGTGGGGTGTGTCTACGGGTGGGTGGGAGCTGGGGGTTGTGGGAGGTGTTGGGGTGGGTGGGAGATGGAGGTTGTAGGGTATTGTAGGGGTGGGTGGTAGATGGAGGCTGTGGGGTGTGTCTAGGGGTGGGTGGGAGCTGTGGGTTGTGGGAGGTGTTGGGGTGGGTGGGAGATGGAGGTTGTAGGGTATTGTAGGGGTGGGTGGTAGATGGAGGTTGTGGGGTGTGTCTACGGGTGGGTGGGAGCTGGGGGTTGTGGGGGGTGTTGGGGTGGATGGGAGATGGGGGGCTGTAGGGTATTGTAGGGGTGGGTGGTAGATGGAGGTTGTGGGGTGTGTCTACGGGTGGGTGGGAGCTGGGGGTTGTGGGAGGTGTTGGGGTGGGTGGGAGATGGAGGTTGTAGGGTATTGTAGGGGTGGGTGGTAGATGGAGGTTGTGGGGTGTGTCGGGGTGGGTGGGAGCTGGGGGTTGTGGGGGGTGTTGGGGTGGGTGGGAGATGGAGGTTGTAGGGTATTGTAGGGGTGGGTGGTAGATGGAGGCTGTGGGGTGTGTCTAGGGGTGGGTGGGAGCTGGGGGTTGTGGGAGGTGTTGGGGTGGGTGGGAGATGGAGGTTGTAGGGTATTGTAGGGGTGGGTGGTAGATGGAGGCTGTGGGGTGTGTCTAGGGGTGGGTGGGAGCTTTGGGTTGTGGGGGGTGTTGGGGTGGGTGGGAGATGGGAGTTGTAGGGTATTGTAGGGGTGGGTGGTAGATGGAGGCTGTGGGGTGTGTCTAGGGGTGGGTGGGAGCTGGGGGTTGTGGGAGGTGTTGGGGTGGGTGGGAGATGGAGGTTGTAGGGTATTGTAGGGGTGGGTGGTAGATGGAGGCTGTGGGGTGTGTCTAGGGGTGGGTGGGAGCTGGGGGTTGTGGGGGGTGTTGGGGTGGGTGGGAGATGGAGGTTGTAGGGTATTGTAGGGGTGGGTGGTAGATGGAGGCTGTGGGGTGTGTCTAGGGGTGGGTGGGAGCTGTGGGTTGTGGGAGGTGTTGGGGTGGGTGGGAGATGGAGGTTGTAGGGTATTGTAGGGGTGGGTGGTAGATGGAGGCTGTGGGGTGTGTCTAGGGGTGGGTGGGAGCTGGGGGTTTGGTGGGGGGATGTTGGGGTGGGGTGGGAGATGGAGGCTGTAGGGTATTGTAGGGGTGGGTGGTAGATGGAGGCTGTGGGGGTGTGTCATAGGGGTGGGTGGGAGCTGGGGGTTGTGGGGGGTGTTGGGGTGGGTGGGAGATGGAGGTTGTAGGGTATTGTAGGGGTGGGTGCTAGATGGAGGCTGTGGGGTGTGTCTAGGGGTGGGTGGGAGCTGTGGGTTGTGGGGGGTGTTGGGGTGGGTGGGAGATGGAGGCTGTAGGGTTTGTGTAGGAGTAGGTCGGAGCTGTGAGATGTGGGGCGGGTGTGTGTAGGGATGGGTGGGAGATGGAGGTTGTAGGGTGTGTGTGTGTAGGGGTGGGTGGGAGATGTAGGCTGTGGGGTGGGTGGGAGCTGGGGGTTGTGGGGCGTGTAGGGGTGGGTGGGTGATGTAGGCTGTAGGCTTTGTGTAGGGATGGGTGGGAGCTGTGAGCTGTGGGGCGTGTGTAGGGGTGGGTGGGAGATGGAGGTTGTGTGGTGTGTGTAGGGGTGGGTGGGAACTGGGCGTTGTGGGGGTGTAGGGGCTGGTGGAAGATTGGGGGCTGTGGGGTGGGTGGGTGTAGGGGTGCGTGGGAGCTGAAGGCTGTGGGGTGGGTGTGTGTAGGGGTGGGTGGGAGATGGAGGCTGTAGGGTGTGTGTAGGGGTGGGTGGGAGCTGTGAGCTGTGGGTGTGTGTAGGGGTGGGTGGGAGATGGAGGCTGTAGGGTGTGTGTAGGGGTGGGTGGGAGCTGTGAGCTGTGGGTGTGTGTCGTGGTGGGTGGGAGCTGGGGGATGTAGGGTGTGTAGGGGTGGGTGGTAGCTGGGGGTTGTGTGGCGTGTGCAGGGGTAGGTCGTAGCTGGGGGATGTGGTACGGGTATGTGGAGGGGGGGGGGGAGCTAGAGATTGGGTAGGGGTGGATGGGTTGGTGTGTGAGGTGGGGGTGGGAGCTGGGGGATGTGGGGTGTGTGTAGGGGTGTCAGGGAGCTGGGGGTAGGGATGGGGTGGATGGGTTGGTGTGTGCGGTGGGGGTCGTGGTGCTGGCTGCCTGGAATCAGCATGATAACCAGCCCTGAAGCAGAGCCGTATTGAGTGTCAATGTGGCCATCCTTAAGGAGGCAATGCATTACAGGACCCGGCTGATGGCAGCGATCATTGTTGCCAAGTCATCTGTGGCTGCCGGGAACCAGTGTGATGTCGCTGCTGAAGTATATGATGTTCAGCACTACATGCCAAAACGACGTACATGCCCAAATTAATTTGAGATGTTTTTTTTTGCTGGGAGGGGTTGAAATTAATTTTATTCATATATAAATGTGCCTACATCAAAAGGAGAAACAAGCGGAGATGGGATGGACAATCTTTATTGCTTGTCTGGCTAGCAATTATATGCCTACCGGTTAAAGTTTGAAAGCTGGCCGAAGACTGACCATTATGGAGGGCCAGCGTCCGAACCCGCCGTTTTGGCGCCCCTGCAGGGCAGGTCCGGGCTAACAAGTAAGGCATTGATCGGACAATATTGGAATACTAATATTACAGAACGATAATATTAATAAGTACTTTAACTCCGGCATTTATATACGCATAATATATATTATACTCCTTATAAGCCATCATCTTATGAGATGTTTTTTTTTGCTGGGAGGGGTTGATATTAATTTTATTCATATATATCTTTTGTCAGTGCCGTAGCACTGGTCTTCCGACTGTAAGTGTATATAGGTATTTACACAATTCTTTTACATGGTTTATATAGTAAATTGAAGTGAGAATTAAATTCTGAAATTAAAGTGTACACAATGCAATAAGTAATAAGTATGCGGTACATTAAATCATTTCACATTTACATGCAAGGTTTTAGTTGTTTGTTTCGAATTTCCAATTCAATAGGTACATTTAATGCTGCACAGTCCAATGAAAACATCAAATTTTCAAAACCAAAGCAATTATCTAGATTTTATTCTACATATCTAACTTACCTACTGTGCACTTATTAAAAATTTGTCGCCACACAGAAAGGAATACCGAGCCAATTTAATAGTTGAATAGTTTTTTCATTTCAAATATCGGAGCCACCTCTGGTGGCGCCACCTTCAGTGTGTTGCTGGTTGTCTTCTATCGGTGTGTGCTGAGGCGTTGGGGTTTTATTTGCAACCCAGGGTTATCTGTAGGTAATGATAATGTGCTAGTTGGTTCATTGGTTGTTGGAGTTTTACTTCCTGGCAATATCTAAGGTTATATTAGGACAGGTACCGATTTGTGAGAGTGCTCCCTCATGGCGACTTTACAGTGCTGCAACAATGGGAGAGCAGTCCACCAGTATCATCACCTGATATCCCACTCAGTCACATTATCCTGACACTGAGCCAACCAGCCCTTGCCCTATCCTAATAATGCCGAGCACCTGGCTATGAGGTGACAAGTATCAATTTTTAAGTCATTGGTTTGACTCGACCAGGGTTCGAACCGTGGGTTCGAATCCCATGATCTGCCAAAGCGGGAGATGGATGCTAAACTCATTCGGCCATCCCATCTGGTAAATAATGTCCTAGTTGAACCAGCCCTATAATTGACACAAGTGAATGTGGTTAGAATGGTATGAGAAAAAATCTCCCTTAATTTGTGTGTTGTGCCAACTGGTGACAGTGCACATTCATGACGATTTTATAGTGCTGCACTACAAGGAGACTAGGCTGCCAGTACCAAATTCCAATATCCCACTTGGTCACATTATTTTGATACTGCGCAAACCAGTCCTTGTCCTATCCTATTGTAGTCGTCTGCACTGACATCTCAGGCAAGGAGCCACATAGACAGGTAGGTGTGGGTAGCGTGGTGATATCAGGGAGCCTAGGTGGTGTAATGATTAGCACACTGGCCCGGAATGCAAAGAGATGTGGGTTTGAGTCCCACTCTAGGCGCAATATTTCCCATGTTCATCACCCCCATGACACTGGTTGCCGTGACCATGATCCTGTACAAGCTATGCGCTGTATGGTTGTTGAACCTACCCTGTGTATGTGTAAGTGCATTGCCTGTATGTATGTAATTGTAAGCATTAAAAGACTTACAATTCCAGGGGGACGAGTGTAGTGGTCTGCACTGACCTCTCAGACAAGGAGCCGCATAGACAGGTAGGCATGGGTAGTATGGTGATATCAGGGAGCCTAGGTGGTGTAATGGTTAGCACACTTGCCCGGAATGCAAAGAGATGTGGGTTCGAGTCACGCTCTAGGCGCAATATTTCCCATTTTCATCACCCCCATGACACTATTAATGCTGAGCACTAGGCTAGATAGCGACATGCGTAAATGTTGTAAATCATTAGCTTGACTCGATCAGGGTTTGAAACCACGACCTCCCGCACGGGAAGCCACCTAGCACTATTTACCGATTCAGCCATCCAGTCCAGTTGCACTGGTGTGTGAAAATCCTGAAATACATCAAAGCTCCCTGTAAAGTCGCCGGCTGGTGGTGTGAGTGGTGTGGACAAGCTAATGAGAAATCAATACAGGTAATGAAGGAAAGTAGAGAAAGAGTGAAAAGTAGGAGAGTGAGACTCCCTGGTTTATTATCTTATATAGGTTTCTAGAATCTAGAGCCTTGTTCACACGGACAAAATATGAGGCGCATCACACAAATCGAATCAGGTGAGGCGAATTAGCCGCCCGTTCACACGGGCACTGCGTGATGCGGAAGTGGATATCTGCGCATGAGCAAGTCCAGGCTAACCAGCGCCCTTTTGGGTTCGACGATGCTGGCACCAGAGAGTGTGGGTTCGACCTAGATATGTATTTAATGAATCGTATTGGTTTGGAACGGTCAAAACTTCTGCTGGGCAGTGAAACCCTAAAAATAAATGATGAAAAAAATATATGTGCACATCTAGCAGTTTCATAGACCAAATTATAGTATATATCGACGTGCTTAGTCCGCATCACGTAAGTCGGTTGCGTCCACACGGGCAAAATTATCCGCATCACAGGAATCGATTCACGTAGACTACCTCGCTTAGGTGGTTTACAGGATCCGCATCACGTGAATCGAATCAGCCCTAATCCGCATCAGACGTCCGTTCACACGAGAAATGTGATGCGAACTATACAAGTCGCTTTCTACGAATCGATTTACATCGTCCGTGTGAACAAGGCTCAAGATGGTGGTGGTCACATGGGTTGATCTACCAATCAGGGTTCAATCTGTTGTATCCAAGGCCTTGTCATGCTGGCTACAGTGCCTTGTGGTGGCCAGTGATCCATAAATAACACCTGGGGGGAGGGAGTATGTGAGGTGACTCCTCCAAAGACTGTATCTAAGAAGTGACACTCCTCCTCTATACTATTTTACTATACAATTTCTATGCCTAATGAGTAATAGTTTACCAACTCCACATATCCCTCATATGCCTTTGGATTTTATATATTACCATTTACCATTATATAGACAAGTTGCAATTTATTATAGTAGAGTTCACATATATCCTCATGTCATTATATCGGAAAATGTTACATCCCGCCATTGGCGAATCGGATTCCAATGTCCTACAGCCATAAATAGCCATGACGCATCGGAAAACTTGGATAGCCATAGTCACTAGGGATAATACTGGGTGGGGACTGGGTGTGACTGGGGGGGGAGCACTTGACGGATGTATACAGAGATGGATTCTGCGACTCGATACTCCAAGGCCACGCTGCCTCAATGAGCGTATCCAGCTTACTTACCAGCCAGACCAGATGCAATTGCCAAATCGGGAAGAGCGTTGGTTGGCTTCCTGTGGTGGGAGGCCGTGGATTCAGACCCCAGCCGAGTCAAACCAATGACTTACAAAATTGATACTTGTCGCTAACTGGCCTGGCACTCAGCATTAATAGGATAGAGCAAAGACTGGTTTGCTCAGGGTCAAGATAATGTGACTGAGAGGGAGATCGGATCATGGTGCTGCATATTCAACCTAGACACTGGTCCTTTAGGGCCTGGTCCATTCTAGGTAATTGCACCTGAACCCTCCCCCCCTTCCACCCTCCACACCAACAGAGCCCCAGCTCTTACACAAACACATCCAAACTAACCACTATAGTCCTGGCTTAACTGAATTCACATGTTATCTCTGATGTATATAATTATATAGAACAGTGTCACAGCGTTATCTCCCTTCAAGGTAACTTCACAGTGGTCTCCCTCAGCCTGTGGCCAAATAACACCCAGTCTGTTTCACCCATCTGTTATGTACATGCATTCCCTTCTAGCCTGACTGCTGTGTGCTCCCTTCATATGCTAGTTATATTTCCACATTAGTTCTCATTAATATTAGAATTTGCATATTGCTGCTCATAGTTACTGAAATCGCGAACTACTATTTTACAAGGGGTTGGGCAGTTATGAGATAGGATGTGGGTGGAGATGAGATGGGAGATAAATGGAAATGAAATACGATGTGGGAGTTTATATTTAGTTGTGTTTGTTTGTTTTGTGGTTTACATCCTGACATCATCTAAGGACGGTAATAAGATAAAAGAAAAATAAGGTAATAAGAGATAGGATCTGAACAGACATGAGAGAAGATCTGAAGGGTGAGAGATAGGGTAGGATAAAGAAAGATAGAAAGAAAGAAAGAAAGAAAGAAAGAAAGAGGAGAAGAACAACCCCACCAACAACAAATATAAGAACATAAACATTGAACCAGGAAGCAAAGAAAAACAACATGAATAAATAAGAAAGAAGGGAAGAATACAACAAAGACAAGAACGTGAACAAGAGAGAAAGAGGAAAAGAAGAACAACAACATGAAGAATCAAGAGGAGGAGAACAACTACAAGAATCTGACCAAAGAAGAAAGAGGAAATGAACAGCAATATCAACATGGAAGAAGGAGGAAAAGAAGAACAAAAACAAGAACATGAACAGAGAAAAAAGAGGAAAAGAACAACAACAGGGATAAGGAAGAGGAGGAGAAGAAGTAGAAGAAGACGAAGAAGAAGATGATGATGAAGAACAAGATGAAGAAGAGGAAGAAGAAACAGAAAAAAGGAGACAAAGAAGATGAAGAAGACAAAGAAGATGAAAAAAACGAAGAAGACGAGGAAGTAGAAGAAGGGGAAGAAGACAAAGACAAAGAAGGAGACGAAAAAGGGGGAGAAGAAGATGAAGACAAAGAAGATGAAGAAGACAAAGAAGATGAAGAAGACAAAGACGATGAAGAAGATGATGAAGATGAAGAAGATGAAGCAGGCAAAGAAGGCAAAGAAGGTGGAGAAGATAAAGAAGACAAAGGAGGTGAAGAAGGCGAAAAAGACAAACAAGGCAAACAAGGCAAACAACACCAACAACACCAACAACACCAACAACACCAACAACACCAACAACACCAACAATGCCAAAAATGCCAACAATGCCAACAACGCCAACAATGCCAACAACGCCAACAACACCAACAACAGCCAACAATACCACAACAGCAACCAATGCCAACAAACCACAACTGCCAACACAAGCAACACAAACACCAACAACGCCAACAACCAACAACACCAACAACACCAACAACACCAACAACACCAACAACAACAACCAACAACACCAACAACAACACAACACCAACAACACCAACACCAACAACACCAACAACAACACCAACAACACCAACAACACCAACAACACCAACAACACCAACAACACCAACAACACCAACAACACCGACAACACCGACAACACCGACAACGCCGACAACGCCGACAACGCCGACAACGCCGACAACGCCGACAACGCCGACAACGCCGACAACGCCGACAACGCCGACAACGCCGACAACGCCGACAACGCCGACAACGCCGACAACGCCGACAACGCCGACAACGCCGACAACGCCGACAACGCCGACAACGCCGACAACGCCGACAACGCCGACAACACCAACAACACCAACAACACCAACAACACCAACAACACCAACAACACCAACAACACCAACAACACCAACAACACCAACAACACCAACAACACCAACAACACCAACAACACCAACAACACCAACAACACCAACAACACCAACAACACCAACAACACAACAACACCAACAACACCAACAACACCAACAACACCAACAACACCAACAACACCAACAACACCAACAACACCAACAACACCAACAACACCAACAACACCAACAACACCAACAACACCAACAAAAGTGAGAAGAACGCAATGGACTCGCAGCTTTGCGGCGTGAATATTGCGTGGCCGGTGGCGAAGCATGTTAGCTGAGGTGAGTGGTGTGTATGAGTAGGCGGGTGGGTGGGTGGAGACAGCGCGGTAATCTGCGAGCCGGGTCGGTATGACCGTAACGAGGAGTGACAGGTGGGTCGAAGTGGGATGCTCTCTCGACGCGCGCCCTGGTGTTGAGGCGCCGCTGTAAAGATGGCGGTCAGGGTGGGGTGGAGGGAGGTTGGGTGGGTGTACCCTTGTTATCTAGGTCGATGGTACACGGCGGCTTAACTCGGGGTGACACGGTGTGCAGCGCCCCCTGCCGGGGTGTGCAGTGTGATATAAACCTGAACAGAACAGCCAGGGCTTCCGCCACCATGACCTGGTCAGTGAGTGAGTGTGCCCTTGGTTGGGTGTTGGATGTTTATGTCCTGGCAACATCTAAGGTCATATCGGGACCGGTGCACTCATGGTGACTTTATAGTGCTGTCCCACTGGGAAATCAGGCCGCCAGCACCATGACCCGATATCCCACCCAGTCACATTATCCTGACACTACGCTAACCAGTCCTTGCCCGATCGTAATAATCCCGAGCGCCAGGCTAGGAAGACAGAAGTGTCAATTTTGTATGTCATTGGTTTGACTCGATCGGGAACCTAACTTCCGATCTCCCGCACGCGAGGCCCGCGCTCTACCGATGCGGCCACCGCGCCCGGTGTGTGCACCTGGTTGTGGCACTAATGGCGTCGAGGGAGGGGTAAGGGTGGTAAGGGGATGGGGGGGGGCTAGGGGGCGATGGGGGGGGGAGATATCTCAGAGGAGCATTTTTTTATATTCGATATGTATTTTGGCTTGTTCGACTTTTGCCAGCGCGCACTCATGGCGACTTAATAGTGCTGCCCCACTGGGAGACAAGGCCGCCAGCACCGTGACCTGACATCCCACTCAGTCACATTATCCTGACACTGAGCCAACCAGTCCTTGCTTTATCCTAATAATGCTGAGCTCCTGGCTAGGAAGCGACAAATGTCAATTTTTAAGTCATTAGTTTGACCCGACCAGGTTCGAATCCCACGATCTACCAAAATGGGATGTGGACGCTCAACTCATCCAGCCATCCTCGTCTGGTCTATAGAGAGAGAGAGAGAATTGAGGTTGGCTCGGTATTCGAATAATGTGAATAAGTGACACATAGAGGCATCGTCTATTGATTCATTTATTGATGATGGTTTAACACCGTGTCAGCAGCAATGGCCATATTTACGATGGAAAACTAGTGGCATCCACTCTGTTAGTCTTGTTAATCACAATCAAATGCCTACAGCGAAATTTACATGAAATTACAAAATGGTCAGATCTATGGCGAATGACAGCAAAAATTATCTCTGATGCAATTTTGAATTTGCTATTTTAGTGTCAATTGACAGCAAATTTAATTTACAAAGCATAGCTAAAATTACAAGAGGTGATCGAGCCCAGCTGTTCTTAGGAATGCTAAGATTTGTTTGTGCTTTATGTTGGTGCTTTACATTTACATTACAACAATGTTGTAAACTCAGGGAGTTTGACGCCCCTGCCTTGCAGAGTTGCAAACCACTGTCTTGTGGTACAGGTTCTTGACAGAACCGAAGGCTAAGGGAGCAAACCCTAAACAGAAAACCATGTCACTGTGGCAGCATTAAGGGCGGTTGATGTATGGAACTCCCAACATCTCCCGACCAGCCACTGCAGGGACAAATAGTTTTGCGCCTGTCTTGACATGTTCTTGCCGGTGTGAAACCTCTATTTGCTCCCCGAGAGAGTGCCGCTGGTAACTTGCAAAAGCGAGCAGCACTTCAACACTTTTGCAGGCAGCTTTCATGAAATGGAGAGCGGCAGTCAAGTAATGAAAGCAGTCTTTGTCGCATCGCGACCGACAGCATGATGATGATGATGATGATGATGACAACAATGTTGACACAGGATGATGAAATCTACTCACTCTAGCAGAATGTGTCTGAGTGTTATGGCCCTGTCACACTACGACGCTTCTCGCCGGCGACACGGCGACGTGTGGTGTTTTTGGGCGATATTTGGTGAAATATCGAGAAGCGCTGGTGGCGCGTTATGGGCGCGTCGGTACACGTCGGTACACTTCTTTGTCGCCGGCGAGTCGCCGGCGAAAGTCGGCGCGCGTTATTGGTCGCTGAGTGTTTTGAACCTGTCCAAAACAAGCCAACGACCGCCAGCGCGCGCAAATATAGGTAAGGACGTTAGGCGCGCGTCGCGCTGCGTTGGACGCGCCGGCATAACGTTATGGGAATGCTAGAAAGACGGCGCGCGCGCGGGAGGGTCGTTGTCACGCGTTGCGCAAACTGGGGCGTTTTTGTTTTACGCCCTAGCACCATTTAAGGTTAAATGAAGACATCGCGCCAAACTTTTTTTTTTTTTTTCCCCAGCGCGTCGACACACGTTGGCCGCGCGCGCATAACGCGCCGCGCTGACGCCGATCTTTTTCCTCAAACTGCCGAAAAGTTTGACGTTTCTCGACGCGCAATGTTTTATTTTCAACGCTGACAGGTCGCCGGGAGAAACGTCGTAGTGTGACAGGCACATTAGTAGGGACTGTCAGTGCCACCCAATGCACTCGGAGAATAGTTCTCCGTTGAAAATGCATGAGTCAGCCAAGAGTGACTAATGCACACATTAAGTGAGGGCAACTTGGTCTCACCGACGCACAGCCATGATGCTGTGGCTGTTTTTTCAATGCATGTGATGACGTTGCGCCACGTATTGTTTGGATGCTCATCCCAATCATGTTGTAATTTTGATTTGATATACTTGAGAATGCATGGTCGCAGATCAGAGTGAGAGATTTGATGCGATACAAGACCTTTCAGTGCAACAACCACTGTTCTGTTCCATTTTCGCAGTGCACTCAGCATGCTCATTTGCTTGGATATTGGTGTGGCCTTGCATCCAGCCCAAGTGGCTGTTGTACACTGCCGTTGCCTAGTAGTAGGGCGGCTTAGCTGATCAATTGTGCATTTTCCCTTAAAAGCAGGAAACTTGGCACATGGTTAGAGCAAGACATTATAAAGAGTTTTAGTCCAGGGGCCATGGGAAATTGTACCCCTAATGGTGGCCATCTTGGATTTCAAAATGACCACCATCATGAACCTGTTTAGTTAAATATCTCCTTAACTAGTACAGAGATCGAGACAGTTGAAATGCCTATTCCTACATTTTAGAGCTCTAGGAATCCAATTGTGACATAGAATGTTTGAAAATTGTGGCTGCCATCTTGAAATCTAAGATGGCCACTATAGACAAGCAATTTTGCTGAATATCTCATTAAGTAGTAAAGATATCAATATATTTGTAACAGAGATCGAGACAGTTGAAATGCCTATACCTACATTTTAGAGCTCTAGGAATCCAATTGTGACATAAAATGTTTGAAAATTGTGGCTGCCATCTTGAAATCTAAGATGGCCACTATAGACAAGCAATTTTGCTGAATATCTCATTAAGTAGTAAAGATATCAATATATTTGTAACGTCTATACCCAGGTTTTATGGGTCTAGGAATCCAATGGTAACATTGAATATGTGACAGCTATCATATACTCAAAGATAGCCACTATCCAAAGGCTATTAACATAGCATATCATCAGTTAACAGGTCGACGCACAATATGTGAAGGAATGAACCATCAAGAGAACATCATGAGCAGTTAGCCAAAAAAGCACAGTTGCTGTCACTCAATTTTTCTAGTCCCTGTTGCATTCCCCATCACAAGAACAAGGTGACATGCATGGAAGTGCAGACTCCTTACAGTGACCAGTGCATCCTTTTGTGCATCCAGACTGGATAAGTTCATTACAAATCTGTGTGACTTCTGGTAGTGTTGTCCAAATCGGTTTAGACTGATGGTCAGATGTTTTTTTCCAACCGCACTCACTTGCATATAGGAGCTCAGCTGTGCAGGTAATGCCTGGCCCCAGAATAATGCTCCTTGGTACACTGCACACCTAACATGCTGCACCAGAGAATGGTTTGTAGGCAGAATTGATACCAGAGGTCTGACTTTGTTTGCAAACAGTTTCTTTTGTGTTGTATTAATGTCACTACAGGTACTTGTGCGATCATACATCAAAATGAATCTTGCAATAATGCTCACATAGGACTTAGTTATATCTGTTTGTTCATGGTTGATTTCAGATAGTGAATCTGTGAGGTCTGGAACGAACTCCCATAGAGACCATGCAGTTCGCTTACCTCACCCAACAAACGCTGATACAGTATCGCATCATGTCAGTGCATGAAACATGGGGAGGTCCTTAGACTTCTCAGGGCCGAGAGCAGTGGCTATGTCATGTACAGGGATGAATCGCAAACTCTTCCCTGTTCCAAAGGCTAGCCATATCTTCCAAGAAAGTCTCTCAGTTGCCATAACTGCAAGTATGACAACATCTGTGTCAACGTTCACATTAGGATCCTGTCATTCCCTCTCTGTGCCGCATCAGCTGCATGGAGAAACATGTGGCCATCTACCTCTTCTTGGTTGCATGGAGCCAGAGATTTTAGATTCATGCACGGTGGAGCAGTAAGAACCTCTCTTTCAAGTGTGACTACTAACTCCTTGCTCTGGTCTTCAACTGATTTGATAATTTTATTGGACAGGAAACTGAAAAGTTCTGCCTTGTTTTTTTCAACATGAAGAAAATTCTGCCATTGTCCAGGAACTGCAACTGAGGTACCCACACATCGACAAACTCCCTTGCCATGCTTTTCTCGGGTCATGCTCTTTAGACTTTCAGGCAGGTAACGGTCCCACACCAGGTCAAGTTGGGTTGCAGATTTATACTGGGAGAGAACAAATGGGATGAATACCTCATAGGCATATTCTCCAAAGTCTTTGCTGTTCCAGGCGTTAGCATTTGAACAATCGCTGCCCCGGCAAGTATTATGCACCTAACCTCTGGAGCCTGTGTACTTGCTGGCGCAATTTCCTCCAAGCATTGCAAAATATCACTCTTTGTTGCAGTTCGAAGCTTCCCTGCCTAGGACAAGGATGGATGGAAAGGCTGATTTTCATGATGGAAAAAATCATCCAGGTTTCCCTCAAGTGTCTGACAAGCAATGTAAAGACGGGAAAACAATTGCACATCGCTCTTTAATGAGGGTACCTTCTGTTTGTCTTTAGGCTGGGCTTTTGCTGATGCGCTGCCAAATAATGGCAACTTGTTGTGGGAGACGACATCATTGAGAGGTTTTTATGCTCACAAAGCCTTTCTTGCACAAATGATTCCAAAGCCTCCTTCCCCACCTTCTGCACATTTTGCACACTGTGCGTAACTGATGAGCTTGCGATGTCTTTTGTGTCGAGGACCACAATATCAGTGGTTTCTTCAAGAAATGGATTACCAAGCTCCTCGATAACTGACACAAGTGATCTGATATCTTTGTCGAAGGACTTCACAATGCCTTCAGTTTTGTTGTGATGCAACGTTTGAACTTTGCTGTCATGGTACTGCTAGGCCATCTCAAACTCAACAGTCACTCTTGCAACCTCTGGGCCAGCAATCATCCATCTTTGCAGAGCATTGGGATTGTCCATCAGCCTAACAGTCCATCCATCCCCCTTGATGCATGCATTATTCTGCTCATGTGCCTGGTATGTGGCAATGGAGGAAAATGTTCACTTAGTCTTTTGCACTGTGAACTGTGCCGTTCTCTGTGGCGGAGTGGTTAGAATGTCTGACTTTTTTCTAGGTCAGACTCCTAATCTGAGGGTCGGCGGTTCGATTCCCCGTGCCCCCAGCTCTGCCAATTTGGATTTCCACCGCTGTGTATAACTTACAGAGTCATCAAAGGCCGGTTGCTCTCATACCATGTCTATGTGGTGTGGGAGGTTAAAAATCCCTTGGGTCGGTAAAAGTGTAGGCTCGGGCTTTCTATCGGCCAGCAGTGGAATGAGGAAGACCAGTCGTCTATCTCTGAAATTTCCCCTGCTTAAACAACTAATGGACAAAACAAAAAAAAGATGCCAGCTTGGAATTCTTCCAACACTTCTGGGTGTGTTCTATGAAGGCCTAACATGTCTCGCAAGTGGACTGTGATCCATCTCGCATAGTGTGTGTAGTCAAGAGCAAAGAACCACAGGAGAAGCTCCTAGAGAGCCTCTAAGTACATATCAAAGTCAGCTTCACTCACGCAGCTCACAAAGGTCAGGATGCAAACCTCTAATACCAATGCAAAGCTCCAGTACCGGAATTGTGAACTTTCTTTGGTTCTTCTTGGACACCATTCCTTAAAGCGGCTGTCACACCTCGCCGGATTGAGAAATGGACAGAATTGTCTAGTCCGGTGGTGATAAGTATCAAAATGTATTAAAATGTGTCAAAATGTTGCGCTATCGGGTCAATGGCCCCTGGACGAACAGACATGAAACAGACATGAAATGGACATGAACGGATAGCCAACGGAAGAAACAAACTCAAACTGGACAAGAACCATAGACGTCAATCCGGCGGCATCCGTTCCTAGTTTTGTGCATGTTCAAAACTTGTACGGCCACAAACCGGACTTCTGTCCGTTTCCCCCAATCTGGTGAGGTGTGACAGGGCCTTGAATGATAACTGTTTGTTAACCTTTGATGTTGACCATAGGATGTGTGTAGATGGTTGATTATTGTCCTCCACACAAGTCAGCTCCAGCTTCAGCTCCAGAACTCTCTTCTAGTGCAATAGTATCAGTAGAGAAAGGAAGGCACAACCAACAGTGAAGGACATGATGAAGTAGCTTGTATTGTTGCCTACTCCAGTCAACCCCAACACAAACCAACTCTGCCAACCTCCACTCACCACCACCACCAGAGAGAGAGCGACTGCTTACAGGAAAACACTCCCCTCTTATACTCCCAGGGGCTGGCAGGGGGTGGGGGGAGGGTAGGGGGGGGAAGCAATCAGCACCCACAATTACCATTTTCTAACATTATTAATTCACCTAATTCATAACATTAACATATACTCATATAATAACACTCATGCAATGTATTTTAGTACATTTACAATCATGAATTGACAGTATTCTTCATATAAATATACCTACAGACATTTCCTATTTCAGATAATCCACTCCGAAATAACACCTAAGTCATACAATTAACACCTACTCATACAATAACAATCATGCAGTACATTTGAGTACATTTACAATCATGAATTGACAGTACTCTTCAGATATCTTTGGCCAAATAACACCCAGTATGTTTCACCCATCTGTTATCTACACGCATTCCATTCTGGCCTAAGCGCTGGGTGCTCCCTTCATATACTAGTTATATTTCCACCATTGGTTATGATTAATATTAGAATTTGCATATTGCTGCTCATAGTTACTGAAATCGCGAACTACTATTTTACAGGTTGATCCTTGTCAGCTGCTATTGTATACTCATCGTATGCGTGGTGCTGCAGTATGTTCAATGCTGCAGCTGTAACCTGATGTGTGTGATGTGCGTGATGCGCAATATGCACAGCTCGCAGGAAGGAATCTGCTGTTCCAGCTGAAGCAATGTCAGCTTGCACAAATGCTTCTACCCAGCCACTTCCTTCTAACCAATCACCTGCTGTCTTCAGTGCAGCCAATTCAATGAGCAATCCTCCAAACAGAATAACAAATTTATCCTCTCCATATTTCTCGGGCCATTTCCACTGAATTTCTTTTGCAATTGCGAATAATGGTTGATCAAAGGCGATGACTGGAATTTGCCCAGGATTGCGAATAATGGCTGATCAAAGGTGATGACAGGAATTTGCCCAGGATTTATATGTTGCACAGCACTCAGAATGACATCCATTGAGTGCTTTATCATGACCACAGTGTGAGCACTTTCGTGAAACAGTGCTAGTAGAGCCGTTACAGACATTGGACAAGCTGATTGAGACAGGTTGTGAGGTTGTGGTTTTGTTTTCTATGTGCTCTCTTACATGCTCAAGCCACCTATCGTCACTGGACGTATTCTCCTGGACCAGAGACTTAAGGCCTATGTCTGGAACTAGTGATCCCTTTATACTTGCCTGAACAGGTGGTACGTTGGTGTTTCTTTGTGCCAGCTGCACCACCAATAATATTTCTACTACCTATTGAGCAATATTGCTTTCAAATTGTGGTGATATCTCAGGTGCTAAAATACCTCAGGGAGTTTGATGCCCCTGCCTTGCAAAGTTGTAAACCACTGCCTTGTGGTACAAGTTCTGGTTCTTGATAGAATCAAAGGCTAAGGGAGCAAACCCTAACAGAAAACCATGTTATCGTGGCAGCATTAAGGGCGGTGATGAATGGAACTCCCAACATCTCCCGACCAGCCACTGCAGGGACAAATAGTTTGCGCCTGTCTTGACATGTTCTTGCCAGTGTGACACCTCTATTTGCTCCCTGGGAGAGTGCCGCTAGTAACTTGCAAAAGTCAGCAGCACTTCAACACTTTGCACGCAGCTTTTATGAAATGTACCAGAGCACAAAGCGGTGGTTAAGTAATGAAAGCAGTCTTTGTCGCATTGCGACTGACAGCATGATGATGATGATGATGATGGATTCCTAGAGCCAAAAATGTAGGTATAGGCATTTCAACTGTCTCGTTATACTAGTTAAGGAGATATTTAGCAAAACAGGTCTACAATGGCAGCCATTTTGAAATCCAAGATGGCCACCATATGCTGTGCAATTTTCGGCGTCCACTCGACTAAAGACCTTTATATTGTGTTACTCTAAGTTACCATGTGCCAAGTTTCATGCTTTTAAGGGAAAGTGCACAATCGACTTGTTTTTTTTAGCTAAGCCGTCCCACTATAGAGCCATTGTGCCATTGTCGTGTGGAATCTCAGTGAGGCAGCACTATAAAGCTTACATGAATGTAAGCCGGTGTCAGAAATTGGGGCTGGTCGGGAAATAAATTCGGATTTCCAGGATCGTAAAGCACAAATAAATCAATAAAAGAATATCCTCACCCATCCACATTCCATTCTGACATAGATCTAATCCACCACCCTCTGCCTTTCCTTTTCCCTCTCCACCCTCTCTCTCTACCGTCCTGATATGACCTTAGATGTTGCTAGGACGTTAAACAACAAACAAACAAACAACAATCTCTCTCTCTATCCCTACCCCTCTCTCAGCCCAGCCCACCCCACCCTCTTCGACCCACCCTCTACCTCTCCACCCTGCCCCTCCCCCCCCTTACCCCTCCCGCGCACCCCGACGCCCCCCCCCCCCTCATTTCACTCCCCTGGCTCTACCTCTCCCCCCGCCTTCCCTATCCCCACCCCCTTCCAATCATCTCTTCGCCCTTACCCCGCACTGTTGGCTCCCCACCCCCTCCCCACCCCCGCCCGCACCCCTCCGCACCCCCGCCCGCACCCCTCCTCACCCCCGCCCGCACCTCTCCCTACAACCCGTCCCACCCCCGCCCGCACCACTCCCCACCCCCGCCCGCACCCCTCCCCACCCCCGCCCGCACCCCTCGCCACTCCTCCCCACCCTCGCCGCTCACCATCCCCTCTCCCTCCATACCCAAACCTCTGCCCACCATCACCCCTGCTCACCTTCACCCCATCCACACCCTCACCGCTCCCTGCCCGCACCCCTCTCCACCATCACCCCTCCCCGACATTACTGCTCCCCACCCTTATTGTTCCCCACTATCAGTATCATCCCTCCTCACCCGCACCCTTCCCCACCCTCTCCTCTTCCCACCCTCTTCCCCTCGCAACCCTCTCCCCCGAGACACCCTCTCCCCCTCCCCACACACTCTCCCCTCCCCGCCCTCTCCCCCTCCCCACACTCTCTCCCCCCTCCCCACCCTCTCCCCTCCCCACCCTCTCCCCTCCCCCACACTCTCTCCCCCTCCACACCCTCTCCCCTCCCCTCCCACCCTCTCCCCTCCCCACCCTCTCCCCCTCCCCACACTCTCTCTCCCCCTCCCCACCCCCTCCCCACCCCCTCCCCCTCCCCACCCTCCCCCCCCTCCCCAACCTCTCCCCCTCCCCAACCTCTCCCCCTCCCCAACCTCTCCCCCTTCCCACCCTCTCCCCTCCCCACCCTCTCCCCTCCCCACACTCTCTCACCCTCCCCACCCTCTCCCCTCCTCACCCTCTCCCATCCACACCCTCTCTCCCTCCCCACACTCTCCCCTCCCCACCCTCTCCCCACCCTCTCCCCTCCCCACCCTCTCCCCTCCCCACCCTCTCCCCTCCTCACCCTCTCCCATCCACACCCTCACCCCTCCCCACACTCTCTCCCCCTCCCCAACCTCTCCCCCTCCCCACTCTCACCCCCTCCCCACCCTCTCCCCTCCCCACCCTCTCTCCCCCTCCACACCCTCTCCCCTCCACACCCTCTCCCCTCCCCACCCTCCCCCTCCCCACCCTCTCCCCCTCCCCACCCTCTCCCCCTCCCCACCCTCTCCCCCTCCCCACCCTCTCTCCCCTCCCCAGACTCTCTCCCCCTCCCCACTCTCTCCCCCTCCCCACCCTCCCCCCTCCCCACCCTCTCCCCTCCCCACCCTCTCACCTCCACACCCTCTCCCCTCCACACCCTCTCCCATCCACACCCTCTCCCATCCACACCCTCTCCCCTCCCCACCCTCTCCCCCTCCCCACACTCTCTCCTCCTCCCCACCCTCCCCTCTCCCCACCCTCTCCCCTCCCCACCCTCTCCCCTCCACACCCTCTCTCCGCCCCACCCTCCTCCCCACCTTCCCCCTCCCACCCTCTCCCTCTCCCCACGCTTTTCCGATCACGTCCTTACAAATGGCACGGGGCACTTACGCGTGTCCCTCCCATTCTGTGCCGCGCAGGCGCACTCGGTGAAAGGAAGCAGATTACGGACGGTCACGTGACTTGGGGAACAGATGACGTAAGCGACAAAGTGGCTGGTGGAGGGTGAAGTCTGGGGGGTGCTCGGGGATATGAGAACCACACAGGACACTTGTGAACGAGATGTTGGCTATAACTCGAACTGAGAATGGGCCTGTGGGTTATCTTAGACTCATTGATTTATTCATTCATGCATTCATTGGGAAGGGGTGCAAGATCTCCGCGATTTCGCGGATTTCCGCGATTTTTTATATTTACCAATTAATGTTAAGCAAAACGCCAAGTAATCAGGATGTATATGGCAACAATTGGGTCGTTTGAATGCCGTTCTTATATGACCTTAGATGTTGCTAGAACATAAAACAGTG
The DNA here is from genome assembly GCA_030323885.1 of Branchipolynoe longqiensis. Classification (NCBI taxonomy): domain Eukaryota; kingdom Metazoa; phylum Annelida; class Polychaeta; order Phyllodocida; family Polynoidae; genus Branchipolynoe; species Branchipolynoe longqiensis. Next base: position 33,063,835 of record CM059190.1, on the reverse strand, counting down.
CTAATCCCATGGGGAGAAATCCGCGTTTTCGCGGAAATTGGGGGATCGGACGCGGTGGCCGAATCAGTAGAGTGCAGGCTTCTCATGCGGAAGGTCGGGATCTCGGCTTGGGCTTGGGCTTCCAGTGGGGCAGCACTATGAACTCGACATGAGTTGTACACTGTAACAAGTCGGTACTTATCCTGATATGATCTTAGATGTTGCCAGGATGAAAAACCCCAACAAACAAACAAAACAAACTGCATTGATGGTCTCCGTCCTAGCAACATACGAAGTCATATTTTGACGTGTCTTAACTAACATTAGTAGGCACTTATGGCAGCTTTATAGTGTTGCCGGTGATTTAGCCCAATCTCGCACTCAGTCACATTATCCTATCACTGACCTATTATACTGAAACGTCACAGTATAATACAAAGTCAGTTGTGGTGTCACTAGAAAGGCATCCGAAAATTACACGGACGAAGCGGTAAGTAAAGGTATGTACATTAATATAGTAAGTATGATATTATACTGGTATAAATCTGTGTGAGACCTTTATTTGCTCCCTGAGAGAGTGCCACTGGTAACTTGCAAAAGCCAGCAGCACTTCAACACTTTTGCAGGCAGCTTTCATGAAATCAACTGTCTTCTGGTTACAGAAAGAGAGGGCGCCCTCGTCTCCGGTTCAAGGATACCATCAAGAGAGACCTGAAGCTAAGAGACATTAAGACCGACTTATGGACATCTCTCTCACAGCAGAGAGATAAATGGAGAGCGACAGTCAAGTAATGAAAGCAGTCTTTGTCGCATCGCGACTGACAGCATGATGATGATGATGATAAATCTTCGGCAGGAGGTATTATTTATTAATCGATATTCTACTCATGTTAGTCTATTAATTATTAACCAATGCGTTACGTGCTAGGCTGCCGCCTCATAAGCTGCAAGGCTGTAACTACGGTGGTGCCACCACCGGCTTTTAATGGTACTTACGAGCCGACTGCGGCCAAATCACTGCATGCCCATTACAGTAAAACCTCTCTAACCAACCACCTCCACAGATCGACCACTATATCGATCGCTTTATTTGAGTCCCAAACGATCGTCCATACAATACCATTGTAATGATAAAAAAAAACTCCCTAAACCAACCACCTCCTTAAATGGACCATCTAAAGAGTAAAGTCGATCCCATAGTCGGTCGATTTAGAGAGGTTTTATTGTATTTATTACTGGGTTGTTTTTTAATCGACTGGTATCTGTGAGCCGGGTATGTGGGTCACACGCATGATAACCATCAGACCCAGGTGACCTTCACCCCTCAGACAAGGTCAACGCCCTGTTTGCAAGTTGTAACCTCAGCTGACCTGCCTGCGCGTGACTAGACTTGTGGTGGCAAACCTGGCAAGCATCCAGGAAAAGTCCTATCTATTTTGTATTATCAATATCAAATAAATAGCGAAATAGCGAATGGTAGACAGGAAGTGTGAACACTTATTAAATATGCAACACAAGGAATAATTAGTAGCATGTGGTGAATAAGGGGTGACATTTCCCTGGATCATGAGCCCATGCTTTTTCTAATCTGTTCTTGAATGAATTTATTGACTCGGCATTAATAACATTTTGTGGGAGACTGTTCCATATATTTATGATCCTGTTTGAGAAACTGTGTTGCCTTAACTTTGAAATGGCTCTGGGTTTTACTAGTTTGTGAGTATGACCCCGACTGCCTTCTCTTTTATTTAAGGTGAAAAATTGGTTCATATCTATTTGATCAAAACCTTTCATAATTTTAAATACTTCAATTATGTCACTTCTTTTCCTTCTGTAGGAAAGGGTAGGAAGTTTCAATTCTCTAAGCCGTTGTTCATAGGGTAAGTCCTTTATAACTGCAACTAATTTCGTTGCACGTCTCTGAACCTTTTCGATCTCCAGAATATCTTTCCGAAAAATTGGGCTCCAAATTTGTGGACAGTATTAGATTGTATTTCAAATTTATATATATGATGTGTACTTTATAATAGGAATAGTTTTTATGATCAATCTCAAATCACAATGCAATATATGATGTAGGCCTATGCTTTATGTTTTGGTGATTAATATATTTACCATGCCCATAATGGTTACGTGTGTTAATGCTTGTTTGTCCTGTTGGGCAGTGCTAGTCCAATTTGATTTAAATCTTTTGAATTTTGTTTTAGTAATAATTTTGGATTTCTTGTTTATGGGGTGTAGCTGTTTGTAGATTGCAAAGAAATCCCAAATCCAGCTTATAATACCATTCTTTGTGTTTACCTGTAATTTTGAATATTTATGGATGTATATTGTAACTTGTCAATTTCATTCGTTGCTAGTATAAATAAAGCAACATTCTACTCATTTCCCATATTCCAGCCAATCGGTGGCCTCTTTGTTCTCAACTAACTAGTGGCAACCAGTGGTCCACAACTGGTTCATCAAAAGCTGTGGTATGTGCTGTCCTGTCTGTGGGAAGGTGCATATATACAAAAAACTTGCTGCTTATCGGAAAGAGTAGCCTATGTGACAGCAGCGGGTTTCTGCCAAAGAAATATGTCAGACTGACTCTATGTTTGACATCCAATAGCCGATGATCAAAACCGATGTGCTCTAGAGGCATCGTTAAATAAAACAAGCTTACTTGTTAAACTACCTGTTGGCATCACGGTGATTGTTTTCCTCAGTAAATACCTACTGTCAGTCACTTCAGTCAGTCACTTCAGAATCTGTTTCCAGGCTAATAATCTTGCAAGTGACTATATTCTACTCAACCCACTTAGTCTTATCTGCTGTAAATAACACATTTATTTGTTTGAGTTTTACATCCTGGCAACATCTAAGGTCAGATCAGGCTGGGTACCGACTTGTTACAGTGCGCACACATGGCAACTTTATAGTGCTGCCCCATTGGGATACAAAGGCTGCCAGCACCATGACCTGATATCCCACTCAGTCACATTATCCTGACACTGAGCCAACCAATCATTGCCCTATCCTAATAATGTAGAGCACCTGGCTACGAAGTGACAGGTATCAATGTTTAAGTCATTGGTTTGACTCGACCAGCGTTCAAAGCCGTGGGTTCTAATCCCACGCGCTACCAAAACGGGAGACGGACGCTCAACTCATTTGGCCATCCCATCTGGTTATATAGTTGTTGGTTGGGGTTTTACGTCCTAGCAACATCTAAGGTGAACTCATTTGGCCCCACCCCATCTGGTAGGTAAGGTTGGGGAGAAGCGTCCATGCGCATGTGTGCAGCACCGAGTCGCCCGGGTCGTGTAAATCGATTACGACCCCTGAGACGGCTTTTGGCTTATTTCTGTTCAGGGTACGCCTCCGAGTAGTCTCGGAGACGTTTCCCATTTCAGAGTAGAGACAAAAAGCCCCGCGAAAATGGCCGCCGTATTCAGGGGTTTCAGGTAATTAGAGCTCTTCTTTTCCATTTCAAATGGCTGTCTCCTATGGGGGTGGCCATTTTAGAGGCGACCGACTGCTTTTGCCGTTCAGACTAGCGTGACGTCAGGAATTTCTCCGAGACGACGCAGAGGGGTACCCTGAACACGGCCCAATTAGACTGGCTGTCTACTGGATGTAATATAACATACATGCATCTACAGCCCTATGACGTCACTTTCTCGCCATCACTAAGTGATCATTTGATTGCTTGATTGATTGGCCAGTTGATTGGATTGTCAGATTGATTGATTGTCTGCTTGATTGTCTGCTTGATTGTCTGCTTGATTGTCTGTTTGATTGTCTGATTGATTGCTTGATTGGATGATTTATGGATTAATTGATGGATTGATTGATGGATGGCTTGGACTCCACATCCTAGCAACATCTGAGGTCATATCAAGACAGGTGCCAACTTGTGAAAATGAATGCGCACTCATAGCCAGCTTTACAGTGCTGCCTCACTGAGATGCCATGCTGCCTGCGCCATGACACATTTCACTCAGTCAATGACACTTTAAGCTGACGCTAAGCGATCTAGTCCTTGTTCGTTCCTGGTAATGCCAAGTGCCAGCCCAGGTATTGCCAACCCCCCCCCCCCCCGCCACCACCAAAATCAACCCCACAGACCCGAAATGTTTGTATTGGTTTCGACTCTGTGACCGTCATAGGAAAGGGGCACTTTAACCTTTAGTCCACCCTACCTGGTCCTTCTCGCTGTTAAGCCGAATGAGTTGGGTGTCCGTATCCCATTCTGGTAGGTCCTGGGGTTCAACTAATGTACCAACAAATTAATATATATAAGTCTTTTCATGGTAAATGGGGCCAATGTGTGATATGAGGGTTAAAAGTTAATATTGTGCATTTCCCAAATTTGTTCATTGAATAGTCAACTCTTGTCCATAAGTATACTAGTAACATGAAGGAAAAAGATAGTTGAGATTACCATCTTGTCAGAATAACAAGAACTATTTGAGTAGCCAGCCTCAAGTGTCGATCTAACATGATTTATAAAATAGCAACAATTACTTAGGAAAATTTAGTGCATGAAACAATTAATTGTTAAGCTGTAATCCCATAAGTACAGAAATGCGCTATAACGAAATCTGCACAGGAAAATTATATTCTTCCTAATTTTGAGTTGTGGACTTAACACAATTAACGGGGACACCAAAAGAAATATGGGACTTCAACTTCAATTTATTTTTCATACAGTTTTATATTAAAATGTATATTACTAGTAATCGTACTATAAAATAGGCTTGCACGTGCAACAGTAGCAAGTGCTTTCTGACTGAAGTTTTTTAATGAATGTTATTGACCATTGCATATAGGTCTACTAGAAAATACACTAGCTACATTTACCATGAAAAGATGCATAGGCCTATATATGTCAGTTGGTGGGTGAAAGGTTATGCGTTACTTTGCTGAAATGTGTTGTTATGGTTTGTAAATATTGGACCAAAGCCTGTAGAGGAGTTAAGTGGCCTAATACCTCGAACTGTTGGTAATTTGGGTTCCAGTAGGCCTACTCCCTATGGACGTTCTTGCTGCAAGAGATCGCCTCTGTGGCGCCAGCTGTGGAGAAAGACATTAAATTATGGAGACATTCAGCACTGAAAGGAGAGGGAAAACCAGCCACATTTGAACTTGTCTGAGCCTGTTTGAACTTGCCAGAAATGGATTTTCCTCTTCTCGTTTTCACGAGAACTCAGTGTCAGCCAATCAGAGCTCTTCTTTTTTATTGCAAATGGCCACCTCCATGGGGGCCGCCATTTGCAATTGAAAAGAACAGCTCTAATTGGCTGAGAACAACTCTCAGTGTCAGACAAGAATCTGAGAGAATCCACCAGGCTGGCTTAGTCCCCTGACGAGTCAAATAAAAATATACAAGATTGAGTTTATCAATACTTATTCTGGCGCTCGGCCATATTGGGATAGAGCAAGAACTGGCTTATTCAGTGTCAGAACAATTTCGCTAACGCGATTCATTCCTGCACTGTGTTGAGTACATATGCCTACACTCTACAGCATAGGCTGCTCCCCCACTTTTAATGCTGAGAATGGGGTGTGCTGCACACAATTCAGCACATTCCACTTATTCATCACCATGTACAAACCAAATGTGATTACTTCAACGGCTGGAAGACCAGTGCCTCAGCGCTGACAAAATATGTATTCAGATGAATCAAATATTGCAAAAGAAAAGAAAAAAAGAGAGTGTGTCATGGTGCTGGCAAGGCGATACCCCAATGGAACAGCACTAGAAAGTCGCCACACTATTCACCGTCACAAATCACCGTCATACTGTACACTGTCAAAAGTCGGTACCCATCTACTTAACATGTTGCTAGAATGGAAAATCTTAGAGAGAAAAAAAAAAGGCAAAACCCTGGTTAATGGTCTGCATGACATATTTAGTAACACAAACAAGAATAATGTGTGCCATCTGTAATATATAGCTCTTCCTCGTCTTGCTAAATTAATTCAATGACAACATTATCTTGAACCAACTTGAACCAACAGACAGTCGTCCAAACGTAAAGCCCCAAAAACAAGAATTGGCGGTTGTCCTGTTGAAATAAAAATGTCAGAGAAATATGTTGATTTTAGTCATGATTAAGCTGCCTCCAAGAACTAAGCTTTTTGTTTTAAATACTCATATATTATATTATATATATGCCTATATATGGATAGTTATGAACCCTTTATGGCGAGTACTAAGGTCTGTAGTGGTTCCTTTCCCCCCCCCCCCCCTCAGGTCGGGTGTTGGTGGGGGGACCGGCATGCACCTCGCCCCCCCCCTCTTCTCGGAGTGGGATTCACCACTCGATCTGAAGTAGGCCCTATATATATATATATATATATATATATATATATATATATATATATATATATATATATATACACAGATGTATGTGTGTGCGTGCATATTCAGAAATAAGTGAATTCCATATAAATATGTCGACTTTAGCCATAATTAAGAAATATCCAAGAAGTAAGCTTTAAAGAAACCCATATATATTTCAGAAGGTTGAAGACATAGATTAAAGGGACCTATGTTCTAAGATTTCTAATGCACATTCTGGGAATCTCCCATTTTTGCCCGAAAGAATAATTTTCTGAATTTCTTTGTAATTATTGTAACTGTTGCCATTTTGGGGTTGTCATAGTTACATTTGATCTATTCTGAAGTTATCATCAGTTTTATTGGGTCCATTCGTTTGTAAAGTCGTCGTCTGGCAGCTGTAGTTGTGTAGGCAGGCTAAGAGGAAATCACTACAGGCAAGTATAAGAAAGGCAGAGTATAAAGTGTGCAGGAAGACAGAGCTTGCACCCTCAGGCTTGTTATTATATAGTGTTTTCTGGACCTGACATAGCATATCACATGACCATGATCCACCAATCAACAGTAAGCATTTCCCTATCACTATGGCAACTGTGATCTACCCACCACCATGCCTTATGGCTGCTTTGGCCTCACCTGCCCTGTTGTGTCTGTGTGTGTGGTGATCCGTGACTAACAGTTGGGGGTGGACTGGGTTGTGAGTGGAGCTCTTGAGCTCCTTCCACACTATCAATAGAATACACAATGACTATTTAATATAAGTAAAGGATCACCAGCACCACATAATACATTAATGCCCGTGGCCCTATACGTCATTTACCTCTATAGACCATTTGTAATCTCTTATAAACTAGTTCACATTCCCGACCAATGTGTCTTTTTATTATTTTACAACGTACTCCACCCCTCCACTTCTTACGACGTGCCCTAGCAGCATAGAAAGAACTGCACAATACTACGTTGTACTCACATTATCCATATCGTTTCCATCAAGCAATAATGAATAATATCTTAATCTAACGTGTTTTAATCGATAAGGTTTCTCTGACATCGAATAAAAATATTAATAAAAAAATTATTTTTCTTTTCTTTTTAAAATCTCAATTTTCAATCAGTTTTGAATAATATCACATTCTGATATCTAATATGATGTCTTAATAAGCATCTGACCAATTTGCAATCATTTTTAGATTAATCCGACCATTTTTCAACTTTGCGACGGTTTAAAGGTTCTATGTGACGCTCTAAAGGTAGATTTCAATCTCAAAGCATCGATCTTACATTAGTGCTCAATCGGATTTGGTGTCTGCTATCATTTAGTCTGACATCGATATGCTTTTCCAGTTATTTTGTTTTACCGACTGTCAACTAGAAGAAACCTGAAGACGTCGATGGTAGATGCGTGGTTGCTCGACAGGTCTTCATAGAGTTAACATTACAAATCTCATCTCTATGAGAAAACAAGGCTTAAGCGGTTTGAATCGATGACCTAGTTTTACAGACTATTTTCTTGCAAATCCAGACCAAATTCTTTGATTTCACCAAATATAAGTTGTTTTGAGTTGAAATAAAGGCAAAAATTGAATCAAAATGTCTTTTTGTACCATCTGTACAAGTGTAAAGCATCAAATATCAGTTTTAACAAATATAATCACGACAACAGAATTTCATATACCGACAGCGTTAGCTTAGCGTTAAAGGTAAACAAAGCAATGACAGCGGCTCCACTCGAACTACAAAATCATAATGCTCACATCTATATTACCACTTAATAATAAATTTAAATCTTCTAGCTCAAGTTTCAATCAGTCCGTAGCAGTATTTTAATGTTCTCCAGCTGTTGATGTTGATTTTTTATGTTAAGCGTTTCCAACGGCGAAACGTAAATCTTTTTTTTTTCATTGAATAAATATATATGCGAGAGTTCCCCATGAACACTGCATCGTTCTGTGATATTGATGATAAGGTTTAAGCAGGGAAATTTCAGTCGCAGACGACTGGTCTTCCTCATTCCACTGCTCCTTGTCCTATCCTAATAATTCAAAGCGCCTGGCTAGGAAGTGACAAGTATCAATTTTTAAGTCATTAGTTTGACTCGATCAGGATTCGAACACACGATCCCATGATCTACCAACACGGGAGACGGACGCTCTAACTCATTCGGCCATCCCGTCTAGTTCAAGGGGTGGAAGCAAGTTTAATTACAGCAAAGCATTAATCAAATATTTGATTGATTAGCTGATTGAGTGATGGGGTTTATAATCACCTGCAGCTGTCACTCTCCAAGCATATACTTGTTTATATAGACAGTGGCCTCCTGCAATGCATGTATCACTGTGGGTGTTTTACCCGTTTCTTTCTCACTCTTCAGGCAGATATGTGGTTTTATAAACATTGTATAGGTGTGGTGAAGAGGATTTGCCAGACTACAATTCTGGGCCTGTGGTCTACATAGGTTCACTTTAGACCAGGCCACTATGACTGTGCTCGTTAGACACGCATGAAGATAAGGAATTCAAGGCTATTTCAAGGCTTTTCTATATACGAATTCAAGATTATTTTCCATTGGATTTCAGAAAAAGAAAACAATAATTGGTGAATGGTGATTTCAGACTGATTCGAGGAAGGAAGCCGGGACTACGTGGGAGTAAAGACATGTTTATTGACAGTGAGGTAGGGCTACACAAGGGGGGTCAGTCCAGCTCGTAGATGTCGATCGGGGCCTCCGTAGGTGCTGGACACTCCAAGGCCGCCGGAGCCGACCCCTATGAAGTAGTCCTTAAAAAGAGGGTGGGTGGGAGTGGTGAAATGAATACGGTATGAGGAACCGAAACCGAATGCCCGATGCGGGGGGAGGTCAGGGTAGTGTTCGTCCAATCCGCTTGGTGTGTGGTGGGTCTCCGGCTTCCCCCAAATCAACCACAATTCGGAATTATGCGCCAATTTAGATCAGTGGGGACAGTTGAATGAAATTCAAGGCTTTTCAAGAGAAATTACCCCAAAATAGGCTAAATCCAAAGCTTTTCAAGGCCTTGAAATGGGGCACATGAAGTTAAAGACTTTCCAGGCCCCATATGGACCATGTTGCTACTTTAACCAATCACAGTTGGCATAGTGTTTGGCTCAGACTTTTCCAGAGCTTTTGAGGGTCAGTTGTGATTCACAATCTCCCACCTCTTCATCCACGGTCCACTGATTGTCGTGTCAAACTCCTCCTCCTTCTATAAAAACAAGCAGTACTTTAATTAAGATTATATATAGGATGTATAATTTATTATGCAGATATAAATAGGCGGAGTTGTAGCCCGATTAGTATTATTATTATTATTATTCTACTCGCTGTGTATTATCTCCAATCGCTGACTTGCAGGTCAATCACTTTCTACCTGAATTTCAAACTTGTCCAACTCGCTTCGACCCGGCCTCCACTAACTTTCGCCATGCTAGTCTAACATAGCTCACCCACCTGCTGTTTTTTTCTCTAACTCTTTGCTTATTCAATTCATATCTATACTTTGCTCTGTGTTTTCTTTAAACTTTCTGATGATATTGTTATGATTCTTGCTCTGAAGATTAAGACTTTATCCCCCAACCCCTATCAAAAGAAAAGGATTTATGATTATCCACAATAACTAAAACTACAATAAATGCAAGCTAATAATTCATGTTTATCCACACAAAGTTTGTTTTACTTAACGACGCCTCAAGATCACATTGATTACCACCAGGCAATTCCGGCTGTGCGCGTGGCAGGTCAGTCACTTTCTTCCTGAATTTCAAAGTTTAACCAGTAATCCTGTATTCTGCTTTGCCAAGACGCAAAAAAACGTGTCCGACCCATCATCTGTTTGTCTCTCCCCTTTGTTACGTAGCCCAACTTTATATATTCCTGTCCTGATATGACCTTAGATGTTGCTAGGACGTAAAACAACAACAAACAAAGAAAACTTTATATATATATATACAGTGATAGAAATAAGCAAAAATTGTCACAAGTCTGGTGTCATTTTCACTTGTCCGCTGAATTTTCACTTGTCTACAGTATTTACCTTATAAGTTATATAAATTATATATACCAGTGATAGAAATAAGCAAACACATGGTCATTCTGACATATTTCTTTGGTGGAAACCCACTGCCGCCACATAGACTACCCGTTCCAATAAGCAGCAATGGGTCTTTTATATGCACTTTCCCACAGACAGGACAGCACATACCACACCCTTTGATGAACCAGTTGTGGACCACTGGTTGGAATCGAAAATAGCCCAAACTGCAAATGGGTCCACTGAGCAGGATCGATCGGATGACCCACACCTTCACAGGTGGACACTCTACTGCCTGAGCTACATCCCCTCCTCTGATGCATCATAATTCACATACCTTGTTGAGTGCGATGAACTGCAAGGTAGTCCGGTCAGCTGCTTCGAATGTATCCCAGTCTATATTGAGGTGCGGGTCAGTGGATGACCTGAGTCTGACCCCTTCCTTCAGCCCCCAGAACCCGGCTGACACATCCGCGCGGTTGAACCGAAGGTCAAGTGACCACCGAATGTCATTGGACATATTCGCCAAGCTGAATAATCATAAATTGATTACATTGCATTTAATGTGGTTATATTCATTGTGGATAATCATAAATTGATTATATTGCAGTTAGTGTGCTTATATTTATTTTGGATAATCATAAATTGATTATAATGTATTTAATGTGGTTATATTTATTTTGGATAATCATACATTGATTAAATTGCATTAATGTGGTTATATTCATTGTGGGTAATCATAAATTGATAATATTGCATTTAATGTGGTTATATTTATTGTGGATAATCATAAATTGATTAGATTGTATTTAATGTGATTATATTTATTGTGGATAATCATAAATTGATTAGATTGCATTTAATGTGGCTATTTTTATTCTGGATTTTTCTTCTCTTTTTTTTGGCGGGTGCGGGGGGGAGGTTAAAGTCTTAATCTGAAGAGCGAGAATCATATCAATATCATTAGAAAGTTATAAGAAAATACAGAGCAAAACATGGATATGAATTGAATAAGCAATGAATGAAAGACAAACCATCTGGTGTGTGAGATATGTTAGACTAGCATGGCGAGAGTTAGTGGAGGTAGGGTGGAAGCAAGTTGGACATTTTTCAAGAAGGGACATACTGCTCGAAGGGTGGTCATGGTGGTCATGGTGGGATGCAGGGTGGGCATGTAGAGTTAAAGTAAACTTGAGGATATTCTCAGGTTCGGTCTAGAGTTGATGTCAGTAGGCTGATATTACAGTTCGCAGGGTACTTTCATATGCAGGTGAAATTATCATTATTATTCAATAAATGTAGGCCTACTATTTGTTGATATTCTTTACTGTTACTTCTTACCTCCTATGTGGAATCAGATTGTTGAAGAACAAGACTCCACCATAAGGCACTTTCAGCTTGACTCCGTCCACCGCAGGATCAACCTCTGTAGACAATTGTGAACACCATTAAATATGATAACACGTTAAAGGCCCTGACCAGACGGGATGGCAGAATGAGTTGAACATTTTGGTAGATCGTGGGTTTCGAGTTAAACCAATTGTAAAAATATACGGATTTTCGGTAAAGAATTATATATGGACAGAGAGCATTATTATTCTTGGGCTTGGAGTGGGGAGAAGGTTATGTAATCTAAAAGCAATGGTGCCCCCACTCCTATGATGACATGATATAAACTATGTGAGATATATGTTTATGCATGATGCCTAAAGTTAATGAAGAGATGTTCTTATATATGAAGCAGTTCAAGGTTGATGAAATGTTCCTCTATGTATTCATAAAGAATGCAATTGGAGAAAAAGGACATTTTTGGTATATACATATATATATCTAATTGTAACTGTATGCAACTATCTGCTCCTACCGGACCCAGGGCCAAGCACACCTGCCATACTACATTCCTTAGAGCCACACCCTGCAGGTTGGTTTGGGGTGGCAACTCCCCCATATTAGGGCATTGCACTGGCCAGTCTGTAGGGGAGTGTCTGATTGGCTCTCTGTGGGAGATCCGGTCACCTGACCCCCCTTGGCCTATCATGGCCACACAAGTCTCATTCTAATTAATTATTCAAGAAACTTCTCCAGACACTCTGGAGAGGGATCACTCTACTCCTGGCTCTTGAGTGAGACAGACCTACTCTTGAGCAGGAACCCCAGACACTCTGTCTGATGCTAGCCAAATTCACCTATTCAAATTGAGTGTATACACAGCCATAGGACTCCTGTCCCATGGGCTGTAGGCACTGTTTTCAGTATACAGGCTAAGTTGATAATGAGACATAGTGTGGACAGTAGAAGGTGAGGGGTTAGGCTGATGGGTCACTGGTAGGTGAGCAGGTGTTGGTGTCATTAATTTGATTAAAGCACAACACCCTCACTGTCTATCTGTGTGACTTGCCTTCCTTTCTTCCTTAGTATTGGTTAGTGTTGGTTGATAAGTTGATACTATTGGTTTAGTATGACTGCATCACAGGTGATATGAAGGGGAAGAGTATTGTAGTGGCATGGGGTGCTCAACGCGGCCGAGTATCCCTGTTATTATACAATGACTTAAAAATGTATGCTTGTCACTTCCTAGCCAGGCGCTCAAGGACTGGTTGGCTCAGTGTCAGGATAATGTGACTGAGTTGGATATCAAGTCATGGTGCTGATGGCCTGGTCTCCCAGTGGGGCAGCACTATAAAGTTGACATGAGTCCACTGTGTGTACAGGTTTATTATAGCGCACAGATGATTGTCTAATGTGTCACTTCAAACATGGTAATTCTTTTTCATGCTTAACATTGTAAATTTGAAATAACCTTGCAAAAATTGTTCTAGGAGATTAAAGTGTTGTTTGGAAAAATAAAGATACTGGGTAGATAAAAAAATTAATAACGTAGCTTAATGATAGTGCATGTTATCCCAAGTATTAATTATAAAATTAATGGAAATAAGTATCAAGAAAGGATGGAGGGGGTGGAGGAAGAGACGGACAGAAAGAAAGAAGTGAGGGTAGAAGGAAGGGAAGGAAGAAGGGATGGAGGAAGGAAGGGAAGGGGGAGAGAAGATGGGAGGGAAGGGGGGAAGGAACGACGGACAGGAAGGAGCAAGCAAGCAAGGGAAGAAGGAAGTAAGGAAGAAAGGAGGGAGGGAGCAAGCAAGCAAGACAGAGAAAGATACATCATATAATGGTTACAGAACGATTTACTTTTGAGGTCTTTTAAAAAATTGTTATAATATGCTTATACAAGTGTTTGACGCCCCTGCTCTGCAGAGTTGTAAACCACTGCCTTGAGGTACAGGTTCTTGACAGAACTGAAGGCTAAGGGAGCAAACCCTGAACAGAAAACCATGACATTGTGGCAGCATCAAGGGCGGTTGATGTATGGAACTCCCAACATCTCCCGACCAGCCATTGCAGGGACAAATAGTTTTGCGCCTGTCTTGACATGTTCTTCCCGGTGTGAAACCTCTATTTGCTCGCTGAGAGAGTGCCGCTGGTAACTTGCAAAAGCCAGCAGCACTTTCAACACTTTTGCAGGCAGCTTTCATGAAATGTAACCATCAAGAGAAACCTGAAGCTGAGAGATATTAAGACCGACTCATGGACATCACTCTCACAGCAGAGAGCTAAATGGAGAGCGGCAGTCAAGTAATGAAAGCAGTCTTTGTCACATCGCGACCGACAGCATGATGATGATGATGATACAAGTGTTCCTAAGCCTGGTGTTCTAGACTTACTGAATATGTTAGTCATGTCGTCTTCATCCAACTGGACAAACCAGCTTCCCTCATGGCAGCAGGTGTGCTTGGCTACTTCAGCACAGCGATGTCCACCACGCAACATCTGCAGCACAATAAATAAGAGACATTACTATTGTTGCGGAGCCGGACTCGCACAGACCAGCACAATAAAAGATCAGGAGGCGAGTGAGGCAGACACATCTTCTTTGTGGTGGGTTTTTGTAACCTTGACGGTTACAGGCTGCAGAACTGCAGCAATATAATGGTACCGATAAATCGTTCCATTGCGGCTGAAGTGTAGACTTCTAGCGGGGTCGTGGGGGGGAGGGTTGTAGAAGTACGATGTACTTGACTACGATAATGACAAGTCGTTTAAGCAGCACCAGGTCTCGGCCGGTCCCATTTTATCAGTGCAGACACGGCACCTCCGAGTCCATTTATAGAACAGGAAGCAGTCATGAGACCCAGGGTGAATGGATCTCCCCCCCCCCCACAGTAAATAGCCTGAAGCAGATCGAACCCAAATGATAAATAATTAAGTGGAGTTTCCAGCCATCTACACTTGTATAATAAATAATTATACATCCTATTATTATTATTATTAATGTACAACTTTAGCACACATTTTGAAATAAAGAATGCTTAAACTGAAGTTTGCTTAGTACCAATACATTTCATAAATCGAAAATTATGATATACCGGACACAGTGGCCAAATATGTAGAGCGCAGGCTTCCCATGACAAAGGTTGGGAGTTCAATTTTAGGTCAAGTCAAACCAATGACTTACAAAATTTATACTTGTTGCTTTCTAGCCTGGCGCTCGGAATTAATAGGACAGGGCCAGGACTGGTTAGGTCAGTGTCAGGATAATGTGACTGAGTGGGATATCAGATCATAGTCTAAGTGGCCTCATTTCCTAAAATAGGAACTCAGGCACCAATAAGCTATTGGTGAAGTGCCATAAAATCACAATAAGTGTGCACTGTCAAAAGTTGGTACCCGTCCTGATATGACCTTAGATGTTGCCAGGACATAAACCTCCAACAACCAACCAACCAACCAATTATAATATTGTAAGGATTACTAGCTAGGCTGAATTATGGCTTTGCACAGAATTGTATGGTTTGAGAAATCTTTGACTACGGTTTTCATTCTTGAGAGTTTTGACAGCTATATGGACCTAATATTTATAACTTCTATCTGCACAGTTTGGAATATTTAAAAATACCTGTATTCCGCCATTGTTATCGTCTGTATCCAGCAGAGGTATCCACGCCGAGAACAACAACTTGTTGACGTCCTCAATATCAAGGTAGGCAGTGTCTGAGGATGAACATTACACTTCATGTAGAATTATAGATAGACATTGTTCAAATGCTCTTTGACCTTTCAGCAGACATGGTCAATTAAGAACCAGTTTATAACTATCTAATGCCAAATATTTGTACTGACATAGGCATCGAATGATTGTACTCCCAGCTCTAGATATCAGAAACTAGAACCACTATGATTCAATAATAATCTTTTACTTGCTTTTTGTTCTTTTTTTTAAAACAGATTACCTTCTGTGGGTTTTGGTGTATTTTGGATTATTTTCAAAGCTTGCAAAAGTTAGAACTAGGAAGAAAAAGATAGAACTTTAAACACATATTTTAAATATATAAAAGCTTTTACCCTCAAACTCTAAAAATTAGTAATATATTTGTAAAATAATATACATATGACATAGATAATTTGGTGAGATTGGGTAATACAGTAAGAATTTATCAAATCACAAGATATATATTACACAAATTATTCTGTCATAGCTGTATTCTGTGCAGGTAGGCCTTCATTCATGTAATACAAACTCGTCGGATATGGGGTTTGACTGCCGAGGACCTCTGGGACAAGGGTTGATCGATGTCAAACCAGCTAGACACTGGAGGTAGCAACTAAAATGACTGAACTCCACGTGGGACAGTAGCGTGCAGAGAGGGGGGGGGGGGTGAATGCATGACGGTCCCAGGCATCCATATCAGGGCATATTTAAAATGGCTTCCTTGCTCACATTTCTCAGAACCAGACCGTATACTTGAGCTTTAGATCCATACAATCGAGGCGTTGGCCGTGGGCCTCACAAAACCTCGACACGCCACTAATATACAAGCTCCTGCATTCCGAGTCTAGGAGGAAGCCCTGCAGCTCCAATTGACAAGCCAGGCTTGGTTCTAGGGCTGAAAGTGTACAAAGACGGGTGGAACTGTGCTGTGGCTGGGTTACCTTGGTGCCACGGCACGATGGTGGCATCGCTGTTAGGCGTCTTACACCGCAGGTTCCACACCGGGTTGCCCATAATGTCAGCCGTGCCCAGCACCTGCTCAGCCACGTTCAGCAGATGTTCGTCGGACCACAGCTTCCGGAACGACTGGTGCAGCGTCAACAGAACAGACATCAGGTGTAGATACATACATATATATGTATACACATATGTATACACACATACATAGATACACATGCACACATATATACAGATACATATATATAGACACACACATATAAATATATATATAGCATAGTTATACAAATCTTACCTGGGTCCAGATGATGGATAACTGGTGTTTTCCCGAGGTACTAGCCTCAGATAGTCGTGGGTCAAGGCCAAAGAGGACGTCCCTCAAGTCACCATGGTTTACACTGACGGCTCGTTCAACCCTGACACAGGCCGAGTCAGGGATGGATACTTCCTACCAGATGGGCAGGCTAGACGCCTTATCAGGGTCATGGAATACTTCTCCACCCCTGATACAGAGTTCGCCGCGATCCACCATGCACTGACCCACCTGCGAGTCTGCAGCTGTATCGTAGTCAGCGACTCACTCAACGCAGTCCGCAAGATCAAGGACCACAGAGCTAGCCACTCTCTGGCCACCTCGATCCAGAACACCTTCGCCACCAGGCATGAAGCTCACCCCAACACAGTGCTAGTCTGGGTTCCCTCCCACATAGATAGGACTATCCGGTAATGACCAGGCTGACTCAGCTGCTCTGGACGGCTCCCGCCGCCCTGAGATCGACATCGTCATAGGGCACTCCCTGTCCAAGCTCAAAGCCACTTGTGCTAGAGCCACCAAAGCCCTGTGGGAGGCCTCCCTCCACCGCAACACCATGAGGAACCCATACTCTACCAGTTGGGCCTGGCACGAAAATGTCAGGGAGCACCTAACAGTCCCAAAAAACATCTCTGCTTCCGTGCAAGAGGCGGTCACGGGCTTCAGGACTGGATACAGGCGGTTCATCGACAGCCCTGCATTGCAAGGATGTCCCTGCGGTGACTAAATCTTCAATATCGCCCACATCCTGGCATCATGTGTGGCCTTTGACAGGACCGCCATCCAAGACTTCCTCGGCCCACCACACAACCTGTCTTTACAACTGAGCTGTGCTCGCCATCCTCACGAGGCTCTCCGAGTCTCATGCGAGCCACTCGGCAGATTTTATAGCCAGAACTACCACACCTTCGAGACCATCAGCGGCCCTGAACCCATCGCCAATGACTCTGAACCTGACAGTACCGATGGTGACTAGCAACCACCAACCTGCAGGGTTGCACCAAGCTGCGCCCTATGACCTCCCCGACAGCCCCACACGGTTCTGGAGGCTGGAAGCACCACATGGTCAAACCAGGGAGCCCTGTGAGGTCCCATCAGGGAGCCCCCTGAGGTCCCATCAGGGAGTTTGTGAGGTCCCCATCAGGGAGCCCGGTGAGGTCCCATCAGGGAGCCACATGAGGCCCCATCAGAGAGCCTGTGAGGTCCCATCAGGGAGCCCTATGAGGACCCATCAGGGAACCCCGTGAGGTCCCATCAGGGAGCCCTGTGTGGTCTCATCAGGGAGCCCCGTGAGGTCCCATCAGGGAGCCCTACGTGCCCCCAAACAAATCCAAAGCAAAAATAAACGGGAGACAAACTAACCCCGACCCACCCACCACCCCTGGCTCACACCCCGCCAGGGCTCAGCAAAACACACCCCCAGGCTAAGAGCCCCGTGAGGTCCCGACCACAAAAAACAGAAAACACACACATAAAAAAAAACACAATCCACTCAAAAACCGCCCACATCGAAAGCCCCATGAGGTCCCGGACACTGCACCCACACCGGCAGCCCCATGCGGTCCTGGATACACCGGGGGGGACAGCCTCGACCCCCACGCCCACAATGTTGGTTCCCGCTTCGATCACCAATGGAGTGGGTGCTGGGGCCATGGACACTAAAAAATGTCACACCCTGGATCACCCACCCTGTCATGGGTTGACTGGAGGACCAATGCGCCGCCCATGGCCCTGTTGCTGATGACACCAGTTCTCACTTCGATCACCCAAGAATGTGTTGCCACCGCTGCGCGTCCGCCGCACCATGCCACCACCGCACCGACGCCGTGAAAACCCCCGCCTTTCCTGCCACACCACAGAAGAGGACGAAGAAGAGAAACACAAAAACTACCAAAAACGGGCCATTTTAACGCCGCCGTTTATTCAATGCTGCAGTTCTGCAGCAAGTGACTGTTAGGTCATGAACACCCCACAAATGCAAATGAACTCTCGGCACTCTACTCCCAGACATTGAGGTGTCAACATCTCCAAGTCAGTTAGGCCTGAAACCTGATATGGCTAGTTACAGATTATGGGATGGATTCAACTTACTGAGCTTCTACAACATTGACCAATGGCCATCAGCAGGATTGGTGACTGTTGTGTCTGCCTTTTCCCACATCACTGCTGCTTAGCCTGACATGTACATCCATCATCAACTGAGACTCTATACCTGTATGGTTGGCTACAGCTTACATACATACAGTGGATCATCTATATCCATCAACTCCTCAAGGCAACTGAGACATAGAATAAGGACCAAGAGGACTGAGTGTATCTATCATCCATATGGACTACACAGACAGTTGTGAGTGTAATATCATACCATTGAGAATTCAAATGTAACTGTAGACTTTCTAATTGAGAATATATGTTATAAGTACATATTTGTGTATCGTTACTTGTCTTCTTTAGTAAGAATAAAAGATGTTCCAAATTCTCTTTTCTCCTCACTATATTAGCTAGTCTATAATATTAGGCATTAGTTATTATACGTGACACCGTATACTCATATACATATACACACATGATATATCCACATACACACATATATATACACATACACACATATGTATATACATGTATGCACACATATATATATCATCATCATGCTATCGGTCGCGATGCGACAAAGACTGCTTTCATTACTTGACTGTTGCTCGCCACTTAGCTCTCTGCTGTGAGAGTGATGTCTATGAGTCATTTCATGAAAGCTGCCTGCAAAAGTGTTGAAGTGCTGCTGGCTTTTGCAACAGCGGCACTCTCTCGGGGAGCAAATAGAGGTTTCACACTGGCAAGAACATGTCCAGACAGGTGCAAAACTATTTGTCCCTGCAGTGGCTGGTCGGGAGATGTTGGAAGTTCCATACATCAACCGCCCTTGATGCTGCCACAGTGACATGGTTTTCTGTTCAGGGTTTCTCCCTTAGCCTTCGGTTCTGTCAAGAACCTGTACCACAAGGCAGTGGTTTAAAACTCTGCAGGGCAGGGGCATCAAACTCTCTGAGGTATTGCAATACCTGCATATACACACATATATATATACACATGTACACACATACACATATATACATGTATAGGCCTACACATATATATACACATGTGCACACACATACACATATATATACAAATATACACACACATATATATATAGGCATAACACATATACACATACATTGGGTCGTTCTCAAACTGTGTACCACATGTGTGACATGGAAATAAAAAGTGAAAACATTGCAAATAATACTAATAGCAGAAAAGATTCCAAATAATAACAGAATCCATGTTCATATGAAAGTTTACATACACATGTAGTCTGTATGTCAGAGTTGAAAACAAAATTTTACCTTTTGATTTTGATCTTACACAAATTGAGAAAAACGTTAACATTACAAGTGTAACATCCATATATACATGCACATATGGGTCACTCTCCTGAAAACTGGTCAGCATGGGATGGGATTTTAAAACATCAATAAAAAAACGTCCTTCTTATTTTTTTCCTTATACTTTTCATATTGATGTTCAGATTTGATGTAAGAAATAAGGGAAATAAAGTAAACCGCGTGCAACTTTCGTCTTTTTAGTTATGAAGTGCTTTTGTGCCAAAAAAAACCATTTTACAGTCTGCCATTTGCAACCTGACATATGGGGCATGGTTGGATCCTTACTAACTTCTTGTATTGCATTGATATATCAAACAAAACAGTTCCCAAATCAAAAGGAAGTATTGATTAACATGTATGCATGCTTAAATTTAAAAAGAAATTATTTGATGTCTTCAGAAATAACATTACAAATTTCCATCACAGATGTAACCAGTGGTGTCTGGATGCCACATAAATATTATACACTAATTATTCAGTGAATAAAGCATGTCTGGGAATTACTTTTTTGTATTAAAATAAGCACTACATATTTCTGTATATTATGCCATGGTTAATATGCTTCTCAGTATGAAATTATTTAATTCTGCTTAGATTTTTATTAGGCACACTGTGTCGTGCCCTAGACATGTGTTATGTCTGAGCAACACATGCTATACTGCCATATGATATAGCTTAATCATGTTTTACATAGATGTAAAGGGGAGATTTCCAGCTTTCATTTGCAACCAAAAAAAATGCTTGAAATTCAAATATTAGATTTTAACTCTCCATGTGACACCTCTGGCCAGTTTTCAGGAGAGTGACCCATATATATATACACACATATATGCATACAAACATCTATATACACATACTGGAATGCAAACCACAAATCCAACAACCATAAACAATAATCATTAATAACAACCATTAACAACTAGTACCAACACATATTAACTATTCTAATAGTATTTTATAGATAATAGGTAATTAGTAGTAGGATCCAAAATTACAATTGCGGACCCAAAAGATATATGATGACTACCACCTGTTTAAATACCATCTATAATACTAATAGTAGTACTGATATTTGTTAATCATAAATAACTAATGCTAACCAAGCACAAGGCTTGGAGATCCTATAAACGTATTAGTATACACTGACTTCATAACGAGGAGCCTCATAGACAGGTAGGGGGGAAACAAGGGTGCACCAGGGTGCCTAGGTAGTATAATTGTTAGCACACTAGCCCCAGAATGACAACAAGTGTGAGTTTGAATTCTGTTCTAGGCACAATTTTTCCCATGTTCATCAACCCCATGACACTGGTTTGGATCCCATACAAGCTATGCGCTGTATGGTTGTTGAACCTACCTTGTATATATATATGTAAGTGCATTGCCTGTATGTATGGAATTGAAAGCATTAAACGACTTATGGACATAAACAATTTAAAATACTTACAATTTCAAGGGGGCGAGTGTAGTCTGCACTGACCTCACATGCATCGAGCCACATAGACAGGTACATGTGGATAGGGTGATTGCATTAGGGAGCCTAGGTAGTGTAATGGTTTGCATGCTAGCCCAGGAAAGACGGACGCTCAACTCAATCGGTCATCGTATCTGTTGTGTGTTGGGTCGCATCTTCAGTTTGTTTATTTGTTGTTTTACATCTTAGCAACAACTAAGGTCATATCAGGACAGGTGAGCCTACCGACTGGTGACAGTGCACACTCAAGGCGACTTAATAGTGCTGCACCACTGGGATACCAGGCAACCAGCACCATGACCGATATCCCGAAGTTAGTAGGGAGGACTAATCCCATTCCACTACCTAGTAACGTATGCTAATAAATAGTTAGAATAAAGGTTTTTCTTCAACCTGAACCGCACTGCATTGTGCCTTTTCAGCCGAGATAATGGGTAGGATCATTAATTAATGTAGACGAGTTAATTTCATGAATCCAAAGTAATTTTAATGAATTATTATATTCGCATGTTTGGGATGAGACACCCAAGACAACAAGGCAATTACCAAAATGAGACAATAGACTACATCACGGTTCCAGCGGCGCGGTGCATTGTGGGATGCGTCAGAGCAAAACATACCCTCAAGAAGCACATGGCTAATGCTAATACACTGGGTGCAGCTATGAAATGTGCTAGTTTCAGCTCATCTCAGCTCTTGTTTGAAACATAGAATACCAGAAAATATATATGATAAATTAAGATATTAATCTGTTATCCAGCATTGCATTTACATCAATATAATCAGCATATCTTATGCCATGTGCATTTAGATTTAAACAAATCTAGGCACTCAGACTAGTGTTAGAGCCATAGCCAGAGTCAGTTTTATTTATTTTATTCATGTTTTTATTTATAATCTATGGTTAATGACATATGTAGAAATAGAAAATGAGTAGGGTTAATCAGATATTGGTTATATATTTCTTTGAAATAAGTTTTTGTTGACACATTTGACATTTTAATATTTAGAACAAGAATTACTTCTGGCTAATCAATGGTGATGTAAACATCAGCCTGTAAAGTGACTGAAATTGTATGTTTCTTAGCTCAAAATGCTCAATTATGGAGAGTTGTGTCATAAATATATTCATTATATTATTATATTGCATCCTTCCATCCATGTTTGTGCCAAATTGTTATGTATTTCTATTTATTTTGAATAAAATGCCAGTTTTGTGCTATGTGTATCGGTAAACTCAATGGCAGTACGCCTTTGCTTTGCTCCCAACATCGTTTTCAGTGCATGCGCAGTCGGAACCGTGATGTAGTCTATTGCTGTTCAGTGATGAAAACAAGCCGCAATACAACTTTCTCGTTCTGGACAGGGTAAATAAACCATCACAAAAAAATTAATAAAAAATACTCACTGGAGGTAATGTCCCAGCCTTGTGAAGAATGACATTAGCACCAGGGAAATCGGCTTCCAGTTTTGATAAACGTTGGTAAAACCCTTCATCTTCATACAAACCTGTAAATGTTATTCCGTATGGTTAGCATTTTTCATTTTGGTCTCGTGTATTGCTGTACACTACGATTTGCTTGGGTGGGGCTGGGGGGTGAGGAGGAGTTGACCGAAATGATCATCTGGTCTATGGTATAGCTGGAGATATACTGACCCATATATTGAGCCCCCTATTGATTGTTTGTTGTTGTTTTACATCCTAGCAACACCTAAGGTCATATCAGGACAGGTACCAACTTGTGACAGTGCGCACTCATGGTGACTTTATAGTGCTGCCCCACTTTGAAACCAGGCCACCAGCTCCGTGACCTCATATCCCACTCAGTCACATTATCCTGACACTGAGCCAACCAGTCCTTGCCCTATACTAATAATGCCGAGCGCCAGGCTAGGAAGCGAAAAGTATCCATTTTTAAGTCATTGTTTTGACTCGACCAGGATTCGAACCTACAAACTCATGGGTTCGGATCTCCCGATCTCCCAAACGAGGAAATGGACGCTCTACTCATTTGGCAACCCCGTCTGGTCGCCCCTGTTGATGTGCTCAGGTCACTTTGGTGCATTATGGGTATATCAATGCCAGCCAGTTGCTGATTATGACTCTGAGGCCGTATTTGATTATGACTGTCCGGACCATTTGGGTAATCTGAGTTGTCAGGATTTCAAATAGAACACCCCGAGGTGAACCTAAAATTACACAGGCCATGTGCAAAAGGATCCGACCCCAATGCCCCACATCTTGGCTGAGGGTGTCAGGAGTAATTGTGCTGGTGCTTGGTGAGAGCATGTAATGCAAAGGTACACTTTTTTATTTTAATGAAAAAGTATGACAACCCAGATTAAAATAGCGATATAACTAAATTATGCAATTACAAAATATTCTAAATCCTATTTTGCTGTAATTATAGTGGTTATAAAAAAATATTTTTAAAGTTTTGGATTAAGCCACCATTTTTTCCACCCCAACCGCATTCGTTTATGCAACTCAAGGTTGTAGGATCTGCGCATGAGCAAAAAAAATGGTTTGGATGATCTGAGTTGTCTAAACGATTACGGACTTAATTAGTTGGTTGTGCTTTTACGCGACATTGCAGGGTACAATGACACCAACATAATATGACATTTGCTTTTACATATATTATAAAGGTAATAACTACTAACATTATATCTTTCTAAATCAAATTATAGGGGATTGGTTTGTTTTAGCTTTGGGTTGGTTTGTTGGTTGGTTGTTGTAGTTTTATGTCCTGGCAACATCTAAGGTCATATCAGGATGGGTACCGACTAGTGACAGTGTGCATTCATGGCAACTTTATAGTGCTGCCTCACTGGGGAAATCAGGCCACTGGCACCAAGACCCGATATCCCACTTAGTCACATTATCCTGACACTGAGCTAACCAGTCCTTGCCCTATCCTATTAATGCCGAGCACCAGGCTAAGAAGCGACAAGTATCAATTTTTAAGTCATTGGTTTGACTTGACCGGGAACCGAACTCCCGACCTTCCGCATGCGAGGCCCACGCTCTACTGATTAGGCCACTACACCCAGTTTTAGCTTTGGGTAAACTCACAGTTTGCCCTGTCATGCATTGTTATTTACTGTCACAGTTACAACTGTAATGGATGAGTTTACCCAATAATAACTGGTAACACCAAGATGCTTTACTTAACACTCACTTTTGACCTTGCCAGCATCATACAGCCGATGGGCAAGGGCGTCCACATTGACCTCGATGTCTGATTTGACCGTTTCCAAAAGGGCCTTGTCAAAGAAGTCGTCCACCAATAAAAAGCCCTAAACAATAAATGTATAGTTTTAGCTCAAAAGCTGCATAATCCGATGAAAGCATCAGATTTGATAAAAAAATATTTTTTAAAACGTCCCCAGATTTGATCCTAAATATTTACTTACATACCGATGTACTCATTATATATTTATTTGAGTGTGGCATTCCTGTTCTATGCTGCTACACTTAAAAATGGGTAAACACACTATGGCCATAGCCTTGGTATGCGCACCCAATTTATTTTGGCGGGTTTTCATTTCAAATATCGCCAAAGTTAACCTTTTGAGGTAAGAGTTACTTCAAACTAAAGTAAAGTAGATTAAAACAAATCAACCTAATATATTTAACTGAAAAACACAGTATAACCCCAAAGCCATCGGATCTATGCAACTTTAATATGAGCCTAGGAAGCATCACAAAATATTGTTATTGAAAGCAAACATGTATGATGTATTTTTTTTACATAGTCATTCAACCAATTCAATTACGTATTGCTTGTATTGGTGTTCATATATTCTAGATCAAGACAATTTCTCTGTGGTGGCATTATACAGAAACGTTTGCTTTCTGTCATCTCATATGATGGTAAACTCTAAGCATGACAAATGTATAATTTCACCCTGCACCAAGCAATTGGCTGGTCTTTTTTCTTTCTTTTTTTAACTTTTAGGGTTAATTTTGCTTTAGCTTATGCCTGGGTCACAAATGCTGTGGTCGCCATACGGTGCTGCCGTCTGCGGTGTGTCTTGCAGTTTATGCAAATGTTATGGTGTTCAGTTTGTGGTTTATCTATTCACAAATCGAACTGCCACCGCAAGGCGCCTTGCGGTTTGTGTCTAACTTTATACACGTCTTTAATATATATAAACATTGTAACTTTCTTTATATTGATCACACAAACATGAATGTTGTACCATATTGATATTCATTTTAAGCCCTTCTCATGGATATCAACAAAACTGGAATCCCCGAACTTAACGAATAGTAAAAATCAGAATCCTGCCACAAGGTGACCATACAGTGTTGCGACGTTCTTGCGGCAATTTTCTGAAGTTAAGATAACTTCAATTTGTTTAAATCCGCAACCCCTTGCGGCAAGCAAAAATCCATACAGTCATGGTACGGCCACCGCAAGGCATTTTGACCTAGGCATTAGTCTGCAGCCAGTTCAGTTCATAACAGTACTATATTTCTTGCCAAAGTGTGAGTGTTGCCTTTTATAAATATCAATAGGGTAATTCTTTTTTAATTAAAAATTGCCAGCAATGGGATCATATGGCTTCTATCAGGGCTATTCCATTACAGTGATAGAAATAAACAAAAAATCTCACTTGTTGTGATTTTCGCTTGTCTGTCTAAATTTTCACTTGTCCATCTGAATTGTCCCTTGTCCACAGTATTTACCTTATATACATATAGCGGACACACTCTTACTTCGAATGCTGCATTACTCTTAGCCTCTATAGGTCGGTCATATTTCTCTAAGGCAACTATATGTATTCCTCCTGGTTGACTTTATCATTACTCATACCTCATCAAAGTACTTCTTGAGCTGTTCATTACTCAGCTGTCCTGGTTTCCCCTGTGAGATCTGTCTAGGGATGGTGGTGAACAACTTCTTTCTGTCAACGTTCCCGGCCATCCTAAAACAGGTAGATAAATTAAGTGCACTTGACACTTAATTGGCAGCACTGAAGAGAAAGGTTGGAGAGAGCCATTCACTAACCTATAGCTTGCATCTATAGATGAACTGTTCATTTAACTTGTTAATGCCATCACAAATATCTTAAAGAGCTACTACCATGACCAACACATTTCATTTGTCATTGAATATGCCCTGCAAGTCCTTTTATGCAGTTCTTGTTGCCATATTTTGTTCAGATTGATAAAAGTCTAGATTTAGGATTAGAACTCTAGATTCAGATATTTCTAGAATTGTTAATTCTGATCAAGAAGCCAACATGCTATAGCCACCATTGTATGATACTTTGTGAAATCATGGAATTTGGACTATTGTTACACTTTTCTAAATTAAAAGGTAGATTAGACCTATTTGTCCTGAGGTGAAACTGGGAGTGCTAATGGTGTTGTGAACATCACAGCCTAAGAGGCTAAGTAAGTAAAGGGACTGATTTTTGTGTGGGGGGGTAGGAGGGGGGGGGGGGGGGGAATTGGATGTTTCTTAGCTCAAACTTCTTAATTATGAATAGTCTTAAATATATTCATGACCGTACATTATTATTATGTTGCATGAGTGGATTCATGTTCATAGCAAAGTGTTAAAATAATAGAAATACATAATATTGTCAGAAGTTATATCCTGTGCACAGTATGCCTATAGGTAGACCCAATGGGATGGCAATGCCAATGAACGGGGGATTTGTTTTGCTTTAGACACTGTTTTCAGCGTATGCATAGTTGGAATAGAGGTAGCACACGTGACATCATCACTCAGCAGTCAGCGGTCAGCCATCTTGGATTATGAGCACTTTCCCTAGCCACGTTGTGAATGCATGCAGATGCACTAAAACAGAGTTTTCTTGTGTTCTGGGAGGTTCTGGGCAGTTTACATCCAATGTGTTTACTTACACCACTTTAGCAACAACTTCTGAGACCAAACTGCTCAAAACAGTGACAAATGCATGTGTGCATGCGTGCGTGCGCGCGCACGGGCATGCGTGCGTGCGTGCATGCATGCATGCATGTGGCCAGTTATACCTTGTGGTGACAGGAACCGTACTCCGACAAATGCTCTCCAAGCACAACCTTGTTTATAGGCCTGTCACGCTATGACGTAACGAGCTAACGTGAGCCAAAGTAGGTGAATTTTGGTCATTATGTTGAGGTACGGCGGATTACATCATGGTTACGTTAGGCAGACGTTGAGAAACGTCAGGTTATGTCGGGTTACGCCAACGCGCATCAAGGTTTTGGACATGTCCAAAACTCTCAACGTAGCTCGATGTGATGCCGTTACGTTGGGATGACGTTACACTCACGTCATGCCAACGTTAGACATGCAATAGAGCTGCGTCGGCTATGTTAGATCAACGTCGCCTTACGTCAGAGTGATGCACAGGCGGGAGGAACGTGCGGCCCGCGCTAAAACAATGTGGAGTCAACGTATCATGACGTAGTTCTAACGTGTCCGTGACGCGTGCCTAACGTACCTCGAACGTTTCGCAAATGTGTCCTGACGTAGTTGATGTCGTTGACGAACGTCTAGTGTGTGTGTAACGTCTGTGAGGTCCTTCGAATGTTTTCGACGCTAAGCCGCCGCTGCAGTCACGCTAGGCTGGCGTTGCGCGTGCTGGGGTTTCGCTAGCCTGACGTTGACACAATTAATAAATCCTTTGTCCTCACTCGTTGTCACTACGCTATACCGACGTTACGCTCACGTCAACTACGCTGTATTTGCATATGACGTCGAGAATTTTTGCATGTAAAATTTATTTTCACGTTGTCCCTATGCTGGCGCGTTACGTCGTAGTGTGACAGGGCGTTTAGTTTTTATGTTTATATAACCAAATATGTGTGGGGAGAGTAGTGCTGAGATCAGGGGGGGGGGGGGGGGTTCTGAGGCTGGGACTAGCACTAACCTAATGTTTTGCACTGTGCGTACCATCAAACTCAAGGAATTGTCAATGGTCGTGAGCAATCTTCATACAGAAAATACAGAAAAAGTGAAATATCTCTAAAACCACGCCACCTAGAAAAAAATCGCTTGGTACAGATATAGAAAACATCTTTCCCAAAAACATTATATTAAATTTATAAGGTTAGTGACAATGTTGTTGGATTTTGACGCATGCGCAGAAGCAATGCGGACCACTGAAACTGGCGGATCTCTGAAACTGCGACACTGGCAGCTATTGTTTTAAAAATGGCTGGATGAGTGGAGAGAAGGGAGAGTAAAACTGGGGTATTTTCAATTTCTTTAGAGTAGTTCAATAAGGAAATATATTTGCGTAATGTAAAATATATGTTAGGACATTACATTGCATAATTCAATGAGAAACACATATAGATGGAAAACGTTTTTTTGTTGTTGAATGTAAAAAGGTTTTGGACTGTATGGGGCTTGAACCCACACCACCAAACAACTTCAGATTACAAGTTCAACACTCTAACCACTAGCCCACAGAGACAACATACCAAGTGGGAAAAGTTCAGTATTAAGGTGCCTTTTGTTTTATTATTGAAGGAGTTTGAATTTTTTTGCCACATACCTATCTAGAGGTGTTATTCAAATCTTCTTTTTTTTGTGTTAAATATGTATTTATTGTGATGGAACTAGAGCGCCCCACAGTCACAGAGTAAGCAAAGTGTCATTTGAAGTAACTACTTGGGGGAAACCTAATATCACCACGATGTGGTACTAGAAATAGATCTACTAATAGTAATATCTAATGAGTACTTACTTTATTTCTAAATAGGGACCGATCAGTCGATAAATAGCCACCTCAGTTGTGTAGTGGAGAACAGTGGTCTGATACCTGGAAACTTTCAAGTGATGGTTGGAGTCGACCTGGGCCGCGTTCAAGGTCCGTCTCGGAGACGCCACCAACGTCACCAAAGACCCTATAATACTAAGTCAGCTCACTCCCTATCTCTCCCATGGTAATGTAAAGTTTGCAGTGCCACCTTGTGGTGGGTTTGATCAACCCAGCTGCTGGTTGGTGTTTCACATGTAAACACATACAATTATATTATACATGAAACATGTAAGTATGAATACACATCAATATGAAATTGCTATGAACAAACACACATTATCATCAGCATCATCATCATTGCCATCATCACAAATCTTTCACATTCATATATACATTTATACATATAATATAGCATCTGTTTAACCAAGAGAAGAGCCAGCGCACCAAGTGGTGGGTTTGATCATTTTGATTACACAGTACAGGCTGAGTGAGCCGTCTTAGTATTATAGGGTTTTTGACGTCACGCTAGCATCAGGCTCACGCCAGCATCCGTCGCCCAATGAGATACAGTCTTCAAATGGCTTTGGGGTTGGTCATGCTAAGCCAATCAGAGTTGTTCTTTCATCACTGTTTCAATTGCAGATGGCTGCTTGAACCTAATATTAAAGCTGCATAGTCCGATAACAACATCAAATGTTCAAAACCAAAATAATTATCTAAATGTGATTCTACATATCTAACTTAGATAGTGGTGCACTTATTAAACATTTGTCACCACACAGAAGGGGATACCGAGGCAATTGAATATAACCTGTTACTGCAGAAGCCTATGGGGTCAGAGTTTTGGCGTGCTTGCCAAAATTAAAGTGGCTAGCTATAGATCGTGGTGACGGAGCCGTACTCCGACAAATGCTCTCCAGGCACAACCTTGTTTAGTTTTTATGTGTGGGGAGAGTAGGGGACCCACTTCACCAGCAGAAGTGGTTCAGTTGTGAGGCTGGGACTAGCTGGCAGCTGTTGTTTTAAAAATTGTTGGGTGAGTGGAGAGAAGGGAGAGTAAAACTGGGGTATTTTCAATCTTCTTTAGAGTAGTTCAATCAGGAAATATATTTGCGTAATGTAAAATATATGTTAGTACAATTACATTGCATAATTCAATGAGAAACAGAATCGATATAGATGAAAAACTTTTTTTTTTTCTTGAATGTAAAAAAGGTTCTAGAGTGTATGGGGTTTGAAAGCACACCACCAAACAACTTCAGATTACAAGTTCAACACTCTAAGCACTAGTCCACGGAGACCACACATGATTACTACTCTCAGTTCAGGCTATTTGTGTATAGGACATCATGTATACAAGATGTGTGTGTGTGTTTGTTTGTTTTGTTTTGTTTGTTTGTTGATGGTTTATGTCCTAGCAACATCTACGGTCATATCAGGACGGGTACCGACTTGTGACAGTGCGTACGCATGGCGACTTTATAGTGTGGCCCCACTGGAATACCAGGCTGCCAGCACCATGACCTGATATCCCACTCAGTGACATTATCCTGACACTGAGCCAACCAGTCCTTGTCCTATCCTAATAATGCCGAGCGCCAGACTAAGAAGCAACAAGTATCAATTTTAAAGTCATTGGGTTGACTCGACCAGGATTCGAACCCATGACCCCACGATCTACCAACATGGGATACGGAAGCTCTAACTCGTTCGGCCATCCCATCTGGTCATGTATGTATGTAAATGTATGTTTTGCGTGCATCCGTTTGAAAGTTTTCAGTAAAGCTGCGAACATGCTGGACACGTTTCTGGCGCGGGCGTCAAGCTTCGTGCATGCGTCAAAAATCAAAATATATGTAATAAAGAGAAGTGTGTTTGGCTTCTCTTTGTTACATACATTTCGATTTTTGCCACGTGATGTCGACACGAGAACTGCTTGACGTCCGCGTCCAATGTGTTCGCAGGTTTAGGCCTTCAGTTCTTAAGCCACTTTTCCCTATAAATAAAAATTGCTCAGCCTGTACCTTAATTGCTGCTTTTTTCAGTCTGTTGACCTAGTTGTCATCTACAAGCAGAACCTAAAAAGGTGGATATAAACAAAAGGTAGTTAATAATTACATGGACAATATTTCTGATATTAACACAACCCCTGCTTGGTAAGCTTCAACTGTGACATTTTTGTCTTCCTTATTTATTGATTATTTTGTGAGGGATGGATGAAAGTAGTCTCCAATGAAAAAAAAAAGGTATGTCGAGGTGAGGTTATCTGAAACAGACATTGAATTTCCAGGAAAACACAGACATTCTCCCAGAGGTTAGTTTCATTTGAGAATACCAGGAAATTCCTGCAAGTCAGGCTTCATACACGACTCTCCTAGCACCATTCCACTAATCAATCAGTACAGACTATTCTTGGAGAGCATCCCACTGTCCTTATGGCTGTATTATCACCCATGCCTATGCTCACTGTACTGCAGCATGCAGCATAGTATTGGTCGATGCTGATGGTAAAAATATTTACCTGTGTATATGAAAGCTAGGCCCCTGACCACACATCCCTACACCCCCACAACACACCATTAAATCCCCACACGCCCCACCACACACACCAAAATCCTCACCACACCCTACACCTCCACCACACACACCTACCCCCACACACACACCTACATCCAAACCACACACCCCCAACCAACCCCCTCAACCCCCACCATACACACCTACCCCCAATGTCATGTGATATCACTATCATGACTATGTAAATAAATAATTTCCCTATATTGGTTTCATGTTATGAATTATTAAATTAGTATTTTGTTCTAGTAGCTTATCTAGGTTTTAGAAAAGTTTATATTGCATTATAGAACTTTAATCTAAATAGCAGTTTATTTGCTGGTTTCATTTATCCAGCCTCTCGCCACTTTTTCTAATACTAATAGGTTGTTCTTCACTTCTACTCTAGGTATGGCTGAATATTTTATTAACATATATCTATAATACTAATACAGTTCACCATCATGCAATGATAGATGTGTAACCTATTAATTGGCATACTATTATGAGAATATACTTACTATTATATGAGACATTATGACTGGATTTCAGCTAAGTTTTGACTTCCTGAAAGTAAAATGAAAAATATAAATTGTGAATTCCACATGTTTGGCAGTCCACTGTGCATCATTTACAGACGTCAGCGCTGCATATCCACCATATTCATAAAATAGGAGTAGAGCTTTGGAGTATAACTTGATATTAAGCGGCCAAAAGATTTCAATGCTAAGACACTGGGTGCAGCTATGAAATGTGTTAATTTCAGCTCATCTCAGTCCTGGTTTGAAACATAGAATACCAACTAAAAAATATATATAATAAAGTAAGATGTTAATCTTTTATCTAGCATTGCATTTACATCAATATAATCAGCACATCTTATGCCATGTGCATTTAGATTTAGACAAATCTGGGCACTCAGACTAGTGTTAGAGCCATAGCCAGCCAGTTTTACTTATTTTATTCATGTTTTTTATTTAATGACATATGTAGAACTAGAAAATGAGTAGGGTTAATCAGATAGTGGTTATATATTTCTTTGAAACAAGATTTTGTTGACACATTGGCACACGACCCCGGGCATCTAACCCAATCAGATATAAGCTTTCAAGTGGCTTCGGGGGTGGTCATGCTAAGCCAATCAGAGTTGTTCTTTCATCACTGTTTGATTGCAAATGGCTGCTTGAACCTAGTATTAGCCAAAGTTGATGCTGTGGATATGGATATTCACCATTCCTCGAATCAATAATCACCACATTCTTCACATCATTTCATAGAAAGGTAACCAATATTCCTAATATATCTCTTCCCCTCTCTCTTCCCCTCTCTCCCCCTCTCTCTTCCCCTCTCTCTTCCCCTCTCTCTCTCTTCCCTTTCTCTCCCTCTCTCTTCCCCTCTCTCTCCCCTCTTCCCCTCTCTCTTCCCCTCTCTCTTCCCCTCTCTTCCCCTCTCCCTTTCTTTCCCTCTCTCTCCCTCTCTCCCCTCTCTCTCCCCCTCTCTCTCCCCTCTTCCCCTCTCTCTTCCCCTCTTTTCCCCCTCTCTTCCCCTCTCTTTCCCTCTCTTCCTCTATCTCCCTTTATTTCCCTCTGTCTTCCCCTCTCTTCCCCTCTCTCTTCCTCTCTCCTCTCTTTCCCTTCTCTCTTCCTCTCTTTCCCTCTCTCCCCCTCTCTCTCTCCCCTCTCCCTTTCTTTCCCTCTCCCCCTCTCTCTCTCTTCCCCCCTCTCTCTCCCTCTCTCTCCCCCTCTCTTCCCTCCTCTTCCTCTCCCTTTCTTTCCCTCTCTTCCCCCTGTCTCTTCCCCTCTTCCCCTCTCTCTTCCCTTCTCTCTCTCCCTCTTTTCCCCTCTCTCTTCCTGTCACTCCCCTCTCTCCCTCTTCCCCCTCGCTCCCTCTTTTTCCCCCTCTTCCCCTCTCTCTTCCCCTCTCTTCCGCTCTCCCTCTTTTTCCCTCTCCCCTCTTTCTTCCCCTCTCTTCCCTCTCTCTTCCCCTCTCTCCCCCTCTCTTCCCCTCTCTCTCCTCTTCCCCTCTCTCTTCCCTGTCTCTTCCCCCTATCTCACCCTTTCCCCTCTTCCCCTCTCTTCCCCTCTCTTCCCTCCTCTTTCCCTCTTTTCCTATCTCTCCCTTTCTTTCCCTCTCTCTTCCCCTCTCTTCTCCCTTCTCTTCCCCTCTCTTTTCCCCTCTCTCTTCCCTCTCTCCCCTCTTCCTCTCTCTCTCTTCCCCTTTCTCTTCCATCTCTCCCCTCTCTCTTTCCATCTCTTCCCTTCCCTCTCCCCCCTCCAATGGGCCGCCATTAGCAAAAGGTAAATTGTTGACAATCTCAGTGTAGGCAACAGTAATGTTGTATGCTTTATGTTTAAATGACAAATTAAAGACAGAAGGAGCAATTAAAAATTACATAAGTGGAGCGAGAACATGGGTGAAATTGTTAAGGGGAAACTGTGATGCCTTTGACTCCTATGCATTGTCTGTGCTAAAAAGCAGTATATTTAAATTAAAAGACAACACTGTTAATAGAGCGTTTCCATTCAAGATTAAGCATATTCAAATAATTGTATTAAAATTCAGGAAAATTGGTACAGATGGTCTGGTGTTAATTGCTGCTTTGTTAATATTATATACATGCTTGTTAATACAGTCCAATTTATTTTATTCCGGTAGGTGGGAGGAAGTGATGTCACGGCGTCGCTGGTTCTTGGGTCTGGGCGGTGGTGGCGCCGTCTGTAGGGAGGCGGGGGAGGTAGGGAGGATGGTAGGAGCAGGGTGGGGGGGGAGGGTGAAGGGATAGGTGGGCAGTAGTGGGTGGGGAGGGAGGGTCAGCTCCGACTCGGTCCCGAATTACCCATATTACCGTGGCAATATGGACAATGTCACTAGATGTTACATAATCATGTCACCAAATACTGATGCACTCACTGAATCACTACAATGTATGTCCTGTGAAATCCTAGCACAGTGCCTATAATAAAATAATCTATTTAATTAATAGAATGATCATCTACATCTTGTTTGTTTGTTTTAACTTGATTCCAGCCAATTTCTGATTATGCAATTTGAACTACATAAATAATACCAATCATACCCACTTTTTCATTGCTCACGGACACAGCTGACTCAGAGGCATGAGTGGGTTAATCAAGGCTTTTATTCGGGCACTGCCCGCCCGGCGGCATGTAAATTGACTGTGTATCATTGGGCAAGAAGCAAACGAGCGAAGGCCCCGATATATTGGGGAAATGAAATGTGATGAGTGCATATGAGTCATCTGAACGATTTAACAAACGAGTAATCAATTACATGAAAGTACAACAGCAATAGTTAATGATAAAAATATTAGATAACAGTAGAGGGTAAATTATCAGAAATGTGACATTTAAGTAGGTGTGATATGTCAACTGCGTGGGTGTCAGTCGCTCATTAGATGGTATTCTTTATTTTTTAGTTTAAATGCTTGATTGGTTTTTGGTTTTGTTGATTGTTGTGGGCACGATCAACTGCAGGTGTGGGTGGGTGGGTAAAATTGGAGGTGGGAAGTGGTCAGTGCGGGCGTTTGGAGAAGACTGACCAGCTTCGGTGGCTCCGGAAGACCCCAGGATAGTGCCTGGCCATGATGGCTGGGAGGAGTTGTTATATAGGCTGGAGGGGGGAAGATGGCTTCCCCCCTCTCCCCCCCCCCTCATCACTCACTCCCCCCCCCACCACCACCACCACCACCATAGTAGTGGCAGGGGGGGAGGGCTTCGGCCTTGAGCCTGCCATGTCCAGCAATGACACCGAATGAGCGATCTCGCTCATTCAAGACATTGATTAAGTCTCTATGTAAAATGACAGAAATTGAAAAACCATTAGACTGCAACAACTGTCAACATTAATATTGTAGCAGTCCAGATAAGACCTAGATGTAC
The DNA here is from genome assembly GCA_030323885.1 of Branchipolynoe longqiensis. Lineage (NCBI taxonomy): Eukaryota > Metazoa > Annelida > Polychaeta > Phyllodocida > Polynoidae > Branchipolynoe > Branchipolynoe longqiensis. The sequence continues at coordinate 33,028,086 of CM059190.1, read as the reverse complement.
TATGCATGATTTTTTTTTTAAGTTACATCAATTCGAAAATATTTGTGTAAATAACTAAATGCTAACAATTTAACAATCAGGTGATAATGACAAATGATATATTCAGATTTACCCTATTAGATAAAAGATTCACCCCGTAGTTGTAGCAGGCCTACCTGTGCTTTTGAATTCCAGCTATTTTGCAAGCTGAGCTGAGAAGAGTCGTTAATTAGCAATAGGCCTACTACATGTATTTATTCTATCTCACAAAAATGTATCCGGCATTACTGGGACCTGTAGGGAGCCGGATAACTGACCGTTTAGAATGCACTTAATCCTACAGCTAACGACTTCATCCTATCTTTAAGAAGCAGGCATTAGAGGCCCAATAGGGCCTAGATCTGCCAGAAGAGTATCTGTAAGTTAATCTGTAGGCCTAAGTTAAAATACCATATAAATTAGTGCATGTTGGTTAATAAATGACAACAACAAAGCATCAAGTGAAATTTCAATGAAACACAGGTAAAATAAAGATGACAGGAACAGGTAATTCTGTTGATTTACATAAGACACTTCATCACTTCTGCTTCCAAAGTGAAGGGCTGGAATTTGCAACGAAGCAGATTTAGCCTACATTAGCATACAGGCAGCACACATACACTGATGCCTTTGTCTATATCACCACAGACATCAGGTCTAGGTGGGCCCAGTTCACACATGGCCCGGGTGTGTCTGAACGGACGAAGCCAGTGGAGCACTTCCTCGGCGTCCATACATATGGGCGCACCTCCATGGCACACCTCCACAGCACACATACATGGGCGCACCTCCATGGCGCACACATACCTGGCACACCTCCATGGTGCACATAGGCCTACATGGACACATACATGGCGCACATAGGCCTACATGGACACATACATGGCACACATATGCCTGCATACGGACACATACACCACCCACACGGTAAGGCAGTCATCGTGTTCGGATGGCTCAGCATCTGATATAATTTGTGGTGTGACCAGGTAGGAGGAGCCTGGTTCGTTGGTCGGTTGTTGGGGTTTATGTCCTGGCAACATCTAAGATCATATCAAGACGGGGGAGGAGCCTGCATAGAATATTACCTGTTAGTCGATGAAATAATAAAAGAAGACTCTTACTTGAAATAAATATTCATTTTACATGCCTATATATTTCTTGTTATCTAATATTCCAGGGTGATTAAACTGGTTCTGGACTTAACTGTCGTGTCCCCTGCTAGTTAAATTAGGAAATATGTTATCCTGGAAATACCAGAGCTTCAGTAAAAAAACAGTTGCTATTGTTGCATGTGGAGGGCTATTTTCTAGTACCATGGCTAGTAATATAATTTGTCTACAAAGCTTTATGAAAAGAAATAGAAGTTGAAGTTCCATATTATTTTTGGTCTCCCCTTCTATTGCCTTACATCCACAACTCAAAATTGCAAAACAATCCTATGCATATTTTGTGTACGGTGCATTTGTATACTTAGGGGATCACAATATAAAAATTAATTGTTTCATGCAATAAATTTGATTAAATAATTGTTTTGATTAATGAATCTGCACTTGGTGATTAATAAGTCCACTCTTGGGGCTGGCTACTTACTTGGTTCTGTTTTTTCTGACAAAATGGTAACCTCAACTATCTTATGATTCATGTTACCAGTATATATATGGACAAGAGTTGGCTACTCAGCGAAGAAATGAGGAAAATACACAACTTTAATTTGTTTACCCTCATGTAACACTTTGGCCCCATTCACCATGAAATGACCTAGATAAAAGATTCACCCGGTACTTGTACTGCAGCAGTACGGGGTGAATCTTGTATCTAGAAATGACCCATATATATGCCAAATAGATTATACTGTAATATGATCACAAAGAAAGTTTGACCAGCCTGTAGATAGTCAGGACACCTACACGGTCACCACCAATGATCAGACGTATGATTTGACTGAGATAACACAGGAGCAAATCCTCAGAAAGGTCAATGCTGCATCAGCATATAAGTCATCTGGCATTAAAGACATCAGCTCAGCCCTAATGAAGGTTTCAATTACTGCACTTATAAATGAATTCACTTACCTGTATAACCTAGTGGTCAACACTGGTATTTTTCTAGAAAGCTGGAAACTAGCTACAGTTTCACCCATCCCAAAGACCAATAACCCAAGATACTGTAGTGAGCTGCGCCCAATATTTATTCTCCCTCTTCCTGGCAAAATCATAGAACAAATAATACATGATGAGATAAAAACATTTTTAGAGTCTTCAAATTACCTAACCGCTCAACAAAATGGATTTAGAAAAGACAGATCAACAACTAGGGCATTGGCCTCTCTTATGGATGAGTTATTGACCAACATGGACAAAGGTGAACTTACAATTGCAGTATACCTCGACTTCAAAAAAGCTTTCGATACAATTGACCATAGAATACTATTGCAGAAGATGCAGAAAGCAGGATTCGGGAAGAAAACCTGTACATTCATGGCCAACTACTTAACTAATAGGAAACAATGCACAAAACTTAATGACACTGTGTCAACCATCAGGACTATAATTTATGGATTGCTCACAAAGCAGCAACTGACTAAGCTACAAAGGATCCAAAACCGGGCGTTAAGAACAATTTATTGGGGCAAAACACTAAGTGTACAGGAAATGCATGACAAAGCAAACCTAAATTAACTAATGGTTAGAAGAGATTCACATCTCCTATCACTTATGTACAGAAGAGCCAGAGATACCCAATATATAGAAAACACAAAAAGGAATACTAGACGGGCTGATTCCACTCTACTCAAAGTCCCCAAGCCTTCCACAAACAAACTAATTAAAGCACCAATTTACAAAGGCAGCATGACGTGGAACAACCTACCAACCAGAACCAGGGCAGCGTCCTCTTACCTAGAATTTAAAAACTCACTAAGAGTACATCGGATTGGGCAGGCCCTTATGCAGTTGCAGTAAAGTATGTTCCATGGCGTCACCATACCGTAAGTGGCAGACCACCAAACCCTCAGCCTCGGTTTCTCCCCCCCCCCCCCCCAGCCCCCACTTTTTTAATTTGTTGCTGTTCCTCTGTTATCTCCAGTCAACCATATACGATGACAGAGACAGTCCAGGTAAAAATGTAAAATTGAAGACCTAAATGCACTGGGATTGGTCCCACTGCTTCACTGGTCACAGATGGTCCAGTGTATTATTAACAACCCCACCCCAACAACATAATTCATAAATTCACATAACTAGCTACATTAGAGTTACACTAGAATTTTCCTAACAAACCAACATTTATATACCGCTTGCCTAACTGCAACTGAACATTAAAACTTACTACAAGTTTACCAACTGAATACAGAAGATAACTTCTGCCTACATTCTAAATACTATGTAAATACTCACATTGATCTGACTAATATTGATCTAGTTATATGACACTACTGTACCATATTGTTATGGAACTTTTGGGTTTCAGAATTTCATTGTGTTACATGGTGCAAATTGTCTATTCAACAGGTATTGTACACCTTATTCTATATACCTTTTGGGTAAATAACACTGAATTGAAAAATGGCTGGAAGACCAGTGCTTCGGCACTGATAAAAGACTTATTCAGCAGAATAAACATATTTACCAAAAAAACAAAACAGTTTTTATGGAAATGTCATGAATGTACCAAACAGAAGGTTAACCAATAACTTCATTTTACCAAATTCAAATAAAAATATGCTAGAACTAGTGTTTACTAATATAAAATAATGGCATATAGATTTAATAAGCTACTGCTTGGCTTGGTTCCCCATTGCAGTAAAGTGTGCATGACTGTGGTGGGAAACCAAACTAGTGCTTCCCCCTGGTGTTAAATAGCTAAAGCTAGAGCTGTTGGCATGGGAACACTGGTTTGGAAGCATTTTCGTATTTATGTAAGTACTAGTACTGTTTGCATGTAGAAATATACTTGTTTTAGTAAGAGTAAACAGTTCATGTAAGCTCACATAGTTAACAGCTTAAAGAATACTCACAGCTAGTTTGGATCAACTAATATTTCCAGGATTGTTAATCTAAATGATTGTTCGTTCCACTGACCAAAATGGTTGACACAGTGACACTGAATCAGTGAGTGACTGACACTGATAGACTAATTTCCATCCATCATCGAAGTTTTGGTTCGTATGTAATGTCCTATGAATATAAATAATAAAAACATGAATTAAATATGAAAATCGAATCGTTATGTGTAATATATCTGTTAATTTAAATATGATATTCAAATCGGATTTATGGGTCATTCTCAGAAACTGTGTACCACTTGAGTCAGTCTACTTGAAATGGATATTTCAAAGAAACCCATTACCGGAGTGTCAACATTGGCAACGTGTTTTATTCAAGACCCGTCTTTACTCTAAACCTAACCAATTATATATATATATATACTTTCTATCTTTGATGTTGGATGTACATTCGAGAAATTACTTGAAGGAAGCTATACATCAAAGAGATTATTAACTACAACTTTAGAGCTTTTACTTAGTCTTAAATGCGTCATTCTCAGAAACTGTACCACTTGAGGTAGACTACTTGAAAGGCATATTTCAAACAAACCCATTATAGACTACATCACGGTTCCGACTGCGCATGCGCTGAAAACGGCCTTGGGAGCAAAGCAAAGGCGTACGGCCATTGAGTTTGCCAATACGCATTGAAAAATGTCAGTTTTATTCAAAATTAATAGAAATCCAAAATCCTAACCTTATAAATTTAATATAATCTTTTTGTTAAACATGTTTTCTATATATATGTGTTCCAAGCGGTTTGTCTCTAGGTGGTGTGGTTTTATAAATATTTTACTTTTTCTGTATGGAGATTGCTCACTGCCATTGACAATGCATTGAGTACTCTGGCTATGGCTCTAACACTAGTCTGAGTGCCTAGATCTTTCTAAATCTAAATGCACATGGCATAAGATGTGCTGATTATATTGATGTAAATGCAATGCTGGATAAAAGATTAATATCTTAATTTATTATATATACATTTTTTAGTTAGTATTCTATGTTCCAAACAAGAGCTGAGATGAGCTGAAACTAGCACCCAGTGTATTAGCATGTGCCATGTGCTTTTGGGGGGGTTGTTTTGCTCTGACCCTTCCCACAATGCACCATGCCGCTGGAACCGTGATGTAGTCTATTGGAGTCTCAATATTTAGATTTCATCATTTAGCCCAATAATGTGGGAGATATTTTAGATCAAAAGTAAATGTTAATATTGTGTATTATGTATCTTATTGGAATGGATGTAGCTAAATAAATAGAAAATTACATCACTAATTTGTGACATTGCCAACAGCATTGAAAATAAAGTGTCACAGACTTGGTCGTAATGCTCGCATTGCGTTTGATGCGAGGGAAGGAAGAGACCCTCCCCCCGCCTCCTGCCGCGGCCCGGCTTTCTCACCTTCCCTGTCATCCCTCCCTCAGCTTTCTCCCACCTCACCCTCTCGCCCTGGCCCGCCGCTTTCTCACCTTCCCCGCCTGTCCCCTCCCCGCTCCTTCCCTTATAAGGCTGCCCGCCGGCCTCCCTCAGTCACTCGTCTTCCAGTCGTCCTCCCTGCTCAAGCTCTTTTCTCTCTTGGCTACTCCCACCTCGGACCGCTGCACAACACCCTCGGGCCGATCTACACCATGCCGGGAAGCGGAAAAGGAAAAGGATGCGGCGGAGCCCGGAAGACCGCCCTGGGCATGCCGGGAGGCGTTTCACTGGCCCCGTCGGCCCCGTCGGCCCCGGGGTCCCCTCCGGCGCCTCGCAACCGCCCCTCGGGCGACTGGGCTGCGGGCGTCGACACCAACACGGCCACCATCCTGCAGGGGCTGGAGCGGATAACTACCCGCCTCGACGCCCTCGACTGCGGGACCGCCCACGGCTCCCAGGAGACAACCCCGCCCGTGGCGAGCCGACGCCCGGCCTACAGCTCACCACCCATCCCGGCGCCTCGGGCGCACGTAGTCGGGGGGGCTCACCCTCCACCCCCGCCTCAGGCGCCGCTCCCGGGGGCGGTCCACCCGCAGTATGAGCGTTATACATGCCACACCACCCAGCCGTCGGCCCCCGTGCCCCCACCCTACATCCAGGAAGCCGTCGACCACACCCCGGCATCCGCGGCCGACGCCGTGAGGGAAATCCTGGCATCGGCCGAGGCGCAGCACACCGGGAGGAGAAAAGGGATCTACCCCGACTACCTCTTCCCCTCCGACCTCGTGGAGAGGGGCCCTGAGCGGAAGTCGGTGAAGCGGGGCGAGGTGACAAAAGACGAGTACAGCCTCGCCCTCCTCACCCTCATCAGCCACCCAAGCTTCCCCGCGCACTCCCTCCCAGGCCTGAACCACCACGCCCTCACAGTGCTACGGGACAACCTGGTCTATCCGTGGCCTACCGTCCGCCGATACTCGGAGACCGTCTTCACGTGGATCGCGGACGGCAGGCTCCCCCACGGATGACACGACCTGGTTGCCCTCAATATGGTGAGGATGGAGATTCTCACCATGCCCGCCCCCCAAGCCGTCCCAACAGCACCAGCCTCCCGAGACGCAGACCTCCCCCGAGGCGCACACCAGCCACGGACCCAAGCCGACAGCCGCCCCACCTACAGCCGGGAAGCTCACGGGGCCCCCTGCGCCGCCTGGAACCGCGAGCCCACCTCGTGCGACCGGGCCGCCGTCGGAGAGGCGCATGGTGAGGCAGGGGCCAGACAGCGGCACGTATGCGCCTACTGTGCTAATGTGAGGAGGATACTCACCATACACAGCGAGGCCCTGTGCCTCACCAAACAAGCCCGTGAGCGCCAGACCCCGGCCGCCTCGGCGGATTTTTGATCCGCCGCCCCCCCCCCGGCCGGTCCAGGGGGGCATAACCGGCGCCTCACCTACACCTCTGCCGACAACCCCTTGACCACCACCGACAACCCCGTATCGACCACCGACCGAAACGCCGCCCAGGACACAGCCGGGGACCATCACCTCGCGCCGCAGGCCCCAGACGCCGCCCACACTAACCACAAACCCTCCCCAGACAGCACAGCCGCCTTAGACATCACAGCCGCCGACCATCACGCCAACCATCACGACCTCCACATCTCCCCCGGTGACACCGCCTTCCTCAACCCACCCGACCCGACCCCGACCCCCACCCCCCCCAGCCCTGACGACTTCGCTGCCCCCCTCTCGGACCCTTGCGGCACCTCCTCCCCCACCCCCCTCAACCACCACCTGTGCAGCCCCCCGGGAAGCGGGCCTCCCCAACTTTTGGCCGCCCGCATCCCGTTGCCGCCGACGTAGGCCCCGGACTCACCACCTCACCCAGACCTTCACCTCCACAGCCTCCGCCAAGACACCACCCAAGCCTCACCCTCCTCAGCCTTCTCGCCCGGGTACCCCTCGCCCTGTGTCCTGGCCCAGGCCCTTGGACCTCAGAGGTGGTCCACGCCTCGTGCCCCCGCCTCGGGCGCGCCTCGAGCCCTATCCTCCGTCTTGGTGGAGGGCTCTTGGGCGCCCCTCGCCACGAACTCTGAAAGCTCCCCCAGAGCTCCTTAGTCATAAGTTTATTTTTACCGCATTTCCTTGTACATAGTGTGTCTTTTTTCCTGAGGTGTTTCAATAAAAGCGCCTCTTTTTCCCACCCCCGCCTTGCCTTCTTCCTTTTCGCGCATCGGTCGTAATGCTCGCATTGCGTTTGATGCGAGGGAAGGAAGAGACCCTCCCCCCGCCTCCTGCCGCGGCCCGGCTTTCTCACCTTCCCTGTCATCCCTCCCTCAGCTTTCTCCCACCTCGCCCTCTCGCCCTGCCCCACCGCTTTCTCACCTTCTCCGCCTGTCCCCTCCCCGCTCCTTCCCTTATAAGGCCGCCCGCCGGCCTCCCTCAGTCACTCACCTTCCAGCCGTCCTCCCTGCTCAAGCTCTTTTCTCTCCACCCACCCACCCAACTCTCCCTACAAGCCAGTGGAGGGCTCTTCGGCGCCCCTCGCCACAAACTCTGAAAGCTTCCCCGGAGCTCCTTAGTCATAAGTTTATTTTTACCGCATTTCCTTGTACATAGTGTGTCTTTTTTCCTGAGGTGTTTCAATAAAAGTGCCTCTTTTTCCCAACCCCGCCTTGCCTTTTTCCTTTTCGCGCATCAATGAAAACCTCTGAACAACAGCACATTTCACTTCAAATGGTCATATACAATTTTTATAAAAATGATGAAATAGTTAACCTTTTCTGGAGTCATTAACGTCATAACATTTCGTTTCCACTTGCAAGTACTATTGTTATGTATACTGCCGCGACTCAGCGCCTTAAACTAAAGAAATAAAGTGGTCAAACAAATGTAAGCTCGACAAAGGAAAAAAAAAATAAAAAAATGAAATAAGATATACTAAAGAAATAAAGTGGTCAAACAAATGTAAGCTCGACAAAGAAAAGAAATAAACTTGTCAACACTATCGTGCGCCAGATACACACACCAATGAGTATCACAAGTGAATCTAGCACAAAAGGCCGATTCAATAACACGTGAAGAATACAATCAGCAACAGAAACGAGGGCGCAGATAATGACAAACGAAAAAAAAAAAAATTAAATAAGATAAACTAAAGAAATAAAGTGGTCAAACAAATGTAAGCTCGACAAAGAAAAGATGGTGGTTGTCAGGAACAACGGGTAGGATAAATGAATTTATAACATGTGCATGTGACATAACTTATCAGCTTGCAGAAACGGACAATCGGTCAATCAGGGGAAGTTGATCGAGACACCCAATATCGCAAACTCTAAGAGCAAAAGACGGACTGTCGCATTGTAAATTTAACAACCCTACTGACCGCTAGGGTCAACATGTGACATAAAATACAAAGGACTACACACACGCCATTATCCGCATGTATGCATGAATCGTATATTGTTCCATTTGTTACAATTGTTCGAAAGGAAGATGTTATGTATACTGCCACGACTCAGCGCCCGCCACCGGCGACCCGGCACAAGGGACCAGTGTAGTGAGGATGAAGGCTGAATAAACCATTATGCAACTAGACGCCGTCGTGAGTAGTCGGTTCATGATCACAACATTACACTATGAAACTCTGTATCAAACACTGAGTACAGATACAGTACAGGAATTATTTTCACCATTTGACACTCTATGCATGGACCCAATTATGGTATAGTAAAATATAAATTCTGAAATTAGCCATAAGACACTGCTATGTGTCAATGTGTATGAACTACTTCAGAAATTAAAGCAGTACAATTTGAAGATATTCACTTTTAAAACTATCATATTCATTTTTGCATAACTTTTTTCTATTTATTAGTCAATTTTCATGAAGATTGAGTGATGATCAGAATCTTTTCAGTAGTCAATGTCAACAAAGTCGGTCACCTTGGCTGCCAATGGTTTCTTAAATTCAAAATTGCATAACTTTAATATAGATATATTTTTGAAATATATTTTAACCCTTTTAAAGCTTTTATTAATTTGTAATTACTAAGACTAGTTGTTTGACTGTGTTGCACAGATAACTATGCTGACAGTGCTGCATTACATGATACCACCATAACTATGCAGACTTGAAGTTGACAGTCACATTGTAGTTAAAGAATGGGAAAATCACCATGCAAGGGTCACCAAATCTTTGTGAAAATTGGCCAATAGATAGAAAACAGGTATGCAAAGATGAATATGGTTGTTTCAAAAATGAATACCCTCAAATTTGAGTGATTTTGAGAGGTATTGGTCGACGAAAACGTATTCACATTACTTTTCATACAGCGGAGCCTCGTGGATGCGTAAGTGGCCTCGGTCTGGTATCAACATGACCGCAGCGTGAATAGTGTGAATTGAGTTTGCTGATACTTCCATTTTAATCCAAATTAATAAAAATACATAACAATTCGGCACAAACATGGGCCGAAGGATGCAATATACTAATATAATGAATATGTTTAAGACACAACTCTCCATAATTCAAAACCAGACACAGGAATTACTTTTAGGCCAATAATTTATTAATTAATTTCAATAAATTTTACAGTAGCCACAGATATCTCTATCACTAGCTAACAATCTTCTAGGCTTGTCACTCAGTACAAAGGACATATGTGCCCATATACTCTACTCTAGCTTCCGAGGTAGTACAACCCAGAAGAATCAGATAATGTGCTGACTATTTATGATTACTTATATGCAGAGTATGATGAACTAATATTCACAGAATCAAGTGTATTAATAACAGACAGATCTTTCAATATAGTCTTGAAGTTGAAGGCAGGAGGCAGCAGCTAAGGGTTGATAGCGGTCATACTCTTGAAGCACACCAGGCACATATCACTATTACTAATTCATACTATCAGACATAACAGGATATGGACCATCTACTCTCAGCCCTAGTAAAAGAAAGGTGTCATAGATGGGATGGTGGGATGGCTTTGAAATTCATACTGCACTCAGTGAATCAGGTCTTCACAACTTGGCGAAACGGTGAGGAATGATTTTGAACTGCTCTGGCTACTGGAAATCAACTCTGATCATGGTTACCGAATGCTGTACTGTATTTGGTATCTAAGGTGAGCATCACTATGGGGCCTGTGGTCAGCTTTTGAATTATGCATGTTACCGGCAACATGGACAATTCAAAACCAGACACAGGAATTACTTTTGGGCCAATAATTTATTAATTAATTTCAATAAATTGTACAGTAGCCACTGATATCTCTATCACTAGCTAACAATCTTCTAGGTTTGTCACTCAGTACAAAGGACATATGTGCCCATATACTCTACTCTAGCTTCCGAGGTAGTACAACCCAGAAGAATCAGATAATGTGCTGACTATTGACGATTACTTATATGCAGAGTATGGTGAACTAATATTCACAGAATCAAGTGTATTAATAACAGACAGATCTTTCAATATAGTCTTGAAGTTGAAGGCAGGAGGCAGCAGCTAAGGGTTGATAGCGGTCATACTCTTGAAGCACACCAGGCAGATATCACTATTACTAATTCATACTATCAGACATAACAGGATATGGACCATCTACTCTCAGCCCTAGTAAAAGAAAGGTGTCATAGATGGGATGGTGGGATGGCTTTGAAATTCTTACTGCACTCAGTGAATCAGGTCTTCACGAGTTGGCGAAACGGTGAGGAATGATTTTGAACTGCTCTGGCTACCGGAAATCAACTCTGATCATGGTTACCGAATGCTGTACTGTATTTGGTATCTAAGGTGAGCATCACTATGGGGCCTGTGGTCAGCTTTTGAATTATGCATGTAACCGGCAACATGGACAATTCAAAACAGACACAGGAATTACTTTTGGGCCAATAATTTATTAATTAATTTCAATAAATTGTACAGTAGCCACTGATATCTCTATCACTAGCTAACAATCTTCTAGGCTTGTAACTCAGTACAAAGGACATACATGCCCATATATACTCTACTCTAGCTTCCGAGGTAGTACAACCCAGAAGAATCAGATAATGTGCTGACTATTGACGATTACTTATATGCAGAGTATGGTGAACTAATATTCACAGAATCAAGTGTATTAATAACAGACAGATCTTTCAATATAGTCTTGAAGTTGAAGGAAGTTTTGACCAGAAATTGGGCCACACAAAACAATCCTTTACATTTGTGATATTGCTGTTAAACATTAAGTGAACACAGGGGTACCACAAGGGTACCACAGGGATCTACTCTGGGCCCACTATTATTCTTAATCTACATCAATGACCTCCCACTAGTACTTGAAAAAGTAAAGGGAAGCATATTTGCTGATGATGTGGCACTGGTAGCTACAGACGCTGATATAGAAGTGGCTGAATCCAAAATGAACCATGATTTAAAAAGAGTAAACCATTGGAAAACGGAAAATATACTATCTATAAATATTATAAAAACTAAGTATGTAATATTTGCAACTAAAACTAAACGTTTCAGCTCACCAATTGTCAGTATAAAAATAGGAGAGTGTATACTTAAGGAGGCTCTAAGTTATAGATATTTAGGTACTACACATGACTCTACACATACCAGTCAATTAAATAGGATTAACAGAACATTGGCAGCAAAAATGAACACCTTCAGGAAAATAAGGCATTATATGAGCGAAGAGACTGCTCTTCTATTGTACAAAACCACAATACTGCCCATCATTGATTATAATGACATAATATATAGTATAGTTATACGAATCTTACCTGGGTATAGATGATGGATAACTGTTGTTTTCCCGAGGTATAAGCCTCGGGTAGACGTGGGCTAGGGAGAAGGAAGCATGTGAGGTACCAGCAATTTTAACCTACTTATTCAGGATAAAAATGATCTTTCAATACAATGGATACTATGATTTTCCCGTAATGGTACACCAATGGGATAGACGTGGCAGGGCGTGGTGGGTGGGCCCTAGCCCACGTCTACCCGAGGCTTATACCTCGGGAAAACAACAGTTATCCATCATCTATACCCAGGTAAGATTCGTATAACTATACTATTTTACCTCGGTATACAGCCTCAGGCTAGCCTCAGGCTAGGGAGACCTTTACATAATTCATTTTTATCCTTAATATCATCCATTCTTATATAATATTCAACGTTTTTGTTCTCACCTATTCTTGTTAGTTGGCGAGCAGGCGCTTTGCAATGCCGGTAGGCTTTTCTAGTCGCTTGTTGTAATGTTTTGCAAACGACTTAGCCGTCTTCCAGCCTGCATGCGCTAGTATTCTTTTCACAGAAACACCTAGCAACCGTGCCTTGGAGACCATGGCACCTCTAGTTGAGTGGGATGAGTATTTGCTTGTATCCACTCCAGCCAATTTCAACACCGTAATTGTCCATCTGGCAAGGGTGTCTCGTGAAATTGCCTTATGTGGCTTTATAAAGCTCACTAATAGTTGTTGTGATGCACGTAAATCCTTTGTTTTAGATATATAAGCCCTTATGGCTGACACCACACATAATTTCCGATCACTCGGAAAACAGTCTAAGTGAACCGTAGATAAAGGGTCACCTAACGTGTTCGATTTAAGCAATTGTGCTAAATCAAACGTAGCTTGTTTCTTGTCTATTTCTAATCCAGTTAAAGACAAAGCAACAATGGTCTGTCCTCTGTGTCCGGTTACTAATAATAACAGGACCGCGACCTTAAAACCTAATTGTTTTAAATCTAACCAGGAGTTGTGAGGCCAAGCCTGAAACAACTTAAATACTACAGACACATCCCAAAACCGACTATACTTTGGTTTTGGAGGATTCCTTTGATAAATTGAACGAAGTAGATATCCAAGAACATAATGTTTTCCAACTGTTTCGCCATCAATTCTCGGTAATATGATTGATAACGCACATCTTGCCGCATTAATCGACCCAAAGGATAGTCCCTCATCCTCTAGAGAACGAAGAAAACGAGCTACTTGTGAAATTGTTGGATTTGTTGGCTTAACTTTCATCAACAAACAATGTACACCCCATTTCTTTAAATAGGATGTGTACATTTTAACAGTTCCTGGCCTCCAGGCATCAGCTACTATCCTATTCTCAGTAATTTTGTCCAATCCAAATTGCCGCAGCTGGTTCCTTAGAAAAGGAATGCCAATAGAGGCGTTGTTGACACGTCGCCGTGAACCACTAGCGGTCCGTGGTGTGTCAGATTCCCGAGTTTTCTTGGGAATCGTATACGTTCTTTTGCCAGTTGTGAAACTGCTGGCAGCCAAGGTTGCGTGTCCCAATCGGGCACCACCAGTATAGCATGTGTCCTTTCCAAACCGATTTTCATGACAACTCGGCTGATAATGCTAAACGGTGGGAAAATATAAAAATAATTATTTTCCCAGGTAATATCAAATGCATCTACTTTCCAAGCCTCCGGTTCAGGATGCCAAGAAACATAACAAGGTAATTTGTTATTATTTCGTGATGCAAACAAGTCAACTTTAGGTGTACCCCATTTTTCACAAATGAAGTTAAACAAAGGTGTAGAGAGAGACCATTCTAAATGGTCATGGACATTTCTACTTTTATGGTCTGCAAGTGTATTTTGTGACCCTGGAATATGCGCTGACTGTAGCGCATATTCCAGGGTCACTGTGTGCAACACACCCTCAAATCTCTTACGGTCCTCCGTCATATTGACATCTCGATCCATCTCCTTAATGATGGAGTTGGGAACACCTTTAATGCCTGTTAACTCATCTGATAACTTAGAAATAATCTCCACCGGCTTAAACGTGCGGAAATGGCCATTAATGTTCTCACGCATAAGCGTAGTGGTTTTCACACGCTTAGCCCTTGGCTTCTCGACTTTCTTAGCCACTTTGCCACCAATGGCAGCATAGACACCTTCATATTGCGTGTCTGAGTCCGATTCCGTGGAAGTGGAATCCGTGGACGAGTCAGAAGAAGAAGAATCTTTCCTCTTCTTCTTCTTCTTGGACTTGGTCTTGCGCTTTTTGCGAAGCCCAGTCCTCCCCCTTTCCTTGGTGAAATCATCACCCGAAGAAACAATATGTTTCTTCTTCTTCCTCCGTTTAGGAGAAGGAGGAGGAGCCCTAAGCTCCATCTCTGAGTCTGTCTCCGAGAAATCCTCCAAAGAAGACTCCTCTTGAACAATCGGCATTTGCCGTTTACGAGACACTGGTGGTTTGAGAGCCATTATATGACTCTCCATCGCCGCAAACCGCGTCTCCCAATTTTGAGCCGCGGCGCCATCAGGCACTATGTCCTCCTCGGAGAGAATATGCGCCCCGGGCTGTGTCGAAGGCACTGCCGACAACATGGGTGAGGAGTCGTACTCCTCGTCCCCTCCACTCGGAACACGCCCCTCGGCTGCTGCTGCACCGCGCTTACTCCGCTTCGTGGCCATAGGGAGCTGAAACAAAGATTGTTGGTCAGTCCCGGTATATATATATGTCACAATATGGTTGTTTCAAACTCATTTGGACATCTATTGGTGTTAGAGAACGTGTTTATACCGTTATAACACAGGCGTAATAAGCTAAATTTGTGCGTGGGTTGTGGGTCAAGCCCAAACCTTACGCGGGGTCGGGACCAGTGTATCGGCCCGCCCATCCCTCTGTCCCGCACACTTCTCCCACCTGTGACTACAACGTCAACAAGTTGGAGAAAATGCTACGAAACTCGGAGAGAAACGCCTGAAAAAGTTTGTGGGGAGTCTATAAAAGAAACCCAGGAGCATCTCCAACATTACTCTCTATTAGAGTACGAGAGAATTTCCACAGGAGACGAGGCAGAGCCCACATCTCTACCCATAATCACACGGTGACTCGGGTGTTGACAGAACCGCTAATGACCGGTTTCAATCCTTCGAGAAGGAATTCTATCCTTGGTTTTTTATAACCAAATAACTCGTCCAAAATGGACCAAAGAAAGTCTAAACTTTCCATAATGATGCTCTAATGCATCATGATTAAGCTAACCACAGTTTTTATGATACTTACTGTGTATTAGCTTGTATGTAGACTAAATTTGCCGGAGCAACCCAACGACACGTAATCCAGTCGTGAGTTGTATATGCTAATTGCTGGTACCTCACGTGCTTCCTTCTCCCTAGCATGAGGCTAGCCTGAGGCTGTATACCAAGGTAAAATAATATACTAACTAAAAAGCAGCAAACAAAGCTCCAAACTAGACAAAATAGAGGGTTGCGCACAGTATTTAAAGGGAAAACACTACATACCACTGAGATGCACAATAAAGTTAAACTAGATGCCCTAAATATTCGCAGAGACAAGCACCTATTAGGCCTAATGTACCACCGCGCGAAAGACCCATATTACATAGACACACCTACATAAGCCACACGTGCAGCACAAGCCACCCTCCTGAAAGTGCCAAACTAGTCAAATGAAAAAGTCACCAGTTGTTCTGGGGGCAGAACTCTGGAACCAACTACCAGCATGTGTCAGGAACAGTGATTGTTACCAAACTTTCAAGATAAACCTCCATGCACATTTAAATCAACCAGCCTAGGCCAAAGCAGATAAATAATACACTGGGGTCAGTGTTGCCATTCCTTTCCCTGTCCCCCCGCTTCCCCTCCCCCCCCCCCCAAACAAACAAACATACACTGTAAACTCAAACAGTAGCAGCCAACTAGACCAAAAATCCCATCTACAACGGGATGAGCCTGGAAATGATTCTAGTTGGATCCTATTGAGGTACATGATGATTCAATATTAACCTACTTACTAACTCAATAGGCCCCACCTGAGATTACCATGAACACAAGTTCAATCACAAAGGCCCACCCTACATCCCCCATCACCCTTTCAACGAGTATGTTACTACTAGAAAGATAATCAGTTATGCCCCACCCCATACTAACGCCTACAATACAAGTCTAACATAGTTACCTCCCCGCATATGATTCTTTTTTCTCTTATCTTGTTCTTTACCCATCATACATGTAGGCCCCTACCAATGTTTTGCTTATTTTCCTGTAATTGTCTATCTGTATATTGTTGTAGATTTGTTTACGGTGTAGAGGCAATTGTGATTAGGGCTGGAAGACCAGTGCATTAGCAGTGACAACATGTTATTCGGAGGAATAAAAACACTTGAACCAAAAAAGAAAACCATTAATTATTGTTATCAGAAATGTCACTGGCATATTCCAGCAGAGGAGAGGGTAAGTAGTATGATTATTATTGGGTTATTTGTAGGATACATTGATTGTAATCAACAATTCTTGTAAATAGCACACCCACCACTCTCCCTTATGTTTGTATTTTACAGATTTGTATGAATCCAAGTACGTAAACAGACCTGGACAAGCTAACACATAGAGAAGCAACTACTTGTAAATTCTAGCCATTTGTTATCAAAATGAGACTCAATGGCTTTAATTTGTGAATGGTGGCTAATCTCTTCAAACATCTCAAGGAGAATGCTGACATTTTGAAGACCTGATGATGGACCACCATTTTATACTATTTTTCAGTAGTATTGATTGCATACAATAAAAAATATAAATACTGTGCAGCTTGTGAATATTTATTCCAAATATAAACTGCAAATGACATGCTTGTTTTTCCCAGTCTCATTTTAGATAAAAGGGGTGGGGTGGGGATCATTTGAAATAGATTACTTACAGTCCAGACCATAGCAGTGTACAGGTTGGAGTGGGTGGGGGGGGGGGGATAACCGGTGCAAAGTCAGAAAGTTAGAAATTAAAATAGACACATAATCCATATATATATACCAACTCCCTCCCATCGTGTAACTGGAATATATTGTAAGATGCTTCTAAGTCCTTTAATTCATCTCAAATGTGTCAGGTATTCTATACTACAGATATCTACCAAGGCAGTAGCCATTTTGAATTGTTATGAAACAGGCCCTCTGATTGGCTTAGCATGACCACCCCCGAAGCCCATGAAAGCTTATATCTGATTAGCTTAGATGCCAGGGGTCGTGAGCGTGCTCGTAATCGATTATCAACTCGGGTGACCCGAGCCACATTTTGGCGCATGCGCACATCCTATAGACACGGGTCGAATGCGCTTCTCCACGCTCGGGGTGGAAACAATGGTGGCTTAATCCAAAACTTTTTTGTTTGTTTAATAACCCATAGAAATACAGCAAAATAGGATTTAAATTATTTTTTGATTGGTTAGTTTAGTTATATTTCCATTTCATTAATCTGTGTTATTACCAAAAGAAAACATGTATGACTGGTACTGGTAGCTGTTATCCTGAAGGATGGTACCAGTGAAAGTGAGACCACGCACCCAGGTTTAGATGTCAGCCGAAGTAACATCAACTGTAACGTCAGAAGTATGCAAGAAACAACTAAACCTAAACCATGTATAACACAAAAGTATCATTGGCGCCACAATCGTAACTCAAACTCGAACAAAAACAGAATCCATATCAGCACATCTCATAAAATTATCAATGGCTTGAGATGTATGTATACCAACACAGATTCAATTATGAACAAGCGAGCCGAACTGGAAGAAAATATTGCAATTTACAACCCAGATATCATTGCAATTAGTGAAGTCATACCAAAGAATCCAAAAGCCCAGTCCAGCTATGTGAGATTGGCATAAATGGATTTGATATTTTCAGCAATATCGATGAGGAGAGAAGGGGTGTGTGCATATATACTAAATGCAACCTTAATGCAGTCCCTCTAGATGTACTCCCATGTAACTCAACAGAATCGATATGGTGCGAGATTAAGCTAGACGACAGGGACAGTCTGCTTGTTGGATGCATCTACAGGTCACCCAACAGCGACAACAGTGTCCATGAGGAAACTCGACAGTTGATCCAAAAGGCCACAGCCCTAAACCACAGCCACCTCCTAATCATGGGAGACTATTACTACACTATTTGTAGAAAATCTTAGAGACTGTTTCCTTTTCCAGTACGTCACGGAACCAACACATAAGTGTGGTAACCAGGCTGCAAATATATTAGATCTCATCATCACAAATGAGGAAGAAATGATTGGAAACCTTAAACATGTTGCGAGCCTTGGAAATAGCCACCATGATTGCCTTTTCTTTAATTTCAGTTGCTATTACCATGTAAACTCAAGTGGAAAGCACAAATTCATATTGGATAAAGGTGACTAGGAGGTCTTGAGACAGGATCTCGACCAAGTTCTACCAAGTGCAGCCTCAAATACAGACATTGTTGAGGACAATTGGAATGCATTTGAAAAAACCTTCATGGAAAAATGCAAACAGCACATACCCATGTCATCTGGCAAAATGAATAATGGCAGACCACGGCCAGAATGGATGAATGACCAAGTCAAGCAGAAGATCAGCTTGAAACAACAGGCATACGCAGTGAAGAGACATTCGGGCACAGAAAGTGACAGAATTCAATATGCAAAACTATGTAACCAAGTAAAGTGGGAATGTAGGAAAGCAAAGAGAGAGCATGAGAAAAACATAGCCAAAAATGCCAAAGAGAACCCAAAAGCCTTCTATAAATATGCTAGGAGTAAACTCAAAGTACATATTCCAGTTGGAGATTTGAGGTGTGATGATGGGACCATTGCAGAAAAGGATATCGACAAAGCTGATACGTTGAACACCAGATTCGCAAGTGTCTTCACACAAGAAGACCTGTCATATATACCAATGTTTGAGGACTGACTCTTTCGTGCCCCCCTGACCAACATAAATATTGCACCATCCGATTTGAAGAAAAAATTATACAACCTTAATGCATCTAAGGCAGCAGGTCCTGATGGAATATACCCGCGTATATTGAAGGAGCTACACAATGAGCATGTTGAACCACTTAGACACATTTTCCAAAAATCACTAAACCAAAGAAAACTTCCTCACCCATGGAAGGATGGACATGTGGCTCCCATCTTCAAAAAGGGTAACAGAAGTGATCCAGGAAACTATAGGCCAATCAGTCTAACATCTGTAGTGTGTAGGTTGCTGGAATCAATAATAAGAGATTCTATCATGACTCATCTTGTCGAAAACAGCCTCCTATCAACACAGCAGCATGGCTTTGTGCAAGGAAGATCTTGTATGACCCAACTATTAGCATGTATGGATGAGTGGACCCGCGTTATTGATGGCTTTGGAGATCTGGATGCTATTTATCTAGATTTCCAAAAAGCATTCGACACTGTTCCACACCAGCGACTGCTAAAAAACTGCATGGCTATGGCATAAGAGGAGATGTCCTACACTGGATAAAGGATTTTCTGAGCCACAGAAGACAGCGAGTCATTGTAAATGGCAAACCATCAGGATGGTGCGCGGTGAAAAGTGGAATACCTCAGGGCAGCGTGCTTGGACCAGTCTTATTTGTGATATATATCAATGACTTACCAGAGGTTGTACATTATATGGTCCAAATGTTTGCTGATGATACCAAAGTATTCCGCCGTATGGAGAAAGGTAGTGACTCACGGGACTTGCAGAAGGACCTCAACAACATGCAGAAGTGGTCAAGTGATTGGCAGCTGAAGTTTAATGCTTCCAAAATGCAAAGTGATGCATTTAGGCGGCAAACACAGCAAGCACATCTATGTAATGAACGATGGTATGAATAATGTTCCGCTCTCCGAAACAATGATAGAAAAGGACTTGGGTGTCAAGGTGGACAACAAACTGACATTCAGCGACCACATCCAGGAAGCCGCCAACAGAGCTAATGGAATACTGGCCATCATTCGAAAATCATACACATACCTAGACGAGGATGTTGTGCGCAGACTGTACACATCCCCTGCATGTCCACTTTTGGAATATGGAAATGTTGTGTGGTCACCACTCTACAGGAAGGATGCTGAGACAATTGAGAGGATCCAAAGAAGGGCAACGAAGCTTGTACATGGATTCGATGAAATACCCTATGAACAATGTATGCGTCATTTGAAGATCCCAAGCATGTACTACAGACGGGCCCGGGGGGATATGATTGAAGTATTCAAATATCTCCACGGTATCTACAAGACAGGCAGCCCCCTTATCAGAGACCCCAACACCAGGACCAGAGGGCACTCCCTGAAGCTGAGGAAGCGGTACTCCAGACTGGACCTGCGACACAACTTTTTCGGCTTTAGGGTGGTTGATCTGTGGAATGACCTGCCGGAGAGTGTCGTAGCAGCAGAGTCGGTGAACTGTTTCAAGTCCCGACTGGATGCATACTGGTCAAGCATTGCATATATCTTGGAGCCAGTGAGAGTTGCTACGATCCACCACATCTGAAGAACTGTCTCCATTTCTATTAATTAAGAGCGGCTAACAGGTCCAAGGCCTATTATAGCTGTATCCTATTGATTGATTGATTGATTGATTGAGCACAAATGTGATGTCATCGTTCCTAGCCAACCCCAGCCAAGAGGTGGATTACTGGGATCGGTTTGTTTTGCACACGGCATGTGTTTTTGTCAACTCTACTCGCGGTGTTTGATTTGAAATTCTAGCAATTCGGGTGACCTGAGTCGCTTAGGTTGTGTTAATCGATTATGGCCCTACTGAATCTTTCAACCTTTCCATGTCAGCCATCTTGAAATACACCATGTGACCTCCAGAACAGGCGAGCCAGAGTATGTGTCCAAGGCACCTCTTCTCCCTACCTCCAACTAAAAAATAGTGTCCCCCAGGGTGCAGTGCTCAGCCCCCTCCTCTTCAATGAAGTGATGGCATCTCTCGTGAGGAGGCTTAAACAAGACCTAGCCACCCCAGAGATCACAGACACAACCATAGTCTGCTACGCAGATGACATCGCCATCACCTGCTCCCATGCGATCAACGCAAAGGATCTCGCTGAGCATGTGCTCCACCTGGTAGGAAATGCCTGCCAGGACCTGGGACTAAAAATCTCCCCCAACAAGACCAAGATCATGCACATGTTCAGAGGTCAACCACTTCACCCCCTCTACCTAGATGGATCCCCTATCGAATGGGTCTCCACCTTCGACTACCTCGGATTCCATCTAGACTGAGACCTGAACATGAGAGCCCTCTGCCGCCACCTGGCCACCAGAATGACCAACAGACTCCTCCTCATGAAGAGGGAAGAGGATCTCCGGCTTCTCCTGGGGTGCCCCGGACGGTGTACTAACACTGTTCTACCGCCAGGCACTCCGCTCCCTCTTCGACTACGCCTCGCCCACACTCGCTCTCACAGCCCTCGGGATTGACAACCCCAAACTCGACTACCCAAGAACAAGATCTTCCTGAACGAGTTCCGGAAACTTGAGAACATCCAACACCGGCTGCCAGGCTTGTCCTCCGTGTTCCCAGTACCACCAGGATCGAGATCCTCCTTGAATCTGGCCTCCCTCCCCTCCACCTCCGAGGCAAACAACTTCTCACCACCCACCTCACAAGAACCCTCTCCTCAGGCCTTTCACCAACAATCAGCAGAGCTGCGGCCTACCTCCGAGATGGGACCCGCGGTCACCCTCACATCTCCTACTGCCTCAAGGACGCCATCACCACCCTCAAGGACTCCCATGGACTCCCTCAAGGACTCCCATTGCAGACTCCGCCCTGAGCCCTCACAAGCCACCATGGGTTTCCATCCCAGTGGAAACCCGAACCACCAACCTAGTTGCTGCCAAGGCGGCTTACACCACCCCAGAACTCCACTCCCTGGCTCTTGAGACCATAACTCAGGCGAAGGTGGAATTTTCCTTTGCAAAGACGGTCTACACCGATGGCTCCCTTAACCCAACATCAGGTAGAGCCGGAGCCGGAATCTTCATCCCCTTCTCCAACACAAAGAACCCCACCAGGGTGTCAAACTTTGCTTCCACTCTCGATACCGAGCTCGCCGGCATTCACTTGCCAATATTGGGAATGTAGGAAAGCAATGCCATCATCATTACCGACTCTCTAAATGCCATCAAAGAGATCGCCTGCCCAAATGCCCGACACTCCCTTGCTGACGCGATCCAGATTATTATCTTGACCAGACATCAGGCACACCCCAACACAATCCTGCTATGGGTCCCCTCGCATATAGGAGTGTATGGTAATGACCAGGCCGACTGTGCCTCTCTAGCCGGTGCCAACCGAGCAGACAGCCATCCTTCCATCCATCACCAAACTGACCGCCACCGCTTCTCGAGCCACCACCAAACTCTGGGAACGAGCCACACAGAAGGAACAAGTACGGAACCCTTATTCAATAAGCTGGCTCTGGTACACCCTTGTCAGAACGAACATCCACCATCCAGTCGGCCTTCCTGCGTCTACCCAAGTCGCCGTCAACCGCTTCAGGACTGGCTACCGCCGTTGGATTGATGTCTCCAACCTCCAGTGCGGTCCCTGCGGCACTAAGATCTTCAATGTGGCCCACATACTCGCCTCATGTGCTGCCGTCGACAGATCTGCCATCAGTGACTTCATGGAGGACACTGACCGCCAACTCAGTGACAATAGGGCTGCTCTGGCTATCCTCTCCAGGATTTCCAAGTCATCCTGGAACGCACTTGCTCGCTTCTACCGCCAGAACGCAGACATCATCAACACTGTCGGTCGTCCAGACCATGACACCGAGGACTAGCAGGCCCCACCTCATCGCCACAGCTGACTCGACACCACTACCAACTAGCCACTGATTTCACTAACAACTAACAGGTAACCCCACCGACTGCCTAACTAATCCCATCCTCCCTTCACTTATTCCTCTGGCCTTGGCCGAACTTACGGTGCATACCGGTGAATCTGGAGGGACTGAAGTTTGGATCCTGGTCGAGTCAAACCAATGACTTATAAAGGCGGCCTGATTTCCCAGTGGGGCAGCACTATAAAGTCGCCATGAGTGCACGCTGTCACAAGTCGGTGCACGTCCTGGTATGGCCTAGGGTCTTACTGGGGCATAAAACTACACCAACCACCCAGCCTACCCCAGCCCTCTCAGAGGACTGTGGTTGGGCTCAGAGGACTGTGGTTGGGCTCTGAGGCTGCCTTTTTCCTTCCTCCCCCCCCCCCTCCCCCTACCCCCCACCCCCCTCCCAATTCCTCTGATCACTACCCATCGGAAGCCAACTCCCGACCACATGGGACTGCTTTCAGCGGTACCCATTCAGTGCTGAAGATTTGCAGCCTTCAGCCCACCAATGCGACTGAAAACTCCCCAAAACGAACGATATAGAAACCCACTTCCGGTCCCAGTCAAATAGGAATTTGTAAAGAAATATTTTGATATGCGTATAGAAAGGCCCAGTCGAATACGGCCATTAACAATGAGAATCACTTACGAATACTTCAATTCCGAGACACCAATGTTGGTTGGTCGGTGTCCACCTAGATAACAGATTCACCCCTATATACAGAATAGGAGAATTAGGACGGTATAGATCTGCTGCATTTACTTAGTTCGTCGGAAGTTGTGAAAGGGTGAGTGGGTGGAGAATGTTTTGGAATTATAGCTCATTATTCTAGGCGCAGGAGTAGACCTATGGAGTATGTACATTTGTATGCAGACACAGTAAAAGCACATTGCCATTGGCTATTTATTCTTACCATACCTGCAATAAGGACTGTGGACTGGACCCTTAGCACAGATTCCTTTCTAATTACGATCAATAAATAAAGCTCAAATCATATTACTTCACGTTGGGTGTTTTTATCGGGGTTTATTTATTCAAAGCGGATATGAACAAATTAATCGCATTTAATGCATTTAATATATATACTTAAAAGAGGCACGAACATATATATAGGAAATTCCATAAAATTAATCGCATTTAATATATATATTTAAAAGAGGCACGAACATATATATAGGAAATTCCATAAAATTAATCGCATTTAATGCATTTAATATATATATTTAAAAGAGGCACAAACATATATATAGGAAATTCCATCAACAGATATTACTGAAGTGATCAGAATGAAAAGAACAAATGCACATTGCTCCTTAGATACATATTTGTGTTTACAGGTGGAATTTTTAAGTAGTGTCCAGGTTAACAATACAAATTTGAAATGAAAAACTATATATATATAACAAACATAATATGATATAACATGTGTGAAGGTCGAAGCAGTGTCCAAGTTAACAGAGGTGTAAAAATATGAATAACAGTCATACTGCCTCTGAGAGAATCCACCAGCACATTCCACTTCTTCATCACCATGTGCAAACCAAATGTGATTACTTCAACGGCTGGAAGACCAGTGCCTCAGCGCTGACAAAATATGTATTCAGATGAATCAAATGTTGCAAAAGAAAAGAAAATTGTTTGATTGATTGGTGGTTTCTTTAAGCCATTTCGGCAGCATAGGCCATATTTACGGCGAGAATTTTTTTTTTTTTTTTCAACCATCGTTTTATTCAACCATCTTGCTAAATTAATTCAATGACAACATTATCTTGAACCAACAGACAGTCTTTCAAAAGTAAAGCCCCAAAAAAAAGAATTGGCGGTCGTCCTTTTGAAATAAAAATGTCAGAGAAATATGTTGATTTTAGTCATGATTAAGATGCCTCCAAGAACTAAGCTTTTTGTTATAAATACTCATTTATTACATTATATATAGGCCTATATATGGATAGTGATAAACCCTTTATCGCGAGTACTAAGCTCTATAGTGGTTCCTTCCCCCCCCCCCCTCAGGTGTGGTGTGTGTGTGGGGGGGGGGGGGAGGACTGGCATGCACCTCGCGCTTCCCCCACCCCTGTTCTCTAAGCGGGATTCGCCACTCGGTCGGAAGTAGGCCCTATATATATATATATATATATATATATATATATATATATATATATATATATATACACAGATGTATGTGTGTGCATGCATATTAAGAAATAAGTGAATTCCATATAAATATGTCGACTTTAGCCATAATTAAGAAGTATCCAAGAAGTAAGCTTTAAAGAAACCCATATATATTTCAGAAGGTTGAATGCATAGATTAATCGGACCTATGTTCTAAGATTTCTAATGCACATTCTGGGAATCTCCCATTTTCACCCGAATGTAGAATATTTTTCTGAATTTTCTTGTAATTATTGTAACTGTTGTCATTTTGGGGTTGTCCTAGTTACATTTGATCTATTCTGAAGTTATCATCAGTTTTTGATGGTACATTAGTTGTTTAAGCAGGGGAAATTTC
Source organism: Branchipolynoe longqiensis (assembly GCA_030323885.1). NCBI lineage: Eukaryota > Metazoa > Annelida > Polychaeta > Phyllodocida > Polynoidae > Branchipolynoe > Branchipolynoe longqiensis. The sequence continues at coordinate 33,002,450 of CM059190.1, read as the reverse complement.
AGTCACAGACGACTGGTCTTCCTCATTCCACTACTCCTTGTCCTATCCTAATAATGCCAAGTGCCTGGCTAGGAAGCGACAAGTATCAATTTTTAAGTCATTGGTTTGACTCAATTAGGATTCGAACACGATCCCATGATCTACCATCACGGGAGACGGACACTCTAACTCATTCGGCCATCCCGTTTAGTTCAAGGGGTGGAAGCGAGTTTAATTACAGCAAAGCATTAATCAAATGTTTGATTGATTAGCTGATTGAGTGATGCGGTTTATAATCACCTGCAGCTGTCACTCTCCAAGCATATAAAAAAAACTTGTTTATATAGACAGTGGCGTCCTGCAATGCACATATGACTGTGGGTGTTTTACCCGTTTCTTTCTCACTCTTCAGGCACATATTTGGTTTTATAAACATTGAATAGCTGTGGTAAAGAGGATTTGACGGACTACAGTTCTGGGCCTGTGGTCTACATAGGTTCGCTTTAGAACAGGCCACTATGACTGTGCTCGTTAGACACGTGTGAAGATATGGAATTCAAGGCTATTTCAAGGCTTTTCTTTATAGGAATTCAAGACTATTTTCCATTGGATGTCAGAAGAAGAAAAAAACAATAATTGGTGAATGGTGATTTCAGACTAATTTAGATCAGTGGGGACAGTTGAATTAAATTCAAGGCTTTTCAAGACGAATTTCCCCAAAATAGGTTAAATCCAAAGCTTGTCAAGGCCTTGAAATGGGGCACATGAAGTTCAAGACTTTCCAGGCCCCATATGGACCATGTTGCTACTTTAACCAATCACAGTTGGCATAGTGTTTGGGTCGGACTTTTCCAGAGCTTTTGAGTGTCGGTTGTGATTCACAATCTCCCACCTCTTCATCCACGGTCCACTGATCGTCGTGTCAAAATCCTCCTCCTTCTATAAAAACAAGCAGTAATTTAATTAAGATTATATATAGGATGTATAATTTATTATGCGGATATAAATAGGCGGAGTTGTAGCCCGATTATTATTATTATTATTATTATTCTACTCGCTGTGTATTATCTCCAATCGCTGACTTGCAGGTCAATCACTTTCTACCTGAATTTCAAACTTGTCCAACTCGCTTCCACCCGGCCTCCACTAACTTTCGCCATGCTAGTCTAACATAGCTCACCCACCTGCTGTTTTTTTCTCTCACTCTTTGCTTATTCAATTCATATCCATATTTTGCTCTGAGTTTTCTTATAACTTTCTAATGATATTGTTAAGATTCTTGCTCTGAAGATTAAGACTTTATCCCCCCCACCCCTATCAAAAGAAAAGAGAAGAAACCCCCATAATAAATATAACCACATTAAATGCAATCTAATCAATTTATGGTTATCCACAATAAACATAACCACATTAAATAAATAAAACCACAATAAATGCAATCTAATAATTTATGATTATCCACACAAAGTTTGTTTTATTTAACGACGCCTCAAGATCACATTGATTACCACCAGGCAATTCCGGCTGTGCACGCGGCAGGTCAGTCACTTTCTTCCTGAATTTCAAACTTTAACCGGTAAGCCTACTTTCTGCTTTGCCAAGACGCAAAACCCATCACCTATTTGTCTCTCCCCTTTGTTACGTAGCCCAACTTTATATATATTCCAGTCCTGATATGACCTTAGATGTTGCTAGGACGTAAAACAACAAAGAAAACTTTATATATATATATATATACAGTGATAGAAATAAGCAAAAATTGTCATAAGTCTGGTGTCATTTTCACTTGTCCGTCTGAATTTTCACTTGTCTACAGTATTTACCTTATAAGTTATATACATTATATATACCAGTGATAGAAATGAGCAAACACATGGTCATTCTGACATATTTCTTTGGCGGAAACCCACTGCCGCCACATAGACTACTCTTTCCAATAACCAGCAATGGGTCTTTTATATGCACTTTCCCCCAGACAGGACAGCACATGCCACGCCCTTTGATGAACCAGTTGTGGACCACTGATTGGAACGGAAAATAGCCCAAACTGCAAATGGGTCCACTGAGCAGGATCGACCGGATGATCCACTCCTTCACAGGTGGACACTCTACTGCCTGAGATACATCGCGCTCCTCTGATGCATCATAATTCACGTACCTTGTTAAGTGCCCTGAACTGCAAGGTAGTCCGGTCAGCTGCTACGAATGTCTCCCAGTCTATATTGAGGTGTGGGTCAGTGGATGACCTGAGTCTGACCCCTTCCTTCAGCCCCCAGAACCCGGCTGGCACATCCGCACGGTTGAACCGAAGGTCAAGTGACCACCGAATGTCATTGGACATATTCGCCAGGCTGAATAATCATAAATTGATTGCATTGCATTTAATGTGGTTATATTCATTGTGGGTAATCATAAATTGATTAGATTTCATTTTTTGTGGTTACATTTATTTTGGATAATCATAAATTGATTAGATTGCATTTAATGTAGTTATATTTATTGTGGATAATCATAAATTGATTATATTGCAGTTAGTGTGCTTATATTTATTTTGGATAATCATACATTGATTAAATTGCATTAATGTGGTTATATTCATTGTGGGTAATCATAAATTGATAATATTGCATTTAATGTGGTTATATTTATTGTGGATAATCATAAATTGATTAGATTGCATTTAATGTGGCTATTTTTATTCTGGATTTTTCTTCTCTTTTTTTTGGCGGGTGCGGGGGGGGAGGTTAAAGTCTTAATCTGAAGAGTAAGAATCATAACAATATCATTAGAAAGTTATAAGAAAATACAGAGCAAAACATGGATATGAATTGAATAAGCAAAGAGTGAAAGACAAACCATCAGGTGGGTGAGATATGTTAGACTAGCATGGCGAGAGTTAGTGGAGGGAGGGTGGAAGCAAGTTGGACATTTTTCAAGAAAGGACATACTGTTCGAAGGGTGGTCATGGTGGTCATGGTGGGATGCAGGGTGGGTCTGTAGAGTTAAAGTAAACTTGAGGATATTCTCAGGTTCGGCCTAGAGTTGATGTCAGCAGGCTGATATTGCAGTTTGCAGGGTACTTTCATATACAAGTGAAATTATCATTATTATTCATTAAAAGTAGGCCTACTATTCTTTGATATTCTTTATTGTTACTTCTTACCTCCTATGTGGAATCAGATTGTTGAAGAGCAAGACTCCACCATAAGGCACTTTCAGCTTGACTCCGTCCACCACAGGATCAACCTCTGTAGACAATTGTGAACACCGTTAAATATGACAACACGTTAAAGGCCCTGACCAGACGGGATGGCAGAATGAGTTGAACATTTTGGTAGATTGTGGGTTTCGAGTTAAACCAATGACTTAAACCATGATACTTGTCACTTCCTAGCCAGGCGCTCAGCATTATTAGGATAGGACAAGGACTGGTTGGCTCAGTGTCAGGATAATGTGACTGAGTTGGATATCAGGTCATGGTGCTGGCAGCCTGGTGTCCCAGTGGGGCAGTACTATAAAGTTGACATGAGTCCACTGTGTGTACAGGTTTATTATAGCGCACAGATGATTGTCTAATGTATCACTTCGATACATGGTAGTTCTTTTTCATGCTTAACATTGTAAATTTGAAATAACCTTGCAAAAATTGTACTAGGACATTAAAGTGCTTATACAAGTGTTCCTAAGCCTGGCGTTCTAGACTTACTGAATATGTTAGTCAGGTTGTCTTCGTCCAACTGGATATACCAGGTTCCCCCATAGCAGCAGGTGTGCTTGCCTACTTCAGCACAGCGATGTCCACCACGCAACATCTGCAGCACAATAAATAAGAGACATTACTATTGTTGCGGTGCCAGACTCGCACAGGCCAGCAGAATATAAAAAATCAGGAGGCGAGTGAGGCAGACACCTTCCTTGTGCTGGGTTTGTAACCTTGACGGTTACAGGCTGCAGAACTGCAGCAATATAATGGCACCGATAAATCGGTCCATTGCGGCTGAAGTGTAGACTTCTGGGGGGAGGGGGGCGGGGGGGGTTGTAGAAGTAGGATGTACTTGACTACGATAACGGCGAATCATTTAAGCAGCACCGGGTCTCGGCCGGTCCCATTTTAGCAGTGCAGAGAAGGCGCCTCCAAGTCCATTTATAGAACAGGAAGCAGTCATGAGACCCGGGGTGAATGGATCTCCCCCCCCCCCCCCCCCCGCAGTAAATAGCTCGAAGCAGATCGAACCCAAATGATAAATAATTAAGTGGAGTTTCCACCCATCTACACTTGTATAATAAATAATTATACATCCTATTATTATTATTATTAATGTAGAACTTTAGCACACATTTTGAAATAAAGAATGCTTAAACTGAAGTTTGCTTAGTACCAATACATTTCATCAATCGAAAATTATGATATACCGGACGCGGTGGCCGAATATGTAGAGTGCAGGCTTCCCATGGTGAAGGTTGGGAGTTCAATTTCAGGTCAAGTCAAACCAATGACTTATAAAATATATATTTGTTGCTTTCTAGCCTGGCGCTCGGAATTAATAGGATATGGCAAGGACTGGTTAGGTCAGTGTCAGGATAATGTGACTGAGTGGGATATCGGAACATAGGGCAAGCGGCCTTATTTCCTATAATAGGAAATCAGGCACCAATAAGCTATTGGTGAAGCACCATAAAATCACAATGTCATATCAGGACGGTACCCGTCCTGATATGACCTTAGATATTGCCAGAACAGAAAACTCCAACAACCAACCAACCAATTATAATATTGTAAGGATTGCTAGCTAGGCTGGATTATGGCTTTGCATAGAATTGTATGGTTTGGGAAATCTTTGACTACTGTTTTCATTCTTGAGAGTTTTGACAGCTATTTGGACCAAATATTTATAACTTCTATCTGCACCGTTTGGAATATTTTAAAATACCTGCATTCCACCATTGTTATCGCCTGTATCCAGCAGAGGTATCCACGCCGAGAACAACAACTTGTTGACATCCTCAAGATCCATGTAGGCAGTGTCTGAAGATGAACATTACACTTCATGTAGAATTATAGATAAACATTGTTCAAATACCCTTTAACCTTTCGGCAGACATGTTCATTTAAGAACCAGGTTATAATTATCTAACTAATGTCAAATATTTGTACTGACATGGACATCGAATGATCATACTCCCAGCTCTAGATATAAGAAACTAGAACCACTATGATTCAATAATAATATTTTACTTGCTTTTTATTCTTTAAAAAGAAAAAGAAAAGCGGATTACTATCTGTGGGTTTTGGTGTATTTCGGATTATTTTCAAAGCTTTCAAAAGTTAGAACTAGGAAGAAAAAGATAGAACTTTAAACACATATTTTAAATATATAAAAGCTTTTACCCTCAAACTCTTCAAATTAGTAATATATTTGTAAAATAATATATATATGACATAGATAATTTGGTGAGATTGGGTAACACAGTAGGAATTTATCAAATCACAAGATATATATTACACAAATTATTCTGTCATAGCTGTATTCTGTACAGGTAGGCCTTCATGTAATACAAACTCGTCGGATATGGGGTTTGACTGCCAAGGACCTCTGGGACAAGTGTTGATCGATGTCAAACCGACATTACATAGACTGACACAAAATCGGCTGTTACCACAACACCAGCTAGACACTGGCGGTAGCAACTAAAAAGACTGAACTCCACGTGGGACAGTAGCGTGCAGAGAGAGGGGTGATGAAGTCACGATGGCCCCAGGCATCCTTATCAGGGCATATTCAAATGTCTTCCTTGCTCACATTTCTCAGTAGGGCCAACGAGACCCTATACTTGAGCTTTAGATCAATACAATCGAGGCGTTGGCCGCGGGCCTCAGAAAAATCTCGACACGCCACTAATATGCGAGCTCCTGCATTCAGAGTCTAGGAGGAAGCCCCACAGCTCCAATTGACGAGCCAGGTTTGGCTCTAGAGCTGAAAGCGTACAAAGGTGGGGTTACCTTGGTGCCACGGCACGATGGTGGCATCGTTGTTGGGCGTCTTACACCGCAGGTTCCACACGGGGTTGCCCATAATGTCGGCCGTGCCCAGCACCTGCTCAGCCACGTTTAGCAAACGTTCGTCGGACCACAGCTTCCGGAACGACTGGTGCAGCGTCAACAAAACAGACGTCAGGCATGGACACACGCATATATATGTTTACACATATGTATACACACATAGATATATACACATGCACACATATATATACACATACATATATATAGACACACACATATAAATATATAGTGTAGTTATACGAATCTTACATGGGTACAGATGATGGATAATTGTTGTTTTCCCAAGATACAAGCCTCGGATAGTCATGGGCTACGGAGAATGACGCACATCGGGGTCCAGCAATCATTACCTACTTATTCAGGATAAAAAAGATCTTAAACTTATATGGATACTTCAATGTTTTTGTCTTGGCACAAGCAAACGTAATAGTCATGGTAGGGTTGGGTGGGCGGGCCCTAGCCTACAACTATCCGAGGCTTGTACCTCAGGAAAACAACAGTTATCCATCATTTGTACCCAGGTAAGATTTGTATAACTATACTATTTTACCTCGGTACTAAGCCTCAGGCTACTCGTAGCCGAGGGAGACTTTTACGTAACCTCATTTTTATCCTTAATCATTCTTATTCCAATACACATTAGTATCAAACAAATATACTTTTTATTTCTCACCTGTCTTGTTAATTGGTGAGTAAGCGTGTCGCTAGGCCACATGACTTTTCTAGTCGTTTGTTGTAATGTTTTGCAAATGATCTAGCCATCTTCCAGCCTGCATGGGCCAGGATTCTCTTTACTGAGATTCCTAGTTGTGGAGACCATGGCCCCTCTCGTTGAATGGGATGCATTATGTCCAGTATTGACACCTGCCTCCTTAAGTAGGCTACCTTAATGGTCCATTTTGCGAGTGGGTCTCTCGGGATAGCCTTATGTGGTTTAATAAAGCTAATCAAAACCTGTCTTGAATTCCGTATTCCTTTTGTCTTGGATATATAGGCCCTAATGGCCAACACTACACAAATTCGTCGACCATCAGGAAAACTATTCACATGCACCGCGGACAGTGGGTGCCCTGTGCGGTTTGATTTTAGCAATTGATCTAATTCAAACGTTGCCTCCTTATTGTCTATCTCCAGTCCATCTAGAGACAAAGCCACTATTGTCTGCCCTCTAAGGCCCGTCACTAGCAGTAAAAGGACTGCTAACTTAAATCCTAGTTCTTTAATAGATAAATGCTTATTACTAGGCCATGACTTAAAAAGCTTGAATACTACTGAAACGTCCAAAAATCTGTTATATTTTGCCTTTTGTGGCTTTCTTTCATAAACCGATCTTAAAAACAAGTGTACAACCTGGTGTTTTCCAACCATTTGTCCCTCTATTCTTGTTAGAATAATAGACAGTGCACATCTTGCTGCATTAATTGCCCCAAATCCTAATTCTTCATCTTCCAGCATTCTTAAAAATCTAACGACCTGGGCTATTGTAGGCGTTAATGGCTTAATCTTCTAATCAAACAATGAAGTCCCCACTTCTTCAAATAACTCGTATACAATTTAACTGTTCCTTTTCTCCAGGCGTGTGAAATTAACCTTTGTTGTGTAATTTTGTCCAGGCCATATTGCTCTAAATGTTTATTCAAAAAGGGAATGCCAATAGGGGTGTCAGTGACACGTCTCCGTGTGTTGTGAGCGGCCCTTGATGCTGTAAATTTGTCCTTGATCTTGGGAATCTGAGCATGTCTCTCGCTCCCAATTGCCACTGCTGCCAGCCATGGCTGTGCGTCCCATTCCGGTACTATCAGCGATCCATTCTGATCTTCCTGGCCGCTCTGCTGATAATGTTGAATGGTGGGAATATATAATAGAATTCATTATTCCAAACGAAAGAGAAAGCATCCACTCGCCAAGCGTGTGGTTCTGGATGCCAATATACATATTTTGATATCTTCTTGTTGTTTCATGATGCAAACAAGTCCACTTGTGGTGTTCCCCATTTAAGACAAATTTGTTCAAAAATAGTGTCACTCAATGACCATTCCAAATGATCATGAAAATGGTGACTTTTCCTATCCGCTAACGTATTCTGACTACCTGGAATATGCGCCACTGTTAGCCATATCTCATGTTGTTGGGCCCAGTTCCAAATTAATTTGGCTACCTGGTTACAAGGTTTGGACCGAGTTCCCCCCATATTACGAATGTAAGCCATCGCTGTAGTGTTATCTGTTAACACTCTAACATGAAATTTAGGTATGCGCACTAGGCTGCATAACCCTAAGTAAATCGCTCTAAGTTCTAACACGTCCTCCAACCAAGTCCCCCAGTTGCTATGAGCACCCCATCACTCTAACTATGCATCTGCCGTGACGATGGTGTTGGGTTCCCCCATTCTAATGGGGTTAGGAGAAGAATTAATGTTTGAATACCACCACATATCTTCTAATCCTTCTGGTGAAATAGTCATTTTACGTTCAAAATTACCTTTAGTACGAGCTAATGCTAAGTTATTATCTATCTCTAGCGACTTAATATGAGCTTTCCCATATAGAATAGCTGGGGGCATAAGCTATCATGATCCCTATCAGGACTGCAACCTGCCTAATCTTTGGCCTCTTTAATAACAATAATAGGTCTACTGTAGTCACAAACTTATCTAGTTTTTGTTGTGTTGGTGAAACTGTCATGTCCTTAATATCTAACACAAAACCCAAACATTTTAAACTCTTTGTTAGGTTAAAAACTCATTTTCTGTCATGAATATAACAACCTAACTTGGTGAATGTTGCATATAAATCATCTACTGCTGTTTGACAGTCTGTTTTCGTTTGAGCTACAATAAACAAATCATCAATGTAAGGGAACATAACGTCCTTTTCTAGCCATATGCGAAAATATTGGTTTCAATAATTTTGTTAAACCGTTTCAACATAGGTGTGAGAGAAAATTGTGAGTGTCGTAGGTTAATGGTAATGAAACCAAAACCAAACGAGGGGTAGGGACCAGTGTAGCAGTAGCCTCCCACACTCTCTATCCCATACACTTCTCCCTCCTGTGGCATAATGTGCAAAGTTGGAGAAAATGCTATGAGATTCAGAGGTACGGCTAAGTAACACAATTTGGGGAATCTAAAAAGAAACCCAGGAATAAATCCTCACGATGTATGGCTCCAACCATACAGCTCTCCGTTCGGCAATGGGTGGCAAAAAACTGTAACAAAGAACAATAGCGACATTGTTCTATCGATGTTTTATGAATCGTAAAACACCTATAGAACCTTTAAAACTCTACAAAAAGTTTCATAACTTTCCAATAAGCAGCGGTAACATACAATTCATCATAAATACCATCCAAAACCCATACTTACTCGTCAGTATGTCGTTGTAGGTAGAAAACTGCCAGAGCAACTCAACAAACATCCTCCCGTTGTGAGTTGATTATGTTAATTGCTGGACCCGGATGTGCTTCATTCTCCCTCGGCTACGAGTCGCCTCAGGCTTAGTACCGAGGTCAAATATATATATATATAGTATAGTTATACAAATCTTACCTGGGTACAGATGATGGATAACTGGTGTTTTCCCAAGGTCCTAGCCTCGGATAGTCGTGGGTCAGGGCCAAAGAGGACTTCCCTCAAGCCACCATGGTTTACACCGACGACTCGCTCAACCCTCACAGGCCGAGCCAGGGCTGGATACTTCCTACCAGATGGGCAGGCTAGACGCCTTATCAGGGTCACGGAATACTCCACCTTTGATACAGAGCTCGCTGCCATCCACCATGCACTGATCCAGCTGTGACACTGCAGCTTCATAGTAGTCAGCGACTCGCTCAATGCAGTCCGCAAGATCAAGGATCACAGAGCCAGCCACTGTCTGGCCGCCTCGATCCAGAACACCATCGCCACCAGGCATTAAACTCGCCTCAACACAGTGCTAGTCTGGGTTCCCTCCCACATAGGACTATCTGGTAATGACCAGGCCGACTCAGCTGCTCTGGACGGTTCTCACCGCCCTGAGATCGACCTCGTCATAGGCCACTCCCTGTCCAAGCTCAAAGGCACTTGCGCTAGAGCCACAAAAGCCCTATGGGAGGCCTCCATCCACTGCAACGACGTCAGGAACCCATACATCAGTTGGGCCTGGCACGAAAATGTCAGGGAGTGCCTAACAGTCCCAAAAAACCTCTCTGCTTCCGTGCAAAAGGCGGTCACGTGCTTCAGGACTGGATACAGGCGGTTCATCGACACCCTTGCATTGCAACGATGTCCCTGCGGTGACCAAATCTTCAACGTCTCCCACATCCTGGCATCATGTGTGGCCTTTGACAGGACCGCCATCCGAGACTTCCTCGGCCCACCACACAACCGGTCTGACAACCGAGCTGCGCTCGCCATCCTCACGAGGCTCTCCGAGTCCTAATGGGAGCCACTTGGCAGATTCTATAGACAGAACTACAACACCTTCGAGATCGTCGGCGACCCTGAACCCATCGCCGACGACTCTGAACCTGACAGTACCGATGGTGACTAACTAGCAACCACCAACCTGCAGGGTTGCACCAAGCTGCACCCTATGACCTCCCCAAGAGCCCCGCACGGTCCCGGGGGCTGGAAGCACCACATGGTCAAACCATGGTGCCCGTGAGGCCCCATCAGGGAGCCCCGTGAGGTCCCAGCAAGGAACCCTGCGAGGTCCCAACAGGTAGCCCCCATGAGGCCCCATCAGAGAGCCCGTGAGGCCCCATCAGGGAGCCCCGTGAGGTCCCATCAGGGAGGCCCGTGAGGTCCCATCAGGGAGCCCTATGTGGCCCCAAACAAATCCAAATTTAAAATAAATGGGAGACAAACTAACCCCGACACAGCCACCACCCCTGGCTCACACCCCGCCAGGGCTCAGCAAAACACACCCCCAGTCCAAGAGCCTGGTGAGGTCCCGACCACAAAAACAACAAAAAAACACACAGATAAAAAAACCACTAAAAAACCGCCCACACCGAAAGCCCCGTTAGGTCCCGGACACTGCACCCACACCGGGAGCCCCGTGCAGTCCTGGATACACTGGGTGTGACAGCCTCGAACCCCGCTTCCCGCTTCGATCACCGATGGAGTGGGTGCTGGGGCTGTGGACACTAAAAGACGTCACACCCACCAACCACACCCTGGTCCAGGAGCCTGCTGGCCCTGGATCACCCACCCTGCGACGGGGGCCCGGAGGACCAACGCGCCACCCATGGCCCTGTTGCCAACGACACCGGTTCCCGCTTCGATCACTTGTGTGGAGGTACGGGACTGTGGGCCCCAAGAATGTGTTGCCACCGCCGGGCGACCGCCGCACCACGCCACCAACGTACCGACGTCGCAAAAAAACCTGCCTTCCCTGCCACCCCACAGAAGAAGACAAAGGAGAGAAACACAAAAACTACCAAAAATGGGCCATTTTAACGCCGCCGTTTATTCAATGCTGCAGTTCTGCAGCCAGTGACCATTAGGTCACGAACACCCCACAAATACTCTCGGCACTCTACTCCCCGACATCGAGGCATCAACATCTCCAAGTCAGTTAGGCATGAAATCTGATATGGCTAGTTACAGCTTATGGGATGGATTCAACTTACTGAGCTTCTACAACATTGACCAATGGCCATCAGCAGGATTGGTGACTGTTGTGTCTGCCTATTCCCACATCACTGCTGCTTAGCCTGACATGGACATCCATCATCAACTGAGACTCTATACCTGTAGGGTTGGCTACAGCTTACAGACAGTGGATCAGCTATATCCATCAACTCCTCAAGGCAACTGAGACAAGAATAAGCACCAAGAGGACTGAGTGTATATATCATCCATATGGACTACACAGACAGTTGTGGGTGTAATATCATACCATTGAGAATTTATATGTAACTGTAGACTTTGTAATTGAGAATATATGTTATAAATACATATTTGTGTATCGTTACTGGTCTTCTTTACTAAGAATAAAAGATGTTCCAAATTCTCTTTTCTCCTCACTATCTTAGCTAGTCTATAAGATTAGGGATTAGTTATTATATGTGACACCATATACACATGCTCTATAATCTATTATGGGAATATAAACAAGGACACGACCACCTAGCGGTTCTCTATATTAGTTACTACACCCTGTACTGTCATGTTATTAGTTACTCCTACTGTACTAGTGTCATTGAGTTAGTACTACCACTGCTGCTGCCTAGTCTAGTTCCTTCATCCTTCACTAGTCTGCCACCTGTGTGTGCCTCCTGACCGCCCTGATACCAGCTGCGTCTGGTCACTACTGCTGCCAGACCCGCTCAGACGATCGGATTTTAAATTATATATACATATATACTCCTGATATATACACATACACACATATATACACACATATATACACATACACACATATGTATATACATGTATGCACACATATATGTGCTCTATAATCCATTATGGGAATATAAACAAGGACACTACCGATCTTCAGTTCCCTATGTAATAGTTAGCACTTATCCTATCTAGCTGACCCTGTTATTATGACATAGACCACGGTGGCACCCCCTGTGAGCGGCCCTGTGCACTGTATGTTATATACACATGTACACACATTCGCATATATACATGTATAGGCCTACACATATACATACACATGTGCGCACACATACATATATATATATATATATATATATATAGTATAGTTATACGAGTCTTACCTTGGTATAGATGATGGATAACTGTTGTTTTCCCGTGGTATAAGCCTCGGATAGACGTGGGCTAGGGAGAAGGAAGCACATCTGGGTCCAGCAATCTTTACCTACTTATTCAGGATAAAAAATGACGTTTAAATATAATGGATACTATGATTTTCCCGTAATGGTACAATAACGGAATAGACGTGGGAGGGTGTGGTGGGCGGGCCCTAGCCCACGTCTATCCGAGGCTTATACCTCAGGAAAACAACAGTTATCCATCATCTATACCAAGGTAAGACTCGTATAACTATACTATTTTACCTCGGTATTAAACCTCAGGCTAGCCTCAGGCTAGGGAGACCTTTACCTAATTCATTTTGTATCCTTAATTACATCATCATCTCATCATTATTACAGTGTATTATACCTTCACAAATTCTTAAATTGGTTCTCACCTCTTATTGTTAATTGGTGAGAAGGTGCGTGGCAAGGCCGCTGAGCTTCTCTAGTCGTTTGTTATAATGTTTTGCGAACGTCTTAGCCCTCTTCCAGCCCGCATGAGCCAGGATTCTCTTCACTGAGATCCCTAGCAATAGTGCCTTGGAAACCATGGCACCTCTTGTCGAATGGGAAGCGTATTTTCCTGTATCGACCCCTGCTGTTTTTAACACTCTGATTGTCCATCTTGCAAGAGTGTCTCTTGAAATGGCTTTGTGTGGCTTAATAAAGCTCACCAAAAGCTGTTGGGAATTCCTTATATCCTTTGTCTTGGATATATATGCCCGTATGGCTGACACAACACATAACTTCCGATCCTCCGGGAAGTGATCTATGTGGACCGTGGATAACGGGTCGCCCAATCTGTTTGACTTTAACAACTGAGCCAAATCAAACGTTGCCTGCTGCTTATCAATCTCTAGTCCATCGAGTGATAATGCGACAATAGTTTGTCCTCTATGTCCCGTTACTAATAGTAACAATACTGCTAACTTAAAACCTAATTGTTTAATATCTAAATGAGAGTTGTGAGGACAAGCCTTAAACAACTTAAATACCACCGAGACATCCCAAAAGCGACTATATTCCGGCTTTGGTGGGTTCCTCTCGTAGACGGATCACAACAACCAGTGTATCACTCTATGTTTTCCGATTGTATCTCCGTCGACTCTTGGCAAAATGATAGATAACGCACATCTTGCCGCATTAATGGCTCCAAAGCCTAGGCCATCATCCTCCAAAGTACGTAGAAAGCGTGCTACTTGTGCAATTGAAGGATTTACTGGCTTCACCTTCATCAGCAAACAATGTACCCCACATTTCTTTAGATATGTGGTGTACATCTTCACTGTTCCTGGCCTCCATGCATGCGATGTTATTCTCTGTTCAGTAATTTTATCTAGTCCAAATTCCTGCAAATGTTTTCTCAAAAAAGGAATGCCAAAAGGGGTGTCGTTGACACATCTCCGTGTACCGACAGAGGTCCATGGTGCACCAGGTTCCCGGGTTTTCTTGGGAATCGGAGGCAGTCTTTTGCTTGCCGTGTCACTGCTGCCAGCCACGGTTGTGTGTCCCAATCGGGGACTATCAGTATGCTGTGTGTTCGATCCATGCTGATTTTCCTGGCCACTCGGCTGATAATGCTGAATGGTGGGAAAATGTAAAAGAAATTATTTTCTCAACTTAAAGAAAATGCATCTACCCTCCATGCAGCCGGTTCGGGATGCCATGAGACATACCTGGCTAACTTATTATTGTTACGTGATGCAAACAAATCTATCTCTGGTATTCCCCATTTTTGGCAAATAACGGGTCGCCCAATCTGTTTGACTTTAACAATTGAGCCAAATCAAACGTTGCCTGCTGCTTATCAATCTCTAGTCCATCGAGTGATAATGCAACAATAGTTTGTCCTCTATGTCCCGTTACTAATAGTAAAAATACTGCTAACTTAAAACCTAATTGTTTAATATCTAAATGAGAGTTGTGAGGACAAGCCTTAAACAATTTAAATACCACCGAGACATCCCAAAAGCGACTATATTCCGACTTTGGTGGGTTCCTCTCGTAGACGGATCACAACAACCAGTGTATCACTCTATGTTTTCCGATTGTATCTCCGTCGACTCTTGGCAAAATGATAGATAACGCACATCTTGCCACATTAATGGCTCCAAAGCCTAGGCCGTCATCCTCCAAAGTATGTAGAAAGCATGCTACTTGTGCAATTGAAGGATTTACTGGCTTCACCTTCATCAGCAAACATTGTACCCCACATTTCTTTAGATATGTGGTGTACATCTTCACTGTTCCTGGCCTCCATGCATGCGATATTATTCTCTGTTCAGTAATTTTATCTAGTCCAAATTCCTGCAAATGTTTTCTCAAAAAAGGAATGCCAAAAGGGGTGTCGTTGACACATCTCCGTGTACCGACGGAGGTCCATGGTGCACCAGGTTCCCGGGTTTTCTTGGGAATCGGAGGCAGTCTTTTGCTTCCCGTGTCACTGCTGCCAGCCACGGTTGTGTGTCCCAATCGGGGACTATCAGTATGCCGTGTGTTCGATCCATGCTGATTTTCCTGGCCACTCGGCTGATAATGCTGAATGGTGGGAAAATGTAAAAGAAATTATTTTCCCAACTTAAAGAAAATGCATCTACCCTCCATGCCGCCGGTTCGGGATGCCATGAGACATACCTGGCTAACTTATTATTGTTACGTGATGCAAACAAATCTATCTTTGGTATTCCCCATTTTTGGCAAATAATCTCAAAAATGAATGAACCCAATGACCATTCTAAATGGTCGTGAAAATTCTGACTCTTTCGGTCAGCTAACGTATTCTGAGAGTCTGGAATATGCGCTACTGTTAGCCACACCTTCTGAGTCTGTGCCCAGTCCCAGATCTGTTTTGCCACTTGATTACATGGTTTAGACTTTGTCCCACCCATATTGCGAATATATGCCATGGCTGTGGTGTTGCCAGTCAGAAATCTGACATGAAATCTCGGTACTTTTACCAAACTACAGAGAGATAAGTAAATGGCTCTTAGTTCTAATACATTAATATGGTTTGAAATTTCATTTTCTAACCATCTACCTCCAGTCGCCACTCCGTCGCGATGTGCCCCCCATCTTTCTAATGAAGCATCCGTGGTAACTACAGTATTTGGTTCGCCCATACGAATAGGATTGGGCGATGTGTTTATATGCTTAAACCACCACGCTATGTCCTCTAAGCCTTCTTCCAAAATAAACATTTTTCTTTCGAAATTTCCTTTTGTACCTGCTAGTGCTAAGTTCTTATCTATCTCTAGCGACTTGATATGGGCTTTCCCATATAGAACAATGCACAATGTCCAAAATATTTACGTCTGTAAGTAATGTTGTGCCATTGATTAAAATCATTTTTAATATTGCCCGCTGCAAACTTGCTTACAGGAGTTTGTGTGGTTTTTTCAGTCGCTGGTGTTGTGGCGGCTTTAGAGATTTGCATAGCAACCTCTACTTGTTCCCTGGCTTGGGGAAGGGTTTGTTTGGGGTGTATCCCTGCCCGAACTGTCGTTGCTGTCGTTCCAGCCGAACGACTGCCTCTGTGCCCGGCCCCGGAACTGGTGTCCGAACGTCTAGCAGGGCCTGCCTCCCTTGCCTGGCCGGCGGGTGCGAAAATCCCCTCGGGATCTCTTGAAGCGAGGTGTTTCCGGCTTCTTCCTGCCATCCATGTTTTTGCCACTCTTGGATGCAGTTTCGACCTCCTTAAAGAGGTATTGCAGTTGGCCACCAAACTTCTTCGTTTTGTCCAGTGGCTTACCCTTGATGGGTTTTGGGGCAAGGAAAAGAGTATACTCTTTTCCGTCATTATCCATGATTTTCTTGGACCTTGCCAGCGTCGGTGCAAACCGACTTGAACACGTTCTCGAACCTGCGGTAAGAGAGGAAATTGCTCGCAGCAGTGAGCATGGCCAACCCTTTGTCCATTGTCCTGGCAAGTGAAGAGAACTTATTCTCTCTTTGCATCCGGTTCGCTACCGGAGCTATGGCCGTCAAGGTCCCAAGGACCGCTTTATGCACTGTGTGCATCACCCCTTCAAAACGCTTCCGGTCCTCTGTCATGTTGACATCCTGGTCCATCTCCTTCACAATGGAGTTAGGGACACCTTTGATCCCTGTCAGTTCTTCGCTGAGTTTAGCGATAACCTCAGCGGGCTTGAAGGTGCCGAAGTGTCCATTTATGGTTTCCCTCATGAGGGTGGTCGATCGGATACAACGTGCCTTGGGCTTCGCTACCTTCTTGCGCACTTTGCCGCCAATGCGCGCTAACAACCCATCATATTGGGTGTCAGAGTCCGACTCTGTGGAGGTTGAGTTGGACGAGGAGTCCGAAGAAGAATCCTTCTTCTTCTTTGACTTCGGCTTCCTCCTTTTAGTCTTACTGACCTGTCGCAGCTCTTTTGTGAAGTCATCCCCAGACGAACTGCCAGGCTTCTTCGTCTTCTTCCTGCGTTTCCGCGGGATGATGACAGCTTCATCGGCCGAGTCGGTCTCGGAGAGATTCTCCCATTCCGACTCGTCATCCGGCACAGGTAAGTGCCTCTTCAGTGTCGCCTTAGGCGCCTGGAAAGCCTGGAAATTTAATTCCATGGCTGCCATCCTTGCTTCCCAGTCGGCCGAAACGACCTGTCCTGTTCGGTCTCCCCTTCCGGGTCGGAAGGGATTAGGGCCCCGGGCTGAGGAAACGGCATAGCCGTCAACACCAGAGAGGAATCATACTCCTCCTCCGGGCGCACTACAGCAGCTGACACCACTGCTTTACTCCGCTTCGTAGCCATCGGCACCTGTAAAAATCAAAAGAATGTGTTCAGCAACCGGAATATTGACTAAACGTCACAGTTGGTTATAAACCGAAATCTGTGCGTTCAGTGGTGTTAAAAAACGTGTTTAAACCGTCTCAACACAGGCGTGAAAAGCTAATGTATTGGCGAAGATTGTCGGTCCGGAGACCGAAACCAAACGCGGGGTCGGGACCAGTGTATCGGCCCGCCCACCTCTCTGTTTCATACACTTCTCCCTCCTGCGGCTTCTGCGCTAGCAAGTTGGAGAAAATGCTACAAAACTCGGAGGAACGCCCAAAAGTTTGTGGGATCATAAAGAACCCGATCATCCCAACGCGACTCTCTAATAGGTCCGGGATATCCACGATGGGCAGCCAACATCTCTACCGGGGTAACGGGTGTCATATAGAACAAAGGAGTATCGGTTTCACTTCGTGTAACAAAGGAAAGTATGTATTGTTCTATCCGTTTTTGCTAAAATCTCCTGTAAGATCCTTAAAAGGACTTAAGAAAGTTCTAAACTTTCATACATAGATGCTGTAATGCATCATAAACAAGCTATATCACAGTTTTTGGTAATACTTACAGTTAATTAGCTTGATGTAGACAAAATTTGCCAGAGCAACTCAAAGAACGTCCTCCCGTTGTGAGTTGTTTATGCTAATTGCTGGACCCGGATGTGCTTCCTTCTCCCTAGCCTGAGGCTAGCCTGAGGCTTAATACCGAGGTAAAATATACATATATGGGTCATTCTCTAAAACTGGGCACAAAAGTGTGACATGGAAACCAAAAGTGAAAACCTTCCAAATAATAGCAAAAATCCTTCCAAATAATAGCCTAATCCAATGTCTTATGAAGGTTTGCATGTTGTGCATATGTCAGAGTTGAAAAAAATGAATGTCTCTTTTTGAATTAGATCTTATACAAATTGAGCAATACATTAATATCACTTGTGTAACATGAAAATCAAAGACATATCCAGAACCTCATTTTAACATATACAACATAGTCAAACAAGATTTTCTTGATTACTGTTAAGCAGACAAGGTTATGACTTACAAGAAAAAAGTTGAAAAATAAGTTGAAAACAAGTTTGGCTACATGTATGGTGTCAATGTGTAGTTTTTCACATTTTCACTCTAGTGCAAAATCATACAATTATAATTTTGATATCTTTGGTGGGATAAATTCAATACATGTAGAACTGCTAACATACCTAATAGGCAGAGGCTACAATAATTATTTGACTTGCTATCAATAAAACAAAGACTTAATTATCAGCATCGTAATGTGGAGAAAAAATATGTGGTGCCCAGTTTTGGAGAATAACCCATATATACACATACACATATATATACACACATATATATAGGCGCAACACATAAAACACATACATTGGGTCGTTCTCAGAAACTGTGTACCACATGTGTGACATAGAAATCAAAAGTGAAAACATTGCAAATAATACTAATAGCAGAAAAGATTCCAAATAATAACAGAATCCATGTTCATATGAAAGTTTACATATACATGTAGTCTGTATGTCAGAGTTGAAAACAAAATTTCATCTTTTGATTTAGATCGTAGTTTAAGGCCCTGTCACTTTACGGCGTATGGCGGGAGCGTATTGAAAACCTACGTAGGTCCTGCGCGTGCCGGCCTATGATGACATTTGGTGACCTTTCGGGTGGTTTTGAGCGTATGTGGAACCTACGAGGAGCGTACGAGGAGCATATGAGGAGCGTATGGGAGCGTGCTGTGACATTTTTTGACAGTATGTGCCATACGCCCTCATAGGTCGAGTTTTTTTTAGCATGCACAAAAATATTTGGATGGACGGATTTATGAAAGCGTATGGCGGCGTATGCCTCATACGCTTCACATACGCCGGCATCTGGCGGCATCTGGCGGCATATGAGTAGCGTATGAGTAGCGTATGCGTAGCGTATGAGTAGCGTATACGGCGTATGCCGACGTATATGACGTAACGCGCTTACGCCGCCATATGCTCCCGCAAAAAACCCTAATGTGACAGCCCCTTAACCAGTGGTGTCTGGATGCCACATAAATATTATACACTAATTATTCAGTGAATAAAGCATGGCTGGGAATTACTTTTTTGTATCAATATAAGCACTACATATTTCTATATATTATGCTGTGATTAATATGGTTCTGAGTATGAAATTATTTAATTCTGCTTAGATTAAGCACACTGTGTGGAGTCCTAAACATGTGGTACGTCTGAGCAACACATGTTATACTGCCATATGATATAGCTTAATCATGGACTTCACCTTTACAACCTTTTACAACCAAAAGAAATACTTAAAATTCAAATATTAGATTTTAACTCTCCATGTGACACTTCTGGCCAGTTTTCCGGAGAGTGACCCATATATATACACACATATATGCATACAAACACACATATACACACGTACTGGAATGCAAACCACGAAATCCAACAACAACCATCATTAATCAAAACCATTAACAACTAGTACCAACACATATTAACTATTCTAATAGTATTTTATAGATAATAGGTAATTAGTAGTAGGATCCAAAATTACAAGTGCGGACCCAAAAGATATATGATGACTACCACCTGTTTAAATACCATTTATAATACTAATAGTAGTACTGATATTTATTAATCATAAATAACTAATGCTAACCAAGCACAAGGCTTGGAGATCCTATAAACGTATTAGTATACACTGACTTCATAACGAGGAGCCTCATAGACAGGTAGGGGGGAAACAAGGGTGCACCAGGGTGCCTAGGTAGTATAATTGTTAGCACACTAGCCCCAGAATGACAACAAGTGTGAGTTTGAATTCTGTTCTAGGCACAATTTTTCTCATTTTCATCACCCCCATGACACTGGTTTGGATCCCATACAAGCTATGCGCTGTATGGTTGTTGAACCTACCTTGTATATATATATGTAAGTGCATTGCCTGTATGTATGGAATTGAAAGCATTAAACGACTTATGGACGTAAAAATTTAAAAGACTTACAATTTCAAGGGGGTGAGTGTAGTCTGCACTGACCTCACATGCATCGAGCCACATAGACAGGTACATGTAGATAGGGTGATTGCATTAGGGAGCTTATGTAGTGTAATGGTTTGCATGCTAGCCCAGGAAAGACAGACGCAGCTTCAGTTTGTTTGTTGTTTTACATCCTAGCAACAACTAAGGTCATATCAGGACGGGTGAGCCTACCGACTGGTGACAGTGCACACTCGAGGTGACTTTATAGTGCTGCACCACTGGGATATGAGTCAACCAGCACCATGACCCGATATCCCGAAGTCAGTAGGGAGGACTAACCCCATTCCACTATCGAGTAACCTATGCTAATAAATAGTTAGAATAAAAGTTTTTCTTCAACCTGAACCGTACTGTATTGTGCTTTTTCGGCCGAGATAATGGGTAGGATCATTAATCAATTAATGTAGATGAGTTAATTTCATGAATCCAAAGTAATTTTCATGAATTATTATATTTGCATGTTTGGGACGTTACCCCCAAGACAACAAGGCAACTACCAAATTGAGACAATTGCTGTTCAGCAATGAAAACAAGCCGCGATATGACTTACTCATTCTGGACAGGGTAAATAAACCATCACAAAGAAAATTAATAAAAAATACTCACTGGAGGTAATGTCCCAGCCTTGTGAAGAATGATATTAGCACCAGGGAAATCGGCTTCCAGTTTTGATAAACGTTGGTAAAACCCTTCATCTTCATACAAACCTGTAAATGTTATTCCGTATGGTTAGCATTTTTCATTTTGGTCTTGGTGTATTGCTGTACACTACGATTTCCTTGGGTGGGAGTGGGGGGTGAGGAGGAGTTGATCGAAATGATCATCTTGTCTATGGTATAGCTGGAGATATTCTTCTTCTTTATATTGAGCCACCATTGATTGTTTGTTGTTGTTTTATGTCCTCAAAACATCTAAGGTCATATCAGGACAGGTACCAACTTGTGACAGTGCGCACTCATGGTGAATTTATAGTGCTGCCCCACTAGTAAACCAGGCCACCAGCACCATGACCTGATATCCCACTCAGTCACATTATCCTGACACTGAGCCAACCAGTCCTTGCCCTATCCTAATAATGCCGAGCGCCAGGCTAGGAAGCGACAAGTATCCATTTTTAAGTCATTGGTTTGACTCGACCAGGATTCGAACCCACAAACTCATGGGTTCGGATCCTCGGATCTCCCAAAACAGGAGATGGACGGTCTCTCTACTCATTCGGCAACCCCGTCTGGTGTCCTCTATTCACCCTATTCACGCCGCGGCCATGTTGAAACCAGATCGAGGGCACTTACGCATCTGCGAGGCGCCGCTGTATGTACAGTAATGTGAATACTTTTTTGTCGACCAAAACCTCTTGAAATCACTCAAATTTGAGGGTATTCATTTTTTAAAGTAACACATTCATCTTTGCATACCTGTTTTCTATCTATTGGCCAATTTTCACGAAGATTGGGTGACCCTTGCATGGTGATTTTTCCCATTCTTAAACTACAATGTGACTGTCAACTTCAAGTCTGCATAGTTATGTCAGCGTAGCTATCTGTGCAACACAGTTAAACAACTAGTCTTAATAATTACAAATTAATAAAAGCTTT
Source organism: Branchipolynoe longqiensis (assembly GCA_030323885.1). Lineage (NCBI taxonomy): Eukaryota > Metazoa > Annelida > Polychaeta > Phyllodocida > Polynoidae > Branchipolynoe > Branchipolynoe longqiensis. The sequence continues at coordinate 32,980,233 of CM059190.1, read as the reverse complement.
AAAAGGGTTAAAATATATCTATATTAAGAAAGTTATGCAATTTTGAATTTAAGAAAAGATTGGCAGCCAAGGTAAGTGACTTTGTTGACATTGCCTACTGAAATGCATCTGATCATCACTCAATCTTCATGAAAATTGACCAATAAATAGAAAAAAGGTAAGCCAAAATGATTTTGATAGTTTCAAAAGTTAATATCTTCAAATTTTACTCCTTTAATTTATGTAGTAGTTCATACACATTGGCACACAGTTGTGTCTCCTGGCCATTTCCAATACCAATGCTTACTCAGCCTCGTTCTGATGCCTAATTAGGTCGCGCGTGAATAGGGTGAATAGCTGTGGTCAGGTCACTTTGGTGCTTTATGGGTATATCAATGCCAGCCAGTTGCTGATTATGACTCTTAGGCCGTATTCGATTATGACGGTGCGGACCATTTGGGTAATCTGAGTTGTTAGGATTTCAAATAGAATACCCCGAGGTGAACCTAAAAATACACAGGCCATGTGCAAAATGATCCGACCCCAATGCCCCACGTCTTGGCTGAGGGTGCCAGGAGTATTTGTGCTGGTGCTTGGTAGAGCCTGTAATGCAAAGCTACACTTTTCTTTTTTAATGTAAAAGTATGACAACCCAGATTAAAATCCGAGTTGTTTAATCGATTACGGCCTTAATTGGATATGTTGGGAGGCTAACATACGTTTCTTGCTGTATCGCGACACCGCAAGCAGTCACTTCTCACCCGACCGCCGTACCAGCAGGTTCGCTCTCCCACCCACCCTCCCAGCGTTGAGCGCTGGGTTTCGTATAAGTCGTTATCTTGTTATCTTTTCTGTTATTTGTTACCTATCATATCCAAGTTACTATTGCACTACTCTTGACTTAGCATTTGTATACTGTTACTGCTGACCTATATCTGGTCTTCTGATACCGCTTACTGTTATCTTATATGTACTAGTTAAGATAGGCCCTGTCGCCGCATAAGCTCAGTGTTTCGCGATTGCACAACTTCATTGAAGTTACGGACTAATTTTATTATTATTAAACCTTGTTATTAAATATAAACAATTATATTCGTGTGTTGGCTTGTTTGTCTCATTGAGTGAATTAGTTGGTTGTGCTTTTACGCGACATTGCAGGGTACAATGACACCAACATATGACATTTGCTTTTACATATATTATAAAGGTAATAACTACTAACATTATATCTTTCTAAATCAAATTATAGGGGATTGGTTTGTTTTAGCTTTGGGTTGGTTTGTTGGTTGGTTGTTGGAGTTTTATGTCCTGGCAACATCTAAGGTCATATCAGGATGGGTACCGACTAGTGACAGTGTGCATTCATGGCAACTTTATAGTGCTGCCTCACTGGGGAAATCAGGCCACTGGCACCATAACCCGATATTTCTCTCAGTCACATTATCATGACACTGAGCTAACCAGTCCTTGCCCCATCCTATTAATGCCAAGCACCAGGCTAGGAAGCGACAAGTATAAATTTTTAAGTCATTGGTTTGACTCGACCGGGAACCGAACTCCCGACCTTCCGCACGGGAGGCCCGCGCTCTACCGATTAGGCCACCATACCCAGTTTTAGCTTTGGGTAAATTCACAGTTTGCCCTGTCATGTATTGTTATTTACTGTCACGGTTACAACTGTAATGGATGAGTTTACCCAATAATAACTGGTAACACCAAGATGCTTTTCTTACCACTCACTTTAACCAGGTCATGGTGCCGGTGGCCTGGTTTCCCATGGGGACAGCACAATAAACTCGCCATGAGTGCGCACTGTGACAAGTCGGTAGGCCCTACCCGTCCTGATATGCCCTTAGATGTTGCTAGGAGGTAAAACAACAAACAAATAACACTCACTTTTGACCTTGCCAGCATCATACAGCCGATGGGCAAGGGCGTCCACCTTGACGTCGATGTCTGATTTGACCTTTTCCAAAAGGGCCTTGTCAAAGAAGTCGTCCACCAATAAAAAGCCCTAAACAATAATGGATAGTTTTAGCACAAAAGCTGCATAATCCGATGAAAACATCACATTTGATAAAAAAACTAAAATGTTAAACCCATCCCCAGATTTGATCCTAAATATTTACTTACATACCGATGTACTCATTATATATTTATTTGAGTGTGGCATTCCTGTTCTATGCTGCTACACTTAAAAATGGATAAACACACTATGGCCATACCCTTGGTGTGCGGACCAAAATTATTCTGGCGGGTTTTCATTTCAAATATCGCCAAAGTTAACCTTTTGAAATAAGAGTTACTTCAAACTAAAGTAAAGTAGCTTAAAACAAATCAACCTAATATATTTAACTGAAAAACACAGTAGAAACCCAAAACCATCGGATCTATGCAATCTATGAGCCTAGGAAGCATCACAAAATATTGTTATTGAAAGCAAACATGTATGATGTATTTTGTTCACATAGTCATTCAACCGATTCAATTACGTATTGCTTGTATTGGTGTTCATATATTCTAGAGCAAGACAATTTCTCCGCGGTAGCATTGTCCATGTGTCCATGTTGCCGGTAACATGCATAATTCAAAGCCTTGACCACGGGCCCCATCGTGATGCTGACCTTAGATACCAAATGCAGTATAGCATTCGGTAATCCTGACCATAGTTGATTTCCGGTTGCTCTACCCGATTAAAATCATTCCCCACCATATCACCGAGCTGTAATGACCTTGGTTGACTGTACGCAGTGATATTTGAAGATCCATCCCACCGTCCCATCTATACACCTTAATTAATACGGCTGAGAGTTAAATGGTCCATATCCTGTGATATATGTTAGTGTGAATCAGTCTGATTGTCGTGTACCTGGTGTGCTTCAAGAGTATGACCGTGATCTGCCCATAGCTGCTGTCTCCTGTCTTCAATTTCAAGAAAATATTTAATGTCTAACTAATTAATAAATATAATTGCTTAGATTAGGAAATAAGGAATATTAATAGTCAGACTTAATCAACTCTTCTGGATTGTACTATCATAGAAGATAGAATAGAATAATCAAGCTAATATGTCATCTGTACTGAATGACTAAGCTTGTCGAGTGTGTTAGTTAGTGATAGAGATATCAATGGCTACTGTGAAATTTATTATGCCTGATTAATAAATTTATTGGTCCATAAAATTGAATTCCCTGTGTCTGGTTTTGAATTATACACAAATATTTGCTTTCTGTCATCTCATACGACTGTAATCTCTAAGCATGCCCAATGAATAATTTCACCCTGCACCAAGCCATTGGCTGGTCTTTTTTCTTTCTATTTTTAACTTTTAGGGTTAATTTTGCTTTAGCTTATGCCTGGGTCACAAATGCTGCGGCCGCCATACGGTGCTGCCAACTGCGATGTGTCTTGCGGTTTATGCAAATGTTATGGCGTGTCTAACTTTATACACGTCTTTAATATATATAAATGTCGTAACTTTCTTAATATTGATTACACAAACATGAATTGTGTACCATATTGATAGGCATTTTAAGCCCTTTTCAATGATATCAACAAAACTGGAATCCCTGAACTTAACGAATAGTAAAAACCAGAATCCTGCCACAAGATGACCGTATGGTGTTGCGGCGTCCTTGCGGCAATTTTCTGAAGTTAAGATAACTTCAATTTGTTTAAATCCGCAACCCCTTGCAGCGAGCAAAAATCCATGCGGTCACGGTATGGCGACCGCAACCCACCCTGTGGTTACCGTACGGTCTGGCCTATGTGGCGACTTACGCCTTTACGGCCACCTCAAGGCATTTGTGACCTATAGGCATTAGTCTGCAGCATAACAGTTATCTTTGGGAACTGAAGATAGCAAACTATATCAATGGATTATAGGCTAGTTCAGTTCATAACAGTACTATATTTCTTGGCAAAGTGTGAGTGTTGCCTTTAATAAATATCAATAGGGCAATCTTTTTTATTAATTAAAAATTGCCAGCAATGGGGTCATATGGCTTCTATCAGGGCTATTCCATTACAGTGATAGAAATAAACAAAAAATCTCACTTGTCCAAAGGATAAGGCCAGTGTGATTTTCACTTGTCCGTCTGAATTTTCACTTGTCCATCTGAATTTTCCCTTGTCACCAGTATTTACCTTATATACATATGGCGAACAAGCTCTTACTTTGAATGCTGAATTACTCTTAGCCTCTATAGGTCGGTCATATTTCTCTAAGGCAATCCATACTGTATGTATTCCTCCTGGTTGACTTTATCATTACTCATACCTCATCAAAGTACTTCTTGAGCTGTTCATTACTCAGCTGTCCTGGTTTCCCCTGTGAGATCTGTGGGGGGCTGGTGGTGAACAACTTCTTTCTGTCAACGTTCCCGGCCATCCTAAAACAGGTAGATAAATTAAGTGCACTTGACACTTAATTGGCAGCACTGAAGAGAAAAGTTGGAGAGAGCCATTCACTAACCTATAGCTTGCATCTAATTGAATATGCCCTCCAAGTCCTTTTATGCAGTTCTTGTTGCCATAATTTGTTCAGATTGATAAAAGTCTAGATTTAGGAATAGAACTCTAGATTCAGATATTTCTAGAATTGTTAATTCTGATCAAGAAGCCAACATGCTATGGCCACCATCGGTTGATACTTCGTGGAATCATGGAATTTGGTCTATTGTTACACTTTTCTATATTAAAAGGTAGATTAGACCTATTTGTCCTCAGCTGAAACTCGAAGTGCTAATGGTGCTGTGAACATCACAGCCTAAGAGGCTAAGTAAGTAAAGGGACTGATTTGTGTGTGTGTTGGAGGGGGTGGGAGGGGGGGGGGGGGTGAATTGGATGTTTCTTAGCTCAAACTTCTTAATTATAAATAGTCTTAAATATATTCATGATCGTACATTATTATGTTGCATGAGTGGATTCATGTTCATAGCAAATAGTTAAAATAATAGAAATACATAATATTGTCAGAAGTTGTAAACTCTGTGCAGACCCAATGGGGTGGCAATGCCAATGAACGGTGGAGTTGTTTTGCTTTAAACACTGTTTTCAGTAGTTGGAATAGAGGGAGCGCACGTGACGTCATCACTCAGCAGTCAGCGGTCAGCCATCTTGGATTATGAGCACCCTCCCTAGCCATATTAGTCTACTCATGTTGTGAATTCTCTATGTCGGACATCCGGGCACTTTTGGGGTTCACGGCGCGCGAAGGGTAAAACAAATGCTACTACCATAGAAACAACATTAGAACTACCCTATCTATCAGAGTGATTTCTGCTTTTTGGTGCTTTGAAAGCAAATTTCTCTTGTTTCTATTAAATAGTTCAGATCTTTCTCTATAATTTCATGTTCAGCTTTTTGTTATCAGCCAATTGGAAGTTCTTGAATTTATTTGGCAAAAATAGTTTTTGAGGCCATGATCTGGTAAGGCTAACACACTGGCACTGACACTCAGAATATCCCAACTTTCACTATTATCTCTGTTTTTAATACTTTCAGAGAAAATTGCTCTTAGGTTAAATTAAATACCTCAGATCTTCCTCTTCAATCGCGCATTGAGAAATTTTTAATCGATTCGATGAAAGTTTTAAAATTTATTTTACAAAAATAAATGCTCCCCATAGACATAGCATTGCCGCAGCACACATCACGGCGGTATTTTACCCTTCGCGGGCTAGTTTCCGGGGATGTGACGTCATGCCGACATCGAGAATGCATGCAGATGCACTAAAACAGAGTTTTCTTGTGTTCTGGGAGGTTCTGGACAGTTTACATTCAATGTGTTTACTTACAGCACTTTAGCAACAACTTCTGAGACCAAACTGTTCAAAACAGTGACAAATAAACCAACAAATCAGTAAATAAGCAGTGTAGGCAGTAGATAAAAGATTCACCCGGTACTGCAGCAGTACGGGGTGAATCTTGTACCTATGTAGGCAGTTGCAAGCCTTCTGTATGTAATCCAAAAGAGGGGGTGTAATGACATCACAAGACAACATTCGGTGGCCATATTGAATTACATAATAGAATTGCACAACCCTAACCTCATAAATTGAATAATCTATTCGTTGAATATGTTTTCTATATGGCCGTAATCGATTAACACGACCCGGACGACTCGGGTCACCCGAGTCGTCAGAATTTCAAATCGAACACCGCGAGTGGAGTCGACAAAAACACGTGCCGTGTGCAAAACGACCCGACGCCAGTAACCCACCTCTTGGCTGGGGTTTGCGAGGAACGCCTGAGCTGGTACCTGTAGGATAACAGCTACCACTACAGGTTGATTTAATGCTTTTTTTTAAATAACCCAGATTGTCAGCTTATACGAATCCTAAAATACTTTAAATCCTATTTTGCTGTACTTATATTGGTTATTAAAACAAATAATTAGGTTTTAGATTAAGCCACCATTTTTTCCACCCCGAGCACGGAGAAGCGTATTCGTTTATTCAACCCTAGTCTGTAGGATGTGCGCATGCGCCAAAAAGTGGCTCGGGTGACCCGAGTTGATTAATCGATTACGCCCAGTGTGTTCCATGCGTTTGTGTCTATGTTCACACGGGCAAAATGTAAAGCGAGTTAGACAAGGCGAATCATATGAAGCGAACTAGTGGTGCGTTCACACGGACAGAGTTGAAAGTGTGTCGCGTCCACACGGGCAGGACTTAGGCCAGTTTAAGGCGGAAGTGCATATCTGCGCATGACCGTTTCTAACCAAAACAATGGTGGAGATGGTAGCGATCGGAATGTTGGTGATATTTAGAGCGCAACATGAGGCGTCAACACGGGAAAGAATAGGTTGATCACGACCCAAATATGTGAGGGATTGTGAGGCGGTGGTTGCGAAGAGCGGAGAGTTTTTTTTGATTGCCAAGAAAAAGAGCGTAGATCGTTTAGTGTGCAACTGATAACGCTGTTGGGCCTCCATGCTAGGCGACACAGGGTGCAATGGATGCGGTAAAGGTAGGCAGTCAAGCTGTTTTGTGTTTACCTACGTCGCCGAAGTTGATCGCGATTTATATAAGCCGATGTACATGAAGCAAACTAGTTTGCACTCTCCAGTGTTGTGTCCTGGGTTTTTAGAAGGATTGTGCGTTTAGGGCGATCTATATAAGGCGACAACAAAATGTACATAAATATACATGAAGCGAACTAGTTTCCACTCTACTGTGTGTAGCAATAGTTGACACACAGTAGATTTTCGGTTTACCTACAGTTTCTCCAGCAACTCTATATGTAAAACGTGTCGTAAATTACACCCACACCGATTGTTATATGGTTTCGTTATTGTGTTCACTAATTTCAGATGGATTCCCGTTGAAGTGCGTGTCTCATTGAGGCACTCTGGTTGGTGGCATACCGAAATGTATGTGCTGCGTCATGTTTCCCGACACCTGCGCTGCAATACGCCGTGTTCTCCTGCCTCAGTCAATAAAATTGCCGAATGCTGCTCGATTGACTGAAATAATTCACCACAGAACGTTGCCCCTGCTGTAGACGGTGAGGGAAATGGGCCTGCTATACGCGAGGCGTACCTGGGTTACTTTAGTTCGTAAAAAGTATTAACGCGCTAAACTAAACCAAATCAACTAGTTCGTTTCATGTAAAACGCTTCCTGAGGTGCATTAGGTAAACCCACTTAGGTTCCTGTAAATATTATGTCACAAGCTGCATGAAATAATGAAATGTCAACAAAACATGGAACAAAGCTGTAATATAGGGAACTACTAGAACATTTTATTCAAATGTCAAGTATGAAAGTTCAATGTGAACGCACAAGTTCAAAAAAAATAAAAGTGTCATACAAGTCGGCAAATAAACATTAAATTTCGAAGCTCCTGTTTCCTAAACTGGCCGACATAAGGTATACGGTAAAAATGAGTAAGTTATGTACATGATACTAATCGAAAAAACCTGGGTTAAAAAAAGTGTCCAAATCTGTTATGTACATTGTCACTCATAAAAGCTTGTGTTAGCACTTGTGCTGGGTTGTGCGGCCTGGCCAGTTTGTGGGGTCAGGAGGGTTATGCGCGTAACCCCATCGGTGGTGGCACTCTGAAAGTGCTGGGGCGGCGGCGCACGTTGCGCTGACGTGAGTAGCTGCATCATGCGCTCCTCATGCCTCCTCTGCGCCGCTTGCTGTGACATCTCTCGATCAACGCGCCGTTCTTCCATCTCCAGGGCGCGGCGATGGCGCCTTTCCTCCATCTCGATATCGGTGTTGAGGCGCCTCTCCGCCATCTCCATTTCCCTGTCGAGGCGTCTCTCATGTTGCTGGCTCACGAGAGCTGCCGCCTCCGTCTGACCACTCCGGAAATCGGTGAGGACTGTTTCCAGCATGCGATCCTTCTTCCCCGTGGCTTTTGCCTTGCGTTTGCCGAACCCTGGAAGATGAGCACAGTTTGTTTAAAGTACACGCCACATTGCCTGAAATAGTGGGTTTCATGTAAAACGCTTCCTGACTGACATTACTTAAGGCGACTGAGCATAAACTTCCACGTGTTGCGTAAGTAGTTTTGTAATTTGCAACGACAAATCAATATAACAGGATGGGCAAACAAATTTCGTTCTAATAACCGCGTAAATCGCCCCAACTAGTTCGGTTGTTGTAAAATGCAGTGAGTTCTTGCGTACGTGGTTTGTTAGTTGTACAGCATTGGTCAAAATACCCGGAACAACCACAAAAACTGTTGGTTGTAATAATCGGCTAAATCGCCGCAAGTAGTTCGCTTCTTGTACAACGGTTTGTGACGTATATTATAATCTCCCCTTTACATCTATGTAAAATATAAATTGATGAGATAACTAATAAAGGTGTAGTCCATGATTAAGCTATGTCTGCTTAATAAAAATCTATTCACAATTAAATAATATCGTATTTAGAACCATATTAATCATGGCATAATATACAGAATTATGTAGTGCTTATATTGATAAAACAAAGTAATTCCCAGCCAGCGTTTATTCACAGAATAATTGGTGTACAATATTTGTTGGGGATCAGGACACCACTGGTTACACGTGTGACGAAAATCTGTAATGTTATATTTGAGGACAAGAAATCTTTTTTTTAAATTTATACATGCACACATCTTCATAAATGTTTTATTTTTGATTTGGGAACGGTTTTGTTTGATATATCAATGCAATAAAATATGTTTCTGTATTGATGTTGTAAAATGCCATCCCATGCTGACCAGTTTTCTGGAGTGACCCATATATGTATAGGCGATTATTTACAGTTGTTGGTGCCGGGCCATGTGAGGTTAGGGGCCCGTCGATTTCATTGACTAGAAAGGTACTTACTTGTCGCTGTGGGTTGGCGGGCCTGGTTGGTTGTAGGAGGCGCTTGGTCTATTGAAGGCTCAGATGGGGTCTCCTCTTGAGTTTCCACCTCCACTTCGACATCGACGAGCACAGCCGGGTCAAGCTCTTCCTCCGCGCCCACTAGGAGGTCTGCTGTGGCGGCCTCTGGCAAGCACAATTTATAATATTTTGTGTGTGGTGTTAGAAAGTAGGGTTCGAATTACATTTGTATATTACGTGTAATTCGACTCAACTAGTTTGTTTCATGTAGCACGGTTCATTAGTTCATTAGTTCATTAGGAACATTAGTTCACCTGTAATATTGTTTTTTCCTAAGGCTATCTACAGCCTCGCTGCTACCGACATATTAAAGCGGTGTAACTAAACTGGTTTAACTAATCTGGTTTACAATATTTGTGTCAACAAGGTGCTAACATTATTTGTCGCTGAGTCCACGCAACTAGTTAGGTTCATGTAAACCAGTTTGTGACGTGGATTAGTTAAGATGGTTTGAGTTAGGCAGTTTAACTGTAGGTGTGAACACGGCTATGTCCCTAAATTGTGTTTTCATTTTAATTTACCGCTAAATAAAATCAGGTAGTTGGGTTCGTGTAGAACGGTTAATTAGGAAAATTAGGTGATGGCTTGCAGAATGTTATCGGCTTTTCACAGGCTCCGCAGAACGAGCAGCAAAACTGAAAGTTCCTTATGGTGCCTTATCAGTTAATAGCGATACGCTATTGATAAGGTACTAGCTCTCTGCCAAATTAATACATACGCTTATAGTCGCCCACAACCACTAATTGGCTCCCCCCCCCCAGGCCCAATACTGTTAACATGTAATTAATTTCATATCTCGATAAGTTCTACGTAAGGTCACCATCATATCGCTAAATTAATCTATCATTAACACTCTATCCCACGGTATAACTTACCTGAAACGCTGGACATTTCACCGCTGTCAAGGTAGCTGAGGGGGTCCGCTGTTGGCCTCGTCCCCAGAATGGCGTCGATTTCGTCATAATAGCGGAATGTCTGGCGGCCCCGGCCACTACGGCTGCAAAAGCATTGGGAAATTAGTAAAAACACTGATGAAATGCAGATGGTTTTGGTAACTAATGGGAATAATAAAAAAAAAAAGTTCTTACATCCAAACACTATAACCAACTATAACCAACAGTAATGCGCAGAAATGTTGTGTGCCTCGGAAATTATTGCCACTTTAATAAAGACCATCAAATGCAAATGTGTTGTGTCACAAACCTGAGTTTTGTTATTACTTTGTAGGGCCTATTATCTAAATCACCAACATGAATCTTCACATATGTCCTGTTATTAGGCCCAGTTTTTGGCGTACCACACCACAATATGAAATCTACTTTTATCACATCTGATCGTTGCGGTAGCCACTAGTTTCTTTCACCGGTGGATACAGTTTTTTTTTTTAACCCATTGTACTACTAGTGCCGCCGGATAACAATTTGCCATCAACGGTTGCTGGTAATCTATTTAGCAACCACAATCATCGTAAATATATTAAATAACACACACAAATTAATTAATTACTTGTTATTGTCCCGACATTTCTTATAAGTTTGGATCAAACTTTTGATTTTCGTTCTGCACGCAGTGGCATTCCGAGCGACTCTCCCTGCGCACTGGCGGCTCAGCCTCTCGGCCAAACGCCTGTATATGTTAATATTGCGGCCCGAGCTATCTAGTTTGTGCTGCACGGTATCCTCACCCCACAAACTGAGCAGTACACGCACTTCCTCGTCGTCCCAGTTGTCCCGACGACAAGTCTCACGCGAATTGCTCCCCGAAGCCATACCGAAGTGCTCGCCGTTGCTTTGTGGATTGTGCGTGAAGTTTGCTTTGCAGGGTACGAGTCGTCGAATAACAACCACAACGCATGCGCGACTCACCGGATAACCGGAACACAACTAAACAATCGCTCGACTGCGCATGCGTGTGACGTCCTTAATCCGCCTCATATAATTCGATTGGGTTCACACGGGCGAGATGGGCCGACCTAAGCTAGTTCGCTTAATCTAAACCACCTCACTTCGGTGGATTAGATGAAGCGAATCACATGAATCGATTAAGCCCTAATCCGCCTCACATTGCGTTCACACGGCAAAATGTGAGGCGAACTAGGCAAGGCGCTTTATATGAAGCGGATTAAATCGCCCGTGTGAACAGGGCTTATGTTTTGTGGTTTTAGAGATATCACCCGAGCCACTTTTTGGTGCATGCGCACATCCTACAAACTCGGGTCGAATAATCGAATACGCTTCTCCTTGCTCGGGTGGACACTTTTTTTTTTTAAATAATCGATAAAACTACAGCAAAATAGCATTTAAAGTATTTTATGATGGCCTAGTTTATCTATATTTCCATTTCATTAATCTAAGTTATTCTTTTAAAAAAAACATGTATGACTGGTACTGGTAGCTGTTATCCTGCAGGACGGTACCAGTGCAAATGTGACGTCATCGCTCGTAGCCAACCCCAGCTAGGTGGGTTACTTGGGTCGGATCGTTTTGCACACGGCACATGTATTTGTCGACTCTACTCGCAGTGTTCGATTTGAAATTCTGACGACTCGGGTGACCCGTGTCGCTCGGGTCGTGTTAATCGATTACGGCCAGTCTGAAAAGGGAGGTGTCTTGGAGACGTCGCCGAGACGCACCCTGAACGGAAATCATAAGCATATATAGGGTATGCACCGACGTCACGCTAAGCGGAAGTGCGGCCATTGCGGCGATAGTAACCACAATAATAACACACTGTCACAGTGCAAACTCAATGGCTATGAGCAATCTTCCTCCAGAAAAGGTTAAATATCTCTAAAATCACACCACCTAGAAACAAACTGATTGGAATACACATAGAAAACATGTTTACCAAAAAGATTATATTAAATTGATACGGTTAGGGTTATGGATTTCTATTAAATTTGAATAAAACTGGCGTTTTGCACTGCGCGTACCGGCATACTCAATCGAGTCAATGCATTGTCAATGGCAGTGAGCAATCTTCAGACAGAAAAAGTTAAATATCTCTAAAACTACACCACCTAGAAACAAATCGTTTGGTACACATATAGAAAACATATTCAATGAATAGATTATATTAAATTTATACGGTTAGGGTTCTGGATTTCTATTAATTTTGAATGAAATAGACATTTTGCACTGCGCGTACAGGCAAACTCTATGGGTTGTTTACTGTTTGATATCGCCACAATGGCCACGCATACGGTTGATGACATCACGTGAATACCCTATATTCAGCGCAAAACGGAGCGACCCAACTAGCCACGGTGCGACCCAACCAGCCATGATTGGACTCGTTTCAGCTCGTTTAAACTTGTTTCCGGTACAAAGGCTAGGGGACCAGGGCCGCGTTCAGGGTCCGTCTTGGAAGCGCCTCGGCGACGTCTCCGCGATGCTTTTTGGTCTATGTGCGTTCAGGGTCCGTCTCGGCGACGTCTCGGCGACGCCTCCCTTTTCAGGCAGGAGACAAACTGCGCCTCGAAAATGGCCGCCGCTTGCAGTGGCTTCATCCAATCAGAGCGCAGCATTTCGAGCCAACAGCTAAATCCGTTCAGACTAGCCTGACGTCACGGGCGCCTCCGAGGCGCCTCCGAGACGGACCCTGAACGCGGCCCAGGTTGGAAAGTGAGTGATAATAGATGAAAACCCCTGTGCCTCTGCCCAATGGCTGATCTTGGCATTGCCGGCCGGCCTCTTGCATATCTCCGAAATTACCTCCAGAACAGGCGAGCCAGAGTATGTGTCCAAGGCACCTCTTCTCCCTACCTCAAACTAAAAAATGGCGTCCCCCAGGGTGCAGTGCTTAGCCCCCTCCTCTTCAATGCAGTGATGGCATCTCTCGTTAGGAGGCTTAAACAAGACCTAGCCACCCGAGAGATCACAGACACAACCATAGTCTGCTACGCAGATGACATCGCCATCACCTGCTCCCACGCGATCAATGCACAGGATCTCGCTGAGCAGGTGCTCCACCTGGTAGGAAACGCCTGCCGGGACCTTGGACTAAAAATCTCCCCCACCAAGACCAAGCCTCAATGCAATGAGCAGAGCAAAAAGATTCTGCAACAAACTCCTCTACAAGCTACGCACGAACCCCAACCGAGGCACTGAGAATCTCGTTAAAATAGCCACCAGTTGGGCCAAAGATGTCGAGCTTGCCGAATCAGACAGGAAGTGGAAACTCTGGTGTACCAAAATAAACTCTCACACCACCTCCAGACAACTCTGGCGCAAACTTAACAGCATCCAGGGGAGACTCACCACCCCCCCACTCTACCCACACCCTTGCCAAATTGCAGCAGAACACAACAAAATGTTCACGGACAGAACAGACCCTGCAATCAACCTCCCTTATGCCCACCAACAAGCGCTCACCAGGAACTCCACCTGGAGAGCCGACCTCATAGACATTTCAACAGCCACACCATCCACCCATAATCTTGACAGCCACCTGACCAGGGCTGAGCTTGACCGAGCCCTAGGCAAAACCACAAAGAAGACAACCCCGGGAGCCGACGGAGTCCCTAACACTGCATGGACAAAGTTATCTGCCACTAACAGGGAAACTCTCCTCCCCCTCCTCGACAATATCTTCCACAATGCGGACATACCCCAATCTTGGAAGGATGCTGATATCATCCCCATCCCCAAGAAAACCCCGGGCGAAGTCAGACCCATCTCCCTTCTCCAATCCCTCGGGAAGGTTAGTGAAAGAATTGTCCTCGCCCGTCTCCAGATGGTCACAGAAGACCCCACCACTGGCCTACCTGAGGAGGTCATCGGCTACCGAGGAGGACGAGGCACTCAGCACGCCGTCGCCACCCTCATTGAGAGCATTTCCTATGGCCTTGGTACTGGACATGAAACTGCAATCATCTTCCTTGACCTCGAGAAAGCCTTTGAGCTCATCGACCACAACGTGGTACTGACATCAATGGCTGATCTTGGCATTGCCGGCCGGCCTCTTGCATATCTCCGAAATTACCTCCAGAACAGGCGAGCCAGAGTATGTGTCCAAGGCACCTCTTCTCCCTACCTCAAACTAAAAAATGGCGTCCCCCAGGGTGCAGTGCTCAGCCCCCTCCTCTTCAATGCAGTGATGGCATCTCTCGTTAGGAGGCTTAAACAAGACCTAGCCACCCGAGAGATCACAGACACAACCATAGTCTGCTACGCAGATGACATCGCCATCACCTGCTCCCATGCGATCAATGCACAGGATCTCGCTGAGCAGGTGCTCCACCTGGTAGGAAACGCCTGCCGGGACCTTGGATTAAAAATCTCCTCCACCAAGACCAAGATCATGCACATGTTCAGAGGTCAAGCACTTCACCCCCTCTACCTAGATGGATCCCCTATCGAATGGGTCTCCACCTTCGACTACCTAGGTATCCGTCTAGACCGAGACCTGAACATGAGAGCCCTCTGCCGCCACTTGGCCACCAGAATGACCAACAGACTCCTCCTCATGAAGAGGATCTCCGGCTTCTCCTGGGGCGCCCCGGACAGTGTACTTGCACTCTTCTACCGCCAGGCAGTCCGCTCCCTCTTCGACTACGCTGCGCCCACACTCGCTCTCACAGCCCTCGGGCTTGACAACCCCCAAACTCAACTACCCAAGAACAAGATCTTTTTGAACGAGTTCCGGAAACTTGAGAACATCCAACACCGGGCTGCCAGGCTTGTCCTCCGTGTTCCCGGCACCACCAGGATCGAGATCCTCCTCTTTGAATCCGGCCTCCCTCCCCTCCACCTCCGAGGCAAACAACTTCTCACCACCCATCTCACAAGAACCCTTTCCTCAGGCCTTTCAACAACAATCCGCAGAGCCGCGGCCTACCTCCGAGATGGGACCCGCGGTCACCCTCACATCTCCTACCGTCTCAAGAACGCCATCACCACCCTCAAGGACTCCCACGGACTCCACATTGCAGACTTCGCCCTGAGCCCTCTCAAGCCACGTTGGGTTTCCATCCCAGTGGAAACCCGAACCACCAACCTAGTTGCTGCCAAGGCGGCTTACACCACCCCAGAACTCCACTCCCTGGCTCTCTGGGCCATAACTCAGGCGAAGGTGGAATTTCCTCGCGCAAAGACTGTCTACACCGATGGCTCCCTTAACCCAACATCAGGTAGAGCAGGAGCCAGAATCTTCATCCCCTTCTCCAACACAAAGAACACCACCAGGGTGTCAGACTTTGCTTCCACTCTCGATACCGAGCTCGCCGCCATTCACTTGGCCCTCGAAGACCTCCACAACTCAAGTGCCATCATCATTCCTGACTCTCTGAATGCCATCAAAGAGATCGCCCACCCAAATGCCCGACACTCCCTTGCCGACGCAATCCATATTAAAATCTTGACCAGACATCAGGCACACTTCAACACAGTCCTGCTATGGGTCCCCTCGCATATAGGACTGTACGGTAATGACCAGGCCGACTATGCCACTCTAGCCGGTGCCAACCGAGCAGACGTAGAAACAGCCATCCTTCCATCCATCACCAAACTGGCCGCCGCCGCTTCTCGAGCCACTACCATACTCTGGGAACGAGCCACACAGAAGGAACAAGTACGGAACCCTTATTCAATAAGCTGGCTCTGGTACACCCTGGTCAGAACGAACATCCCCCATCCAGTCGGCCTTCCTGCTTCTACACAAGTCGCCATCAACCACTTCAGGACTGGCTACCGCCGTTGGATTGATGTCCCCAACCTCCAGCGCTGTCCCTGCAGAACTAATATCTTTAATGTGGCCCACATACTCGCCTCATGTGGCGCCATCGACAGATCTGCCATCAGCGACTTCATGGAGGATGCTGACCGCCAACTCAGCGACAATAGGGCCGCTCTGGCTATCCTCTCCAGGATTTCCAAGTCATCCTGGAACGCACTTGCGTGCTTCTACCGCCAGAATGCAGACATCATCAACACTGTCGGTCGCTCAGTTCATGACATCGGGGACTAGCAGGCCCCACCTCATCGCCATAGCTGACTTGGTGCCACTACTAACTAACCACTAATTTTCACTGCAACAAACAGGTAACCCCACCCTCTGCCTAACTAATCCCATCCTCACTTCACTTCTTCCTCTGGCCTTGGCCGGACTTACGGTGCATACTGGTGAATCTGGAGGGACTGAAGTTTTGATCCTGGTTGAGTCAAACCAATGACTTATAAAATGGGTACCTGTTGCTGCTCAGCGCTTGGCGTTATGAAATCAGGACAGGGACTGGGCGCACAGTGTCAGGATAATGTGACTGTGTGGGACATCGGGTCATGGCACCGGCGGCCTGATTTCCCAGTGGGGCAGCACTATAAAGTCGCCATGAGTGCACGCTGTTACAAGTCGGTGCACATCCTGGTATGGCCTAGGGTCTTACTGGGGTGTAAAACTACACCAACCACCCAGCCTCCCCCGGCCCTCTCAGAGGACTGTGGTTGGACTCTCAGGCTGCCTTGTTCCTCCTCCGCCCCCTCCCCCCTACCCCTCAATTCCTCTGATCACTACACACCGGAACCCAACTCCCGACCACATGGGACTGCTTTCAGTGGTGCCCATTCAGTGCTGCAGATTTGCAGCCTTCAGCGCACCCAGAGAGCGTGTATACAGATGAGAGAGACAACTCCCGCGAAAATCGGTAACACAGGCTACAGTGGCGTTCCTGGCGGTTAGTGTTGAACAAGCTTTGAGTTTGCCATACGTGTAGTGCAAAACATTTGTTTTTATTCAAAATTAATAGAAATGCAGAAGCCTAACCTTATCGATTTAATATAATCCTTTTGGTAAACATGTTTTCTATATGTGTACTAAGCGGCTTGTTTCTATTTGGTGTAGTTTTAGAGATATTTCACTTTTTCTGTAGGAAGATTGCACACGACCATTGACAATGCCTTGAGTTTGCCGTACGCGTAGTGAAAAACGTCAGTTTTATTCCAAATTAATAGAAATCCAGAACCCTAACCATATCAATTTAATATAATCTTGTTGGTAAACATGTTTCCTATGTGTATTCCAATCAGTTTGTTTCTAGGTGTTGTAGTTTTAGAGATATTTAACGTTTTCTGTAGGAAGATTGCTCACCGCCATTGACAATGCCTTGAGTTTGCCGTACGCGTAGTGAAAAACGTCAGTTTTATTCCAAATTAATAGAAATCCAGAACCCTAACCATATCTCTTTAATATAATCTTGTTGGTAAACATGTTTCCTATGTGTATTCCAATCAGTTTGTTTCTAGGTGTTGTAGTTTTAGAGATATTTAACGTTTTCTGTAGGAAGATTGCACACGACCATTGACAATGCCTTGAGTTTGACAGCTGTGTCATATACTGTTCAACAACCACCACTTGGAGCGCCACAGTCGGCATCTGTTACATGGTGTAGTATGGGAGTTGTCCCTCTCATCTGTATACACGCTCTCTGGCGCACCAATGCGACTGAAAACTCCCCAAAACAACAACGACAACAACCCATGCAAATGAATGCCAGGGGACCAGGCTAGACCTCCACAGAGCTAGCAGTGTAGTAAAATATTATTTGTTTATTATTTCGTTTATTGTTCAGACATTATCACATATTTATGTATCTTTTGCACAGATTAAATTGTTTGAAGTATATTTGAAATTGATCTACATTGATTTCTGTTTAAATCACACAATATCACTACTTACTGAATGGGAAACTCATCCTGCAAGGGTATGCTCGATATGACCCAGTGGTCAGCCGTTTTTCATCCTTTCGTCGCTGTGGACCCTTCTCACGGAAATAGTCCAAAAAGCATCGCCGAGACGTCGCCGAGGCGCCTCCGAGACGGACCCTGAACGCGGCTGAGTGTTCAGGGCAAGTCAAAACCTGCCACGTGTATTTGCTTACCCGCAATCGACAATCAGGTCAAGATGGCCGCGGAACCGTGGCTTGGTGTATGGCCACCGAAAGTTGTCTTGAGACGTCATTACACCCCCTCTATATAACTATATTACATAATAATGAAGAGGTACAACATTGTCATTGGTAGCTTTCGATTGATGACGATGCTCAGGGATGTCAACCACACGATGAATGAGGCAGGCAGAAAATGCCCCGCCCACCTGCAAGTACCACGCCCATTAGAGAAATCGCAATGATACCTGTCTAGACGTGTTATTCAAATCTTCTTTTTTGTTTGGTTAAATATGTTTTTATTGTGATGGAAATAGAGCACCCCACAGTCACAGAGTAAGCAACGCCAACGTGTCATTTGAAGTAACTACTTGGGGGAAACCTAATATCACCACGATGTGGTACCAGAAATAGATCTACTAATAGTAATATCTAATGAGTCCTTACTTTTTTTCTAAATAGGTACCCAGCAGTCGATAAATAGCCACCTCAGTCGTGTAGTGGAGAACAGTTCATAGGTGTGGCGTTTCACCTCGTTACCGTGCTCAGCCGTGTCCCGTTGCTACTGCGCATGCGCGGATTTCGCATCAACTCGGGTCACCCGAGCCACTTATTGGCGCATGTGCACATCCTACAAACTCGGGTCGAATAATCGAATACGCTTCTCCGCGCTCGGGTGGACAATTTTTTATTTATTTTTTAATAACCGATCAACCTACAGCAAAATAGGATTAAAAGTATTTTATGATGGCCTAGTTTACCTATATTTCCATTTAATTAATCTAAGTTATTCTTTTTTTGCACACGGCACGTGTATTTGTCGACTCCACTCGCCGTGTTCTATTTGAAATTCTGACCACTCGGATGACCCGAGTCGACAGGTGTCGTGTTAATCGATTACGGCCATGTTTATTAGATTCTGACGCATGCGCAGAAGCGATGGACACGTCTGAACACGGGACACGGCTGAAACTTTCTCGAAACTTTGCTCCAAGTAAATACAATGGCCAATCGCAGCGGCGCGACGTGTCAATTCGTCCGCCATATTGGAAGTTGCACGATGTACAGGTCCACAGCAATCTTGACCTCGTGTCACGCGATCTACTTGAGAGTCGGATGACAATCATTTAATCGTTAAATGGCACCAAAATAACTATTTCTTGTAATCAAAATTGAAAGCTATGCTGTGAAACATTTGAATATCCATCCGACATCCCACTTGTGCAGTGAGTATATTGAGCAAATTGATGAAACCAATCTACATGAAATTGATGAATATACTCCACGTGGGACATGCATCTGCCATCAGTGCCATGTGGTGACGTTTTTTGTTGGGGAGAACATGCTTTGTGATTTTAATACACAGGAATCACATCTAATTTTTGGAACTCAATGGAAAGTAGTATATATATCTTAAAATAGCTCCTACCAAGAGAAGAAAAATAACACAAAACTAATTAAAATGGATGATTAGTTCAAAAGTTATAATTTGACCAAAAAAGTAATGTATTTTGGCTTTTTGCATGAAACCCACATTACAGCATAATGAGTACATGGACTTCTAGTTTAGGAATATGTACTACTACCATGCATATTGCAAGTCATTTTCTTTTCGGAGTAACCACATAGCAATTTGTCCAGATATTGGCCATTCAAAATTACAAAAACACAGATTGGCACTTGTCAATATTAAAGATTGAGAATTATGAGTAACAGAAATGTTTGTATTTTTAAATGTATGCAATCAATATCCTTGAAAGTTCACATGAGTATCTGTATCATTATAATTTATGCAGTAAAAACGAGTTACCACAAACAAACCAATATTGTTATAGTTTCAGTATAATTTTGAAAATGGACATAAATCTCAATTTTGTATAGCAAAGTTGAGGGTCATGGGTTATGTTTTTGGCACTAGTTTGAAAATATGGGTGCAATTTACTCAAAATTGTGTCTAATTAATTATAATAATAGCATGGTTTACAACTTAGTAATAAACTACAGATTAATTAATAATTCAATGTGACAATTGGTCGTAATGCTCGCATTGCGTTTGATTCGTGGCGAGGGAGGAGGACCCCCCCCTCTCTCCTTCCCCTGCCACGACCGTTGGGTCGCTGACATAGCACCCCTCCCTTGGCCCTTATAACCGGCCGCCCTTGCTGCTCCTAGCCACTCGCCTCCTCTCACCCTCCTGTGGCCACGGGGCACGGACACATTTTCTCTTGGCTCCACCTCATTACCGCTGCCCCCATGACGCCGCGCCTCGCCCCCGGGACCTACCACGCAGCCATGCCCGCAGCCGCACGAGGACGGGGCCGACCCGCCGGCCGCCGAGGAGCCCGCCGGGGTAGGAGCGCCTCAGCCGATGCCGCCTCCGTGACCTCCTCCACCCCCAGCCTCCAATCGGAGGCCACCTCATGGGCCACCTCAGTCGACGCCAGGATGGACGCCCAAACCCAGGCCATGGAGCGCCTCACCGCGCTCGTGGAGGCCATCACACTCGCGCCCCCGGGAGCGCCCGCCCCGGCCCCGCCTCCAACATCAGCCTACGACCGCCTCGGAGACATCATCCAGGAGCTGGCCCAGGGAGGCCCGGCCCACGCCTCGGCCCGCCCCCTCGCTGCCCCCACGACCACACCTCACGACGTCCACCCTCTCTACCGGCGCTTCACCAGACACGGCACCTACCCCACACAGCAGGCCGCCTCCGCAGCACGCCTCCCGCCAGCCCTCCATGCCGCCACCGACCGCACCCCCGCCTCCGCCGCCGAGGTGGTTTGGGACATCCTCGACTCCGCCGAGGCGCAAAACACCACCAGGAAAAAAGGTATACCAGCAGGATACATATTCCCCCACGACCTCATCGAGAGGGGCCCGGAGGGCAAGGCACTCAAAAGGGGCAAGGCTTCCATGGAGGAATACAACCTCGACCTCCGGATGTTGGAGTCACACCCCGCCTTCCCCTCCGACTCCATCCCGGGCCGACTCCACCACAACCTAACGGTGCAACGGGATTGTGTCACGCATCCCTGGCCGACCGTCCGACGATACTCGGAAGCCATATTTGCCTGGATCGCGGACGGCCGGCTCCCGGACGGCTGGCATGACCCAGTCGCTATCAACGCACTACGCATGGATGTGATAACTGCCCCCGTGACTGCACCTCTCAACTCCCGAGCTCCCGCAACCCGCGCCCCACCCTCCCGCCCTGCCGCCCCCCAGACCCGGCCAGCCTCCTCCGACCCCTGCACCCCATATACCCGAGAGGCATACGGCGGCCCCTGCCCCGCCTGGAACAGAGACTCCGCCTCATGCGACCTCGCCCCCGCCGGCGAGGCGCACGGTGACCACGGTGACAGGCGAAGGCATGCCTGCGCATACTGCGCCAATGTGCGCCATATCCTCACCGTCCACAGTGAGGCGCTGTGCTTCACGAAGCGCACCCGGGACCGCCATCACCTCGCCGGATTTTTAGTCCGGCGGCGGCCACACACGGCTCGGGCCCGGGCCCGAGCCTGGGCCCGGGCCCCGCCCCCGTCCAGCACCGCCAGCACCCACTGCCGCCGCCCACAACCCCCAGCTCCCGGCACCCTCCCTAGCCGTCCCCAACCCCCCCCCCGCCGAGCAGCTCGCTGCCCGCCACACCACAACGACCACCACGCAAACCGCCACCCTCACATCTCGCCGCCACCCCCTGCCGGCCGAGCAGCTCACTACAACCGCCACCCCGTACCGCCCAGCTAGTGCACCACAACAGCCTCCCTGTCCGCCCTTCCCTTACATCTAACCGCACTGGTCGCCACACCCGCCGCAGCCCTCACATCTCTGCCGCCCCTCACATCTCTGCCGCCGCCGGCGCCACCCCTCACACCCATAACCGCCGGCCCGGCGACACCACCTACCTCATCCACCTCCCCGGCCTCCCCCCCCCCCGCCCCCCCGCCCCATCCTCACCCTCGCCTCCCCCGCCACCCCCTCCCCCCACAAATTTGACCTCCCCCTCTCCCGCCCCCGCCACACCTCCCCCCTCCCCCCCCCCCAGCGACCTCGGCGAATCAGTCACTGAGGTCGTCAACCCAGGCATCCAAGAAACCCTCCCCACCGCCCCCTCCTGCGGCCCCACCCCCACAGCCTACCGCCCCACCCTCCTCTCCATATGGCCCCCACCTATCGGGCACCGCCTGGAGCCGCCACCCAGCCTTCTCCCAAGCCTACCACACCCTCCGCGCTGCGGGCCTCCCTAATTTTTTGGCCGCCCGCATCCCCCTCCCCTCAGGCCTACACATCCCCGCATGGTGCAGCCGCCTCCGAGACCACCCCCACAAGGAGCTTGTCGACCTCCTCGAGTTCGGCTTTCCAGCCAACTACGTCGCCAGTACCCCTCCCCGGCCTACCTACACCAACCACCGCGAGGCCCCGGAGCACCAGGTCCACCTCCGGCACTTCATTGCTACCGAGCTCGCACACGGCGCCCTTGCTGACCCCTTCCTCGCCCCCCCCCCCCCCCCCCTTCACCCCATGGGCCCAGGTCTCCCCCATGATGACCCGCCCCAAATCCGACCCCGGCAAGAGGCGGGTCATAGTCGACCTCTCTTACCCCCCCGGCCACAGCGTTAATGCTGGGATACCCCGCCGCGAGTACCTGGGTAGGCCCCACGCCTACAGGCTCCCCTCCATCGCCGACGTGGGCCGCCGCCTCATCGGACAGGGCACTGGGGCCTACACCTGGACCGCGGATATATCCAGGGCCTACCACCAGCTCCGGGCCAACCCCCTCTCATGCCCCCTGTACGGGATCGCATTCGAAGGGGCCACCTACGTTGACCTCGCCCTCCCCTTCGGCTGCCGCTCCTCGGGCGCCGCCTGCGTGAGGGTGACCGCTGCGGTGGCCTGGATACTCCGGCGCGAGCGCTTCCACGCCCTCGTATACGTCAACGACTTTGTCAGGTGCGAGCTCACCTACCTGAGGGCCCGCCAGGCCTTCGACGACTTCATGGGCCTCGTCGGCGCCCTCGGCCTGGAGGTCGCCTCAGGGAAGTGCCACCCCCCGGCGGTGCGGGTCTCCTGGCTCGGCTTCGCCATCGACAGCGACGCCATGACCATCCGCATCGCCCCCGACAAAGTCGATGAGCCTGTCGCCGACTGCGAGGCCCGGGTCGCCCAGCCTACCCTCGGGCGCCAGGAGCTTCAGAGCATCCTCGGCCGCCTCAACCACGTCGGCAGCTGCGTCCTGCCCGCGAGGAAATTCATGGCCCGCCTCCTCGCGGTCCTGCGCAGCTGCCACGGGTTCGCCACCATCACCCTCGGGGATGACGCCCTCCGGGACCTTGCCTGGTTCGCGGCCCACGGGCGTGCCTCCAACAGCCTCCATCTGCTCCGCCCGCCGAGGGGCCGGAGGATCATCATCGAGTGCGACTCATGCCTCACCGGGGGTAGGGCCTACTCCCCCAGGCGATACTATGCCCGAGGGTACTCCGAGGCGTTCCGCGCCCGCTTCCCCGCCATCCACGAGCTTGAGGCTGTCAACCTGGTGGTCGCGCTCCGCGCCCTCCCTTCGGCTGACGTCGCGGGGGCCAACATTGTCGTCAATGCGGGCAACATGGCCTCCCTCGACTCGGGGCGGGCCCGGGACCTGCGCCCGGGAACTCTCGCTGGTGGCCGCCGAGGCGTGCTTTGAGCTCACCATTGTCCACAAAACCGGCGCCGACCTCGTCCTCGCCGACGCCCTCAGCCGCGCCCACCTCCCTGGCCGCTGGGCGGGCGTGGCCCGAGATGAGGTCACCCGCCTCGGGCTTGAGCGTGCCGACGCCGACCATGATGACTTTCCCTACAACCCCGGCCTCTAATCCAGGGTACACCGCCTCTGAGGTCGCCGCCGTCGACGGGCTGCGCATTGCCGCCCTCGCCCCTTCCACCTGGAGGAACCGTCGTCGACAGGCCCGAGGCTATGTCGAGTTCGCCTTGGGCCACCACTGGGGCCCCGATGCCCTTCGACGTCGCCGCCTACACCGCGTCACTCTACGCCCACCCCGTGGCGCCTGCCTCCATCCGGAACGCCCTCTGCGGGGCGCGCTCCTGGCTGGAGGCGGCCGGGGGCGATCCCAGCGCCTTCACCTCGCACGAGACGTCTGTCGCGGCGGGGAACGGGCCTCCGGGCATGTCGCCCGCTCCGCTGACGCCCTCCGCCCTCGTGGCCGTCGCCCACCACCTCGCCCTCGCCGGGCCCTCGGGCGTCGTCCCCCGGGCCGCTCTGCTCCTCGGGTACTATGGGATGCTACTGCAGTCCAGCCTCCTCTCCCCCAGCCCCGAGGTGTGGGGCGGCCCCCACACCATCACACGCGCCGACGTCGCCCCCGCCCCCGCCCCCGCCCCCGGGAGACTGCGCGTCACCCTCCACACCACCAAGACCATCGCGCTGCCCTCGGGGGTGGTCGCCCTCTTCATCTCCGCCTCACCCGGCCGCCAGCTCTGCCCCGTGGCGGCCTGGACCGCCTACGTCGCCCTGGCGCCTGCCTCCACCGCCGATCCCGCCTTCATACTGCCCTCCGGCCGCCCCCTGGACCCTCGGACACTGACGGCCATCCTGCGAGGCGCCCTCTCGGCCGTCGGGGTGCCCGCCCCCTACGGCTACACCCTACACAGCCTGCGCCGGGGGGGCGGCCCAGGCATGCCAACGCGCCAGCGTCCCCCTCGGGGATATAATGGAGCAGGGAACCTGGACCTCTGCTGCGGTCCACGCCTACGTCCCCCGCATCGCCGCCTCGGGCGCCCCTCGAGCCCTCTCCTCAGTTTTGGTGGAGGGCTCTTCGGGGCGCCTCCCTCCCACCTGACTTTAACCCTCATCTGACATACCCAGTGACATTGCTCCAGTGCACCTCATTGACATTGTCACTCTGATTACCCATTTGACATTGCACTTTATCCACTTTGCTATATGTTATATCCTCATTTACCTGCATTAAGTACCTACACCTGTACTCCTATAACATTGATGCATTGTCTGTATGAATAAAGTGTTTTTATTTCCAATACCTGCCTCTCTCTCCTCCTTCGTCACGTATCAAGCAAATATTTGAGTGAGTCTAGCCACTGAGTTGTGACTGGCACTGTCAACACCACAGTGTAGGACATAATCAAATGTTAATAAAACAAAAATGACTGACAGAATGGACGCATTCGACTGGGCCTTTCCATGCGCATATCAAAATATCTCTTTACAAATTCCTATGTGTCTGGGACCGGAAGTTGGTTTCTTTCCATAGATACTATTCAGAAATGTGTTGTGGCTCCATCCACAAGATAACGTGGTGGTTTCAGTCAATCAGAGCTAATAGAAAAGAACGGCTGGTCCTATTTGCACTCAAAAACCAAGTTCACTGCACAGGTGGGCGGAGCCTAAATTATATGGATGGAAAAGTCCCAGTTGAATATGTCCAATGACTAGGCCTATTCATTTATTCAGCTTAAGTACTGGTATTTGTATGCATGACTCACTGGTTCAGATCAAATGTTATTTATAACCATGATTTAATAATAATCAGTGCTAAAATTGAAGAAAATAATATTATATCATTTAGAAATTATGGTTAATTGAAAATATGAAATTGAAAATAGATAGGTAAAGATTTTATTTATTAACAAAATATGATAGCTCTGGACAATGTGCGCCGGTGGTTTGAAGAGAGCTATATATAATTTTATGTTTAATTTAGTTGACACAAATAATAATTTTCTGCATAAATAGGGTTGACAAAGTGTTCGTTTTCTATAGGTTAGCAAAATCATATTCTAATAAGAATGGTACTATTAGAGAAGCATAAAGGTTTATTTTGATTTTTATACTAAATAGTAGCAGCCTGCTGGCATTTTGCCAATCACTGGGTAAAATGAGTAAATTAGTGGGATTATTCTTTGCTTCAAATTCCACGTGCAGACAACCTCTGATATTATAAAGCATATTTCAACCTCTGATATTATAAAGCATATTTCGATAAAGAAGAAGGCTAGCTCTTGACTTCTGCATGCTTGTTAATATTTTTATTTAACAAGTTTGTTATTTGCACTTGAAAAACATGGTTTTACACAATTATGTGCAGCGCATGCACTTGTGGCTATACAGCATAGCCTCCTCCAGGCCTCCTCACTACCTGCAGCAGCGAAAGGCTCTGATTTTATACAGGCTACACATCTGTTTTTAGGATCAGTGGAAAGTTTACACTATCAGTATTACGTTTCTAATGAAATGTGGCAAGAAGGCAAATCTGAAAAATAACCCATTTTAGCTTACAAAATAGAAGTAAAACTAAATTTACCATATATTACAATATATATTTACACCCAACAACTATGGTATCATCTGAAAGTTGATTTACTTTCCATTTTAATGATATATGCAAAACTAAGCATAACTCTTTTTGGGGCACGGGCCAGCCCTCATGGTATATAACAGCTTTTTCCTCAAAATAACTTGAGTGAGTGAGTGAGTGACAGACACTGAATCCTGAGTATCACTCTCAACAGTGCATTCACACACGAGAGCGAAAGTGATGTCAGTCTAAAGAAACTTTAATCACTCCAAATCTGAAGCATATCTATACAGTAGTTCTTAAGTTATGGTCATTTATGTCTTTTACTAGTATTAGTATTAAAGATTGTCGATTTTGGTCCGCATGTCATTTTGGCCTTTTTCTCAAGTTTGGAGCATCATATCTTCAAGTAACATGCAGTGATCACCCTCAAGAAAGTTACAGATACTCTATGGCTATAGGACTGTCATGATGTGCAACCACAAACTTCACAGACCAATAGAAATCGAATTACAGATCATTAAATATGGCACTTTGGCCAAATTTGTCATTGTAAAATATTACTTTTCCCAATTCTTAAGAGTTGATATTTTAAAAATTATACATATTCCTGCCTCGACGACATGTGAGTTAGTCCTCTGGGTATAACTTAAGTAAAGGGTCATTCCATGCCAACTCACTCAGTGCCTATTTGGTCACCATCTCGGATTTTTGTTTAAGAAATTACACAAATACCTATTTATAGAAAACTGACTCATGCCAAATTGTAGGCCCCAACTCCAAATACCTTCTGACTCTGAGACAGTCCCCTAAAAAAAAGGGGCGTGATCCTGTTTTTGTTTTTACTCTCGCGAGAGCCAAAATTGAGTAGACAATGATTCTCAAATTAAGTGTATACATAAGAAAATGAAATTGTAAGCAAATGAAGTTAACATGCATATGCAACAGTAGTCAAAGTATAAATGCATTTTGATTGTAAGTACAAATTAAAAGTGTCTGAAACCAAAAATATTGATTTAAGTAAATCTTTAAATATTCACTGTGTCTATAGCAATGGTTGGATCCTCCCCAAATTTGGCCCAATATTAGATTATATATTCTGTAGTATATCTCAATAGACATCAATGTAATATACATCTTTCTACTTGGGTTAAACTTCCTATAAGTTGACAGTGCACATCAACTGGAGGTAATACACATTATCCGATCAATATTCAGTCTAGAAATACAAAAAGTGTACAAAATAAAAGAATTAAAGTTTGTTCATCAAGCTTTGCACACTCACTGTGGCTCATCAAATATGTGTATCTTCTTCAAATGTTGCACACGTAGCATATGGAACTAGTGCATATTGGCTATAAGAATAATTTTGCTAAACATATGAATTGCATTTCGATTGTAAGTACAAATTAAAAGTGTCTGAAACCAAAGATATTGATTGAAGTAAATCTTTAAATATTCACTGTGCCGGCAGCAATGGTTGGATCCTCCCCAAATTTGGCCCAATATTAGATTATATATTCTGTAATGTATCTCAATAGACATCAATGTCATATACATGTTTCTACATGGGTGTTGCCATTGTGAAACGTGTGGTCAGCAAAGGTCGAAACAAGTTGGTGTCAATATTCTGTCTGCGGCTCCTTGCACTAACTAGCACTATAATATGATTGGTATCATTGGAAAGGGAATCAAATTCCCTATCTATGCATACCAAATCTTATTAGGTTTTAAATATATTCTAATTCAGTAAATGGGTTCTAAACTTTCAAAATAATTAAAATTGCAGAATTTGACCTGATTGACCTTTTCAGCCTATGGCACACTATATATGGATAGAAAGCTGATGTAGTGCAAGGAAGCGATTATACCAAAAGGCTGGAAAACAGATAGCTTGGCTACCAGTTTACAGTGTTACAAAGAAATAATTGGATTCTGAATTTTAATACATTACAAAATTTAGAAATAGAATGTGAAATAGAAAGTATGGCTACATAAACATGTCCCTGAGCTATAATGAGCCAGGAGGCTCGAGGACGAGGTGAAATAGAATAATTATATGAGACTTGCCAGGCTATAGTTGACACATAATTGTTGTTTAACCGAGTCATAAGCCTCAGCTTGTTATAGGTAAGGGCCCACCCTCCCATACCCCAAAGTTAAGCACTGGACATGATGGCTGAATTGGTAGGGCACCGACTGGAGTCCCATGCAGGAAGTTGTGGGTTCGAACTGTGATCGAGTCAACCAGTGACAGGTAAAGAGCGGTTCGTTGGGTAGTACTTCCTCTCCTTGACCTAAAACAAGCCTAGGCCTAGGACTCGGTAAAACAATAATTATGTATCAACTATACCCAGTTAAGTCTCACATAATTATTCAATATATATATTGTAGTAAAATGCAAGCAAGCTATTTTTATTTTGATAGGATCAGGTAGTGCATGTACCTAATAGACAACAGGTAAAACCACCTGATCTCTCCTTACAATACTATATATTCTACTGCAAGCACTTTTAATAATAAGCTAGACATAGATGAGTAAGGTAAGGCTAAATGTAATCATATGTACAGTTCATGTAAGCACAATCATGACATAATAAGTTTGCACTTTTAAATAAGATAATAATAAGCTACCACACTCAAATAGGAATGATAATAAGATAGGAACATTGCCATGATAAACAAAATGCTTCCCATTCTATTCATTGTCCCATGAACAAAATACTTTTTGTCATTTTCTGACGGACGCTCGCAGCTTTGCGATTCATGTTTTGTAGCCTTACAATATGATGCTGCCGTAATGTATAAAAAATATCAACCACAACTCTAACAACATCAAATAAATGGCTATCTATGCCAACCCGAGTCTCAATGTAGTGAGACTCGAGATCAAAAAGATCTCTGTGTGCTATATCCTGTAAGACTTTGCCTTGCAGTGTCATTGACTTAAAGTCAGCATTTGCTTTATCAAGCACTGTCAATTTCCGCAGATGTTTTTCTGAGTACTTTATAATTTCAATTACGCCATTAGACGGCACACAAAGTCCACCATTATTCCGCAGATTCAACATGATGTGTGTGCTTAGTATCTCATGTGGTGCTGATACCATGGCTGCCCTGCACTCATCACAAGTGATGCGCCTCAGGGCTTTGCGCACAACATAGCCTGAAATGTACACTAGCACATTTTCTACAAGAAGGCTCAGAGATTTATTGCTGGGGAAGAACTCTTCATCCAAGTTTTCAGCAACATCATACTTGTTTCTTTGTAGAGTCGGCGGGACATACGTTGCAGTGGCAGCATGCATGAACTCTGTGTCATCCTTTGACTGCACATTCCCAGATGTCCCACATGCATCAGCACCAACATGGGATATTAACCGACGAAATGCTGCCTTGAAATGAACAGCAGTCGGATTATTGTTCCAACCTCCTGAAATATACGAGCAAAAAAGAGGATAGCTGTTGGAAAAGTCTATATTCATCTATATTACAGTAATATAAATTTTTAAAGTATTATGTATTTTACTATAGTTGCTTCTCCTGTTTATGTCATACTCCTGCTGGTGATACTGATATTATGGTGTTCTTACATAACTACTACAGTGCCACCACTTGCACATCTAATACTACACAGCAGACTTGATGGCCGAATGAGTAGAGCGTCCGTCTCCTGTTTTGGGAGATCGGGAGATCCGAAAACAAGAGTTTGTGGGTTCGAATCCTGCTTGAGTCAAACCAATGACTTAATAATTGATACTTTGTCGCTTCCTAGCCAGGCGCTCGGCATTAATAGGATATGGCAAGGACTGGTTTGCTCAGTGTCAGGATAATGTGACTGAGTGGGATATCAGGTCATGGTGCTGGCAGCCTGGTGTCCCAGTGGGGCAGCACTATTAAGTCACCATGAGTGTGCACTGTCACAAGTCGGTACCTATCCTGATATGACCATAGATGTTGCTAGGACCTAAAACAACAAACAAACCAAATTTTAAAATATATATTTTTGTATATTTACCCATTCTTCGCACAGCATTGAAGAAAAGTTCTAGGTGGTCCTGGCTGAATTTGTATGTGAGGACATACTGAAGCGGCTGCTCATTGGCATTCAGTAGGTCTATGGCAACCCCAACTAAACTCTCACAGTTGACCAGCATACCAACAAAACCAATACGCCTAGAAGAAGTAGAAAAGATATACTGATTCATGCTTGCCATAATATTATTTGATCCTGTTTTTATATTTCCATATAGGAATGGCATCATTTAATAGGTACTCCAAACAAAGGACTGGTTGATGATGCTGACTGACCACTGGAAAAATAGGAGGCTTGCTCTAAGACATGACCCCTCTTTGAATATTATGTGCTGTGGGTGAGTATCACTATCAGAGCTAAAAATAATTACTTTCACAGTACAGTAGACACCACTAGC
This sequence comes from Branchipolynoe longqiensis, assembly GCA_030323885.1. Classification (NCBI taxonomy): domain Eukaryota; kingdom Metazoa; phylum Annelida; class Polychaeta; order Phyllodocida; family Polynoidae; genus Branchipolynoe; species Branchipolynoe longqiensis. Next base: position 32,949,259 of record CM059190.1, on the reverse strand, counting down.
TTTATTTGGGTGTCTATTGTGGCTGACTTCTGGTGTGAACATCTATTTAAAATAGAGGGTTAACAACTTTAGAATGATCGTAAAACCTGAATTTACTCAATATCTCTCATGAAAAAGAAAATCATTTCTCCACAAAAGTGTGTAGATTGTACACCATTAAGCACTCACTCAGCAGTTTCTACTTGAACTTTATGGGTGTGCTAATTAGAGCAAGCAATTTTTTACATGTGGATATAACTTAAAGAGAATGTAATGACATAAATGTTTGCATTCTGATCATCTTGGTACAAATGACCTGACGGGACGTCCGAATCGGTTAGAGCGTCCATCTCCCATGTTGGTATGTGGGTTCGAACCCTGGTCGAGTCAAACCGATGATTTAAAAACTGATACTTGTCACTTCCTAGACAGGGGCTCCGCATTATTAGGATAGGGCAAGGACTGGTTGGCCCAGTGTCAGGATAATATGACTGAGTGTGCTATCAGGTCATGGTGCTGGTGGCCTAGTGTCCCAGTGAGCAGCACTATAACATTGCCATGAGTGCACATTGTAACAAGTCGGAACCCGTCCCGATATGCTAGGACATAAAACAACAAACAAACATCTTGGTACAAAAAGCAAGTCAATATCTTAAATAGAACCAGATATATTCATTTTTTTAAGATTTGATCAAGGACGGTTAGTGAAAATCACATATGCCATGTTTGATATCAAATTGCCCAACAAACATTCATCTGTACAAAATTGAGAACAGAATTTGTACTAGAAATGAAAAGGTAAACAAAATATTCATGTAAAAATGTAATTCGCCTTCATCAGACAGCCTTTAAGAAATCAGAATTTAAGCATAAATGTACAGTCTTTGGAGCTCTGCTCACATACCCCCTCCCCCACAAGTGTTATTTACGGATCACTGCACACCAGACACAACAGGGCTCTGTAGTCAGACATAACCATCCCTTGGTTACAAGGGTCTTGAATATCATTGGTAGATATAAGAATGCCTGTTGCTGATTGGAGGTTTTGATCAGGTGTGTGCCACCATCTTGATTCATGAGACTATATAAGGATAAAACAAGCAAGCTCCTACTGGTTCCTTCTGCACACTCTATATCTTGCCTTCCTTCTCTATACTTGCCTGTAGTGATTTCCGATTTAGCCTGCCTACACAACCACAGCTGCCAGCCGTCGACTTTACAGGATGTTGCATGTGTTGTGTATATTGTGTATTGTATTTCAAAGTGTTCAAAAACAGTTAATGTGTGTACTGGCTTATATAAGTCTACATAAGTAACCACAACTTGGGTAATACAATATTTAAATTTAGCAGGGGCCAAGAGTACCATTTGCATGTTTGTCATAAACTATAACCTTTGGCTTTTGGCAATAAAATACCACAAGTAGCTTGTCTGACATTGTTTCATATCAGTAGGCCTAGTGAAAAGAAGTAATTGTAACATGAATTATCAACAATGTTTCCTTGTGTACAGTTTTTTTTAAACCTCAACAAATTTTCACACCAAATGGAGTTGTATGGGAGAGTGCGCGGATCTTCTTCTCTTTAGAACTTTAAGGCGTACATTGCATGATGCAAACATAAGAGTTATAGATTGCACTGTTACATTGCTTGGCCTTCAACCTGGCATTTACTCAAGACACATTGTTTTAAATACAATGCATATCTCACCTGGACGAACTCAATTGTTGATTGACAGCTTTCTAAACCTTGTACACCAAGTTCTTGTGCAGTTTTCAAGGCAACTGCCACAGAATTTGAGAACGTCTGAACAGCGAGGGAAACCTATAAACATATAAAAAGAAATACAAAACTTGTTACATAAATTTAGTTTTAAAGGACACATAATACTTAATATCCATGATTAGTTTATTTTATTTTAAACTACATCACAGAATAGATGTAATTGTTGAACATGTACCTAGTATTGCTTATAACATTTGATGTCATGAGGTAGCAGACAAACTAACCTTCATCTTCTGCTGATGAAACCTGATGTGACGGTCCGATAGCTTGTTACCACATCTGATCCCCATGGTGTTTTGGATCTCATGCAGTGTCTGTATGTCCTGCCATCTGATCAATCCTCCAGGGGCGACAAAGGATCCCATAGCTTGGAGGGCATTACGCAGCAGCTTTAGCATATGGCAGGCGTCCATTACGATCCAAATCTTTGTGTGTTGTTCAGGCAAACAAAACCATGATTTTATGTTACAAACATCCAAATTACACCCGAACAGTCTACACATCCCCAAATTTGTAGCGTGACCATCCATCGTGATTGCATGTATCACCAAACCACATTCGATGAGCTTTTCCAGGCACATCTTCAGCAGCGTGTATTGTGTCTCAGCGGATAGACCTTTAGTGAGATAATAAGCTATTGGTGCTTTCCATTTTGACTTCAAGCCAACAGCCATGACCACAAGTGATTCCTTTGCAGTCTCTTCTTCTTCTTCATGTATACCAAGATCGGTGTACCCCACAAGCCTGCCTGTGTGTCCATCAAAGTACAGCTGCTGTCGAATGGCCATCGCATCCAGCATGACGCAACAACTGTAATGGGATTAGTGTCAATTTAGAATAAACACACTTATTCTAAATATCCATCCTAACACAAGGCATGTCAAGATGAAGCTCACTACATTTAGTAGCGACATTTTTAGCATGTTCCAAATATAAAAAGAGAGGGGATATTGGTACGGCTTGAAAAAATAAAAGGGGATATATAGAGGCACCTTACAGGCTGAAACTGCCCTAAGTGATGTCTTCCCAAAACCACAAATATTTCAGGGCAATAATATGCTCAGGCATACAATACACAATGTTTTGCTCTTACTGTGTGTAATCCGAAGGGTTTTCCTTTTTCTTCTGGCTAAGGGTTTCTATCATGGGAGTCGAAAGCCCTGGGTCAGCATCTATCTTCTCCAACCTTCTATATTGAATAAATGTTCATTGATTATCCAAAATATAAATACTGTATCACAAACTATAAATATATAGAACCATTTCAACTATGTTCAATTTAAAATAAGATTACAATATATTTGTGAAGGTTACACCACGGGTAGGTAAAGTGACTCAATTGATGCACTGCATGACATAAATCATGATTTATCACAAAGTAAGATTATATCTAGATATCTGATGTTAGTGCCTCAATAAACAAATGGAATATTTCTGTATACCTGCGAAGTGAACGAGCGGCAGGTAGACACAACTTCTTTCTCAAATATTCATAAGCTTTTGGGGAGTACATATGCAATGTCATTGCAAATTTTCTCTGTTCTGGCGTGTACTCTCCATGGGGCTTTTCAAATATATGACAAGGGATATCTGAAATAGGAAGCATTATCTTGCTGTATCCTTCAGATGAAAAAAATTATGAACACTTTCTAACTGTTTTTCTTATATGGTTCACATACATTAATTTACAAAAACAATACAGCGATAGTTCAAGTTGCATGGTCCGATGGGGTTTGAATTTGTTAGTAATTTTTTAGATAAATAGCTCAGGTTGACCATTATAGCCTAATATTTATTAGTCCTGAGTAACTTTGATAAATAATGGCTAGTTTTTGAGCTGAAAGAACCCAAAATAATTTTGAAAAGCTTGCCAAAAGTCCTGTGGCTATGACCCAGATGGTCATTTCACGATGACCACGTGGTGTAAGATGACCTACTAATCCTGCAACCTGACAGGGCTGTAGGTGGGTATTTCTGTTTGGATGGGAACATTCTGGAAATGCAGTAAATACATTTTATATATGCACTGTATATAATTTATGTCATATATATATGTGAGTCAGCCTCACGAAAACGGGCCAATCGGTGTTCAAGTAAAGATGTCGGCGTTGCAATTCTTAAAAGTGTAGTGCATTTCTTTGTTTCATATTAAATTATCCTAGAAACAAATCAGGTTGGTGTATTTTCTCGACCTTTACATTCAGGATAAATTTTAAGACTTTCCAACACCTCTGTCAATGCTAAATTATAATTATACTGATCGATGCCGACATCCAATGGTCGACGCCGACAACTTTGGTCGTAATGCGAAGCATTACGTTTGATGCAAGGAGAGGAAGAGACCCTCCCCCCGCCCCGCGCTGTCGCGCTGCTTTCTCACCTCGGCAGACGGCGCGGCGCGCCGCCCCCTCCCCCGCCCTCCGCGTCGCACGGCGCTCACACCTCACCCGACGCCGCTGCTCGCCACCTGTCGCCCTCCCCCGGGCCGGCAGCTTTCACACTCACCTGCTGTCGCCCCTCCCTCTCCCCTTATAAGGCCGCCCCGTGGCCTCCCTCAGGCACTCGCCCTCCTGCCGTCTCCCAGCTCTCTCCTTTCTTCAACTTGGCTACTCCACCTCGGACCTCTGCCCCAGCTCAGCCTCAGGATGCCTCGAGGAAAAGGACGCGGACGGAAGGGATCCCGGGCCGCCCCCGGCACCCCGGGGCCCTCTCCAACACCCGGCCCGGGTGACTCCCCGGCCTACGCCCCGGCGTCCCCCGCGGCGCCCTCGGGCCGCACCTCGGGCCCTGAGATGTCGACACTGCTGGAGGCCCTCCAGTGTATGCAGCTCGACCAACAGCACTCCGCCGCCGAGGCGCGCCAGGCGACGGCCGACCTCCACGCCCGGATCGACGCCCTGGAGACCGGGGGGCCCCGCCCGGGGATCCCCTCATCTCCCCCGAGGCGCCAGGCCGCCCCGACGCCTCGGGCACCTACCGCCACCACAGCCCGGCCCCCGCCGCCGCCTCAGGCGACCCTCCCCGGATCCGCGCACCCGGAGTACGAGAGGTACCGTCACCTCTCCAATCAACCAACACCCGCCACCTCGCCGGCCTACCGCGAGGAGGCCATCCGCCACAGCCCCGCCTCCGCGGCCGACGCCGTCCGGGAGATACTGGCATCCGCCGAGGCGCGCCACTCCGTGAGGCGCCAAGGGATCCCGGCCAACTACGTCTTCCCCTCGGACCTGGTGAAACGAGGGGCCGAGAGAAAGCCGGTGAAGAGGGGAGAGGCGACAAAGGACGAATATACCCTCGCCCTCCTCACCCTCATCGACCACCCCGACTTCCCCGTCCACTCCGCCCAGGGACTCCACCACCACCACCTAGCAGTCTGCCGGGATAACCTCGTCTACCCCTGGGCAACCGTCCGCCGGTACTCAGAGACCCTGTTTACCGCCATCGCGGACGGAACCCTCCCCCAGGGCTGGCATGACCCGGTAGCGCTCAACCTCATGAGACTGGACTGCCTGGCCATGCCCGAGGACCAAGCCACCGCCGCCCCTGCCCGCCTACCCGACCCTCTCCACCGAGGCGCCCACCTCCCCCGACCCCAAGCTGACGCCCGCGCCACCTACGACAGGGAGACCCACGGGGCCCCCTGCCCAGCCTGGAACCGCGCCCCCGCCTCGTGCGATCGGGCCCGCCTCGGGGAGGCCCACGGTGAGGCGGGGGACAGGCGCCGTCACGTCTGCGCATACTGCGCCAATGTGAGGCGCCTCCTAACCATGCACAGCGAGGCCGACTGCATCACGAAGCAAACCCGTGAGCGCCAGACCCCCCCGCCACCTCGGCGGATTTTTGATCCGCCGGCCACCCCCCGGCCGGCCCGGGGGGACCCCTCCGGCGCCTCACCCTCACCACTGCCGACAGCCCCGCAAGCCCCGCCGACAACCTCCCAGCGACCATCGACCGCAGCGCCGCCAAGTCCCAGCCGAGGATCATCACCTCGGGCACCACACCTCGGACCGCATCCCAGCCCAGCCTCAGGAGGAACCCTCTGCCGCCGATCCTCACGACACCGCCGACATCCAATGGTCAACGCCGACAACTTTAACAGATGTCGGCATCGCAATTCTTAAAGTCTCATGCATTTCTTTGTTATATATTAAATTATCCTAGAAACAAATCAGGTTGTTGTATTTTCTCGACCTTTACATTCAGGATCAATTTCAAGACTTTCCAAAACCTCTGTCAATGCTAAATTATAATTATACCGATCGACGCTGACAACTTCCACCAATTGGCTTCTTTTCGTGATCCTGACCCATATATACAAGGTATGCTTTGGTGGACCAAAAAAAAAATATATATATTGATTGGCCAATACTAATATATATATATATATATATATATATATATATATATATATATATACACATATTGGTTAGCATGGTAGTATTCATACTATTAATTATATCCTATTCACATTAATTTTTATATCTACCTACTATGGACCAAATTATGTAACTACCATAATCCTGAGTCTGAAATAAAGAATTGAATATATGTATATGGGTCACTCTCCTGAAAACTGGTCAGCATGGGATGGGATTTTAAAACATCAAGAAGAAAACTTCCTACTTATCCTTTTCCTTATACTTTTCATATCATGTTCAGATTTGATTACAGAAATAAGGGAAATAAAATAAACTGTGTGCAAGTTTGGTCCTTTTAGCTATGAAGTGTTTTTGTACCCAAAAAAAACATTTTACAGTCAGCCATTTGTAACATGACATGGGTGGTTGAATCCTTATTAACATCTTCTATTGCATTGATATATCAAACAAAACAGTTCCCAAATCAAAAAGGAAGTATTTATTAACATGTATGCATGCTTAAATTTAAAAATAAAAATTTGATGTCTTCAGAAATAACATTACAAATTTCCATCACGTGTAACCGGTGGTGTCTGGATGCCACAAAAATATTGTACAGTAATTATTCAGTGAATAAAGAATGGCTGGGAATTACATTTTTTAATCAATATAAGCACTACATATTTCTGATTTTATGCCATGATTAATATGCTTCTAAGTATAAAATTATTTAATTCTGCTTAGATTTTTATTAACCATATCAGTTTCTACACTCGGCTATGACAAACTGCACATACTATGATTCAGCCGGACCTGAGCATTAATGGTTTGATGGGATCTTCCGCAATTGCGCAGGTTTCTGGGTTTGCATTTCTCATGTACATATTATTGCTCTGTTATTATTTACTGTTATATCAGCCATATGTCTCATCCTCCCTCATACCATACATAGTCCTGAAGGCAGATGCAATTTTAATTGACAAATTAAAAGATTTCTAAATTTAAATTACCCAAATTGATTAATTATATTCATAGAATTGACCAAATAGCATTGAATATCCAACATGGAGGGGAGGGGCAACATCCACCTCATTTCCCCTTCCCCTCTATGGCCCTGCACAGTGGGCCAACTTGGTTGGGGGGGGGGAGGCTAATGAGGTCATGAGATTGGCCTAATTGGTGTTTCAAAGGGGTGAGGTTATAAATTCACTGGTTATTCTGCATATGCTGTCCCAAATGATTAGTTAATGCACCAGTATCTAAGGTGGATATATAGGACCAAATGTAAGTAATTTTAATTTTGACAAAATTATATTCCATCGGACCATGCAACGCTGGAAAGTATCTGAATAGAGTGGTTCCAGATTCTGCCGATAGATGTCACTAGATTAAAGCTGCATAGTCTGGTGAAGCATCAAATTTTCAAAGCCAAAACAATTATCTAAATTTAATTCAACATATCTAATTTAGCTACTGATGCACTTATTAAGTATTTGTTGCAACATAGAAGGGAATACTGTGTCAAATTAATGGAACCTGTTAGTGCAGAAGCCTATGGTGTCAGAGTTTTGGCATGCTTGCAAAAACTAATTTGACATGTTTATGCTTCAAATATCTCGAAAGTTAGCCATTTAAAATAAAAGTTACTTAAAACTAAAGTAAGGTAGATTATAACAATCAAATTAATATGTTAATCTCAGGAATATGACAAACTCAAAATCATCAGACTATGCAACTGGTGGTGTGTAATATGTGAAGAGTCTGAAATTCCAGAAGAAATATACAATATAGTTGTCTTTTTTTGTTTATATCTATATATTATGAGGATAAGAGCTTGATGCCTCTTGCTCTATGAATATACATTTTTTTAGTTTTTCCATGCATTCTAAGATCTAATTTCTGACATCCAATAATATGAAATATCCAATTAATTTGTTGCTAAGAACAAAACTAACCACTGAATTGTGACAGTTTCAATTCTAATTCGGCTGTTAATAAATTTTGCTGCTCCAGTTCTTTCATGTATGCTTTGCATGTCTTTTTCGCCCTGTTTTCTCGTGACTGTGTGTTCCGTGCCTTCTTCTCTAGCACATGCATCCGCTCCTGCATTCCATACATTTTTCTCTTCAACATGTCAGGATGTCCAACATGATAATTATGATCCTGTAAAATATAATTATAATGCAAATAAATATTACAATTAAGATTTTTTTTAAATGGGACTAAATAAATTGTACTATTCAACAACAAAATGGAACTGACAACATGATATGAAGTCCTAAGTTTGATCAATTATATACTCCAGGTCAGACATTCATAAGAATTTCAAAATTCAAACCTGTTTCACAGATATTGTTGGAGGACGTTTGTCTTCATCAACAATCGCTTTGTTCACATCTGTACCATTCTTTGCAGCATCTGATATTCTTTTGGCAGTGAATGTGGTACGTTCTGTGATCCTGGGCTACAAAATAAGATTCAAATATATCATTGCATTTTGACACATGACAAATGGGCATCAACTTAAAGTAAGATAAATGAATAAAATTGTACAGGATTTAATTTAATTCAAATGGAATGCCCTGTAGATCAATGTGTAAATCTTGAAATTGTATAGGTCATTCTAATTAGAGCTGCACGTTGGTTCCATTGTCCTTTGGATTAATAAAATACCTCCTTTTGAAAAAAAGATAGAAATGCACCTTTCAGAATTTACAGATATTGTTGGGAAGACCTGCTCACTGTGAATATGGCCTATGCTGCCAACACGGCATAAAGCAACCACCAATCAATCAATCAACATTGTGTGCAAATTGCATGATTCCAAAACTCATCAGGATTAAATAAATTATTCTAAGTTTAGGTTTCAGAAATCGATGCAAGTAGCCATGCTAGTTATTGAATGTTGTAAATACAAGTATCTGAGGCATGGTGACTGATTAAATAGTGATGACATAAAACATTGTTGAGGTTGTAACTCAAAGGTCACCATCTCTGCTAGATAAAGGATTCACCCCATACTTACAGTACAGGGGTGAACACCAACCCATTAGGAAAACTGGAAAAGAATTTCAACATGTCGAGGAAATGAACTGACCTGGTAAATTCTTAATTTAAGAAGCCAAATATATTCTTCACATACATCTTCATATTTACCAGCTACTTCTGATTTGAGAAATATAATAAAACATGTGGTTTCAGGACTTAAACGAATAAAACAGATGGTATTTTAGCACTGCCATCTTGTCTTTTTGCATTCTCTCTCATTTCACCAACTCTGCTGATATAAGTAGCCATTCGATACTGGAGCCAGGGATTCCACTTCAGGTTCCATACTAAAGCAGCTTTCTAATGGGTTGGTGTTCACCCCTGTACTGTAAGTACGGGGTGAATCCTTTATCTACATCTCTGCGTTTTGTTTACTTTTTAAATTGCACATGCACTGACCATAATTCACAACTCAGAAACTGTGTTGACTAAAGCAAGAAGTCATTTACAGTTACAGTAAGGTATGTTCAATGGCGTCACCATAGGCCGTAATCGATTAACACGACTCGGGTCACCCGAGTCGTCTGAATTTCAAATCGAACACCGCGAGTGGAGTCGACAAAAACACGTGCCGTGTGCAAAACGACCCGACGCCAGTAACCCACCTCTTTGCTGGGGTTTGCTAGGAACGATGATGTCACACCTGAACTGGTACCTCTAGCTACCACTACAAGTCCTATTCGTTGTTTTAATGCTTTTTTTTAAATAACCCAGATTGTCAGCTTATACGATCCTAAAGTACTTATATTGGTTATTAAAACAAATAATTAGGTTTTAGATTAAGCCACCATTTTTTCCACCCCGAGCGTGCAGAAGCTTATTCGGTTATTCGACCCGAGTCTGCAGGATGTGTGCATGCGCCAAAAAGTGGCTCGGGTGACCAGAGTCGATTAATCGATTGCGCCCATTCTGCCTCAGCCTCAATTGCCTCCCCCACCCCCGCTTTTTTATTTGTTGCTGTTCCTCTGTTATTTCCAGTCAACCATATATAATGACAGACAGTCCAACTAAAATGTAAAATTTAATAACTAAATGCACTGGGATTAGTCCCACTGGTCACAGCTGGTCCAGTGTATTATTAACAACTCCACCCCAACAACATAATTAACTACACTAGGGTTACACTAGAATATTTCTAACAAACTGACATGTATATACCGCTTGCCTAACTGCAAGTGAACATTAAAACTTACTACAACTTTACCAACTCAATACAGAACATAACTTCTGCTTACATTCTAAATATTATGTAAATACTCACATTGATCTGACTAATATTAATCTACTTATATGACCCTACTGTTACCCTATTGCTATGGCACTTTTGGATGTCAGAATTTCATTGTGTTACATGCTACAAATTGTGTATTCAACAGTTATTGTATACCTTATTCTATATACCTTTTGTGTAAATAACCCTGAATTGGAAAATGGCTGGAAGACCAGTGCTTCCACACTGACAAGACTTATTCAGCAGGATAAACATATTTACCACAAAAAAAACATTTGTTGGCACCATCAGAGGATCACACATTTGGGAACTGAAATGTCCAGGACGATTAACAAAATTATTGTGATAACGATTAATTGAGTTAATCGTCAATATACAAATTGCTATAATGATGCCATTAATCAGCAGCTCTATTTAGATAACACAATAGATGGTAGAACAAATATTTTCATGAATACCTTAAGATGTGATGGGTCATTAAAAATCGTGGGCACCGCCTCTGTTCGCAGACAAACAATTTGTCCTGTACGGTCCATACATCTTTCCTCAAAGTGTGTGCTACTTTTAGTGCATGCTTAGAAGGTACGCCCTGTCTACGGCAATTTCGCACCCACACAGCATATCTCTCTGGCTCATTTACTTTGTTAGGAAATCTGAAATTTATTAACCAATTATATTAACTTAGAATGGAAGATGTCCATGACAGCATTGGATTTAGTACTTTGCATAGGTTTTATCTAATGGTAAAAATAACACTAGTAACATCATGTAAAGTGAGAACTCCGTTCAGGTGTCGCTACTGAGTCTCGGGTTCATTTTACTGAGTCATCTTATATCGATGCAGATTATGCTCCTGCATAACCCTGTATGCTGTCACTAAATTATGCTCCTGCATAACCTTGTCTGCTGCTGCTGCTTGCCCAGTGAGTTCCCCAAGGAATGTCGAATGAACAGCATCTTCCTCCGGGTTTCAGTGTGAAACTGGCTTTTAATGGTTCTCTACCTTCTGTATATACCACATTCTGCCCACCTGTTTAGCAGCATGTCTTTTCTGAAGAATGGCTTTGTTCTAAATCCCCTCGTGCATAATTCAGGGATGTGTTTATGCGTATTGGTGATGATACTCACTGCGTCACACTTCCCTTCGGACTGTTCTACCATGATTCCGTTGTTGATAGATACCCTCCCCGTTTCTCTTTCCCCTATCTGTTAGCGCTAAGCTCTTAACACCTCTATTTTGATACATACTGCTGTAACTAATAATTTTGTATATAGGTTGCTTCTATTGCTCCGATACAAATATATGTGGGAAGCTACTAGAAAATACGATACAGGGAACCAAACTACTACTTCAGCTCAAAATGATCCAGAAATTCCATATTTGATGGGCTATGAAATTTAAATAGATAATTTAATACATGATTAAACTACTTCAATCCATTGCCTGACACTAAAAATACCAGTTTGGAATTAATTAGAATGCATCAAAAATGTGATAATCCTTAATTTGGCTTGTTGGACATATCTTTTTTTCAGAGCAGTCCAAAAGTGAAGATAAAAGGTTGAAATACGGACACAATCAATTTATTTAAATTGTTTCTAATGATTGGCACTTACTAGTCTAAAGCCGTGTTCACACGGGCAATGTAAATCGATTCGTAGAAAGCGACTTGCCTAGTTCGCCTCACATTTCGCGTGTGAACGCACGTCTGAGGCGGATTAGGGCTGATTCGACTCACGTGATGCGCATCGTGTAGACCACCTCAGCGAGGTAGTCTACGTGAATCGATTCCTGTGATGCGGATAATTTTGCCCGTGTGGACGCTCTGAGGCGGATTAAGCACCTCACACGCATGCGCAGTCGACAGCTCAGTTTGTTGACTTTCCGGTCGATCAAAAGCGCATATTATATAATTTAATTAATGAAACCGCTATCTACGCACAGATATTTTTTTCATCATTTATTTTTAGGGTTTCACTGCCCAGCAGAAGTTTTGATCGTTCCAAACCAATAAGATCCATTAAATACATATCTAGGTCGAACCCACACTCTCTGGCGTCAGCATCGTCGAACCCAAAATGGCGCTGGTTAGTCTGTACTTGCTCATGCGCAGATATCCACTTCCGCCTCGCGCAGTGTCCGTGTGAACGGGCGCCTAATTCGCCTCACCTGATTCGATTTGCCTGATTCGCCTCACATTTTGCCCATGTGAACACGGCTTAAAGCCGTGTTCACACAGGCAATGTAAATCGATTCGTAGAAAGCGACTTGCCTAGTTCGCCTCACATTTCACGTGTGAACGCACGTCTGAGGCGGATTAGGGCTGATTCGACTCACGTGATGCGCATCGTGTAGACCACCTCAGCGAGGTAGTCTACGTGAATCGATTCCTGTGATGCGGATAATTTTGCCCGTGTGGACGCTCTGAGGCGGATTAAGCACCTCACACGCATGCGCAGTCGACAGCTCAGTTTGTTGACTTTCCGGTCGATCAAAAGCGCATATTATATAATTTAATTAATGAAACCGCTATCTACGCACAGATATTTTTTTCATCATTTATTTTTAGGGTTTCACTGCCCAGCAGAAGTTTTGATCGTTCCAAACCAATAAGATCCATTAAATACATATCTAGGTCGAACCCACACTCTCTGGTGTCAGCATCGTCGAACCCAAAATGGCGCTGGTTAGTCTGTACTTGCTCATGCGCAGATATCCACTTCCGCCTCGCGCAGTGTCCGTGTGAACGGGCGCCTAATTCGCCTCACCTGATTCGATTTGCCTGATTCGCCTCACATTTTGCCCGTGTGAACACGGCTTTTTTTAGGAACAAGCTAGCTTTATATCACTTTAAAAAAAAATGTATTTAGGAGCTTGTCAAACATGATCATCTTCATTCGTAGGGTTTCCACCAAGCTTAATAGTTATTTTTCTGAAGAAATTAACTGACATAGTTATTTTGTCATATAAATTGAGTAGGCCTATTACAAGTCTTTTATTTCAAAAGATGAGTTTGGATTTTGGACACCAGGTTTTTTATACATTCAAATTGGCATAACTTTCTTAATATCTACTTTTAACAAATTTATATATATATCATGTAAATTAAACAGTGTAAGATTCATCTAAATAAGTCTTTTATTACAAGTTATCTGAGTTTGAAGTATAGAATTTGCATTTTGGGTCACAGCTTTTGACTGTTTTATAATGGAACAAGTGTCAAAACTAGACAGATTTTTCCTAAGTTCAAATCGACATAACTTCCATGATATTTACATATTTGTGTACTATTTTGTTCAATTTACAGGTCTCATTAATATTGACAATGATCTTTACTTTATATATATATAAATATATTTTTGTTAAGCTAAATTAACTGAAACATACACTTGAATTATGTTATGGTTTTTTTTGTTGGAGGTACATAATATTAAGCAACAACACATACAATTATTTTGATATATCTATCATTTATTTATTTGGAAAAATACAAAATGTAATGATACGGTATACACAGACACACCCACAAACATATCGACACCCTTAGTTATACACCACTTAGCTAAGGAACCCAAGATTAAACAGACCCATATCCTTTTGGTTGAAATTCAGTTCATTTTGATAATATAATACAGTAAATTAAATATCACTAAACTTCAGTTTCAGAAGTTAGTACATTTCTGCAGCAGTTGATTGGTGAAGAAGTTCAGAATAGCTGGGGTCAACTGAGAGGCATCACCTTTTTTGGTTTTCTTTGTTTACAAGAAGTAGATATCGGCTATTTGGTGTTCTGAGAGGCATCACAGGCATCATATTACAAAATAAATTTAAATAAGGAACATCAGTCATTTTTCAAAGTTGTTCTGATTGCATTGAAGCCATGCTAAATTGATTGTTGCTCTGTGGTAGGCCTATATATTTATTGTGCTATGCCAAATGAGCCAAAAGTGGGGATTTATTTGGCCAGGCAAGCCAATCTTGTGGGCTGTCTGAATTGACATTTGATGGGCTGTAAAACCTAAATAGATAATTTAGTATATGATTAAATTACTTAGCATATATATATATGAATACAACACAAAGAAAACACTTTGGAATTAATTATAGCACACTGAAAATGGGAGGATGCTTAATTTAGCTTGTTGGACCTAGCCTTTTTTCAGAGAGGTCCCAAGGGTGAAATAAAAGGTTGAAATACAGACCAAATCAGTTCATTTAATTTGGTTTCCAAGGATTGGCACTTGAGCTATTTGTCTATAGGAACACTAATCTAGCAATGTTGGCTTGATAGGTAATTATTGGATGTATTTAAGGGCCTGTCATGTCAAATATGACCACCTTCATTTGAAGGGTTTCCTACATACTTATTATTTTGTTAGACAAATTAATTGACAGATCATTATATGGAATGATATTAAAATGAATATACTTTTAAATAGGTGGAAATACCCCCTGTTTGTGAAATAATTAAGTGAGAATTAATTAGTCTTAAAGTTGCATAGTCCGATGATATTGAGTTTCTCACATTTTCTGAGATAAACATATTAGGTTGTTCATTATAATCTACCTTACTCTAGTTTGAAATAACTTTTATTTTAAATCACTAACTTTTGAGATATTTGAAATGGAAACATGCTAAATTAATTTTGGCAAGCTTGCCAAAACTCTATCACCATAGGCTTCTGCAGTAACAGTAGGTACAAGATTCACCCCGTACTGCTGCAGTAGGGGTGCAAACCAACCCTATGTAAAAGGTGGCGAAAATGCGGGTCAAAGAATTGAGAGCCTAATTTTACAATCTAAGAAGCAACACTTATTCTTTACATATATCTTATTGATAGCCCGCTACCTTTGAGTTGAAAAATATAATATAATATATAGTTTAATAAGATTTAAAAGTGAAATCGACGGCGTTCTGCGGCCGCCATCTTGTCTTTTTGCATTCTCTCCCATTTCACCAACTCTGTGCATATATAAATATCCATTTGATACTGGAGGCAGACATTCTACTCCCTGGTACATACTAAAGCTAGTTTCGCCCGTGTACTACAAGTACCGGGTGAATCTTTTATCTACAGTAACAGGTACTATTAATTGACTCAGTACCCCCTTATATGTGATGACAAATGTTTAATAAGTGCACCAGCATCTAAGTTAGATATCTAGGATCAAATCTAGATAATTGTTTTGGTTTTGAAAATTTTATATTTTCATCGGACTATGCAGCTTTAATTAAGCCAAAACAGGTCAGATAGTTGACACTATGGTATTTTGAATTGGCTGGAGATTGATAGATAGTTTATCAATCAATATTTAAAAAAAGATACTATCTTATAGGAAATTGTGTACAGATTCCAAATCTAAAACGTTTCATAGTGCTTAAAAAAGATTTTCTTACTGTGTCTGTGGAGACTGGGGTAAATTCTGCAGAAAACTTTTACAAAATCATTGAAAAAAATCTCAACCATGAGATTTTTGGAATCCAAAGGTAATTCTGCATTAGAGAGATGTGTTTTCAAAAGTGATTTCCTACGATTCCAAGATACCTAAGATTTGAAGTAGGCATTCCATCTCTTTAATTCTATGATGGGTGTAGCAGACGAAAATCTAACTTGAGCGATAATAAAGGAAGTGAGCATGCTACTAACAAATAAACAGGTATATCAGGCATAACTGCTTACTAACTTATGAAATGTGATGTTTTTATAATTTACACAATTAATTGCATAGCACAGCGGTCCTTTCAGCGACTTCAAGGCACTGCCACTTTTTGTTGAGCTTGTATACTTGTGGTCTGTCATGATTGCACCCATCCACCTTCCAATATGGCAGACAGGATGACACGTCATACAGGTCGGTCTCTGAGTGGTGATTGGAGAATTGGCCATTCTAGAAGTCTATGCAAGTAATGGTTGGAGTCGACTGGTCCCCTGGCCTTTGGTTTCACCACAGATGTCGCCACTGTGGTTTGTGTTTGTACCAAAGCACCATCAATATCCATATATGTCATCACAACTGATCTGTAACGCCAAGATATATTTTTTTAATTAAAAAGTGTCTGTATCATAATACCACAGATATATAAGAATCCTTCGTTATACCACAAATAATGGGAAAACAGGTGCCATGCTGCATAAAACTAGACGTTTTATTATCTTTTTCAACTCAAAATTAGTGGGGAAATATGAAGACATATATCAAGAATAAGTGGTGAATTTTGGCTCTCATTTCATTTCCCCACTTTTTCGCCAGCTTTTATATAGTTAGTATTCATCCGTGTACTGCAAGTACGGGGTGAATCCTTTATCTAACATATCATATTTTAAGCCTCAGCCTATTACAAGTTGTGTACTAATACTAGTTACTCCCACAACACTGCCTGCTTGGGGGGGGGGGGGGGGTGCAGACGTAGATTCACCCCCTACTTTAGTCCTACTCTGCGTAGGGGTGAAACTGTTCGGGGAAAGCTGAGCTGCCATCTGGTGGTTCAAGTGTGAACTTACGCTCCGCTGGTACCGGTGTGGATAAAGCCTGCTGCTGGGTGCCAGCGCCACTCCGGATTCAACACGCATGCGCAGCAAATATGGCCGTAAGTTGTGACCATGTGTTTGGTCTTTCTATTTCATTATCAGCTAAAAATATTGTATATGTTTGTTGATGCTGATAATAACAGGGTAAGCTCAGTATTTGGTTACCCAGAGATCATTTTTAGCAAAGATTGGCATGTGTGCACTTCTTTTCCTGAGCGCACAAAGATGCGTTTTGTGATAAACCCTAGTCCTAGTAACTCTGGACACGCACGTGGACAGTACAGTACTTCACCTGTTACTGCCAGTAAACTTACTCAACGGCGCAATACACTTGATATATATTTAATATTGTTGATTATTGCTAATTTAGAAAATATTAACATGTGTACAGCCGTACACTATATAGTGAATAGTCAATGCCAGATTTGGTCAGTTCTGTTAAGTGACTGATTGTACTTGGAAAGTTTGTGTTACCAATTCTGAAATTCGTACTTGTAACTTTGGAACGTTTGGTGGTCTGAAAGTTTGTGTTACCAATTCGTAGGTAAAGTATGTGACAAAAAATGTCAAAAGTCAACAGATTCCAACATAAAATATATCACTGCAAAGGTATTGGAAAGTCCTTTCTAATGATACCTAAATCCTCCTCCTCATGTCAGTCATGATTCTGTGTTTGTGACAATTATCAAATAATATAAGTTGTGACACTTTATAAAGGGTTTTTTATGGGTAATTTTGGTCCATTGTTTCAATGGAAAACCACTTGAATTCTGTGACCCATCTCATGACTCATGTTTGTTTGTTTGTTGTTTTACGTCCTAGCAACATCTAAGGTCATATCAGGACGGGTTATGTGATTCTTGGCATGTGTGAAAAAGATATTGATTCTTCAGTAGCCAAAACCATCAAAATTTAATTAAAAACAGATCAAAATATAGCTAAATCAAAACTACATTCAAAACCAGAAGTATGTCAGTGAATGTCCCAACATGACATGTGTGGGGAGCAAGGAAGTTGTGGGTGTGTACCAAGCTATTACTTCATAAATGCACCCGATTTTGAATGGGTCACGATGGTGGCGACTACGCGCATACCTACTTTTTTTTTTTTTTTATCTGCTAAATTAATGTGGGGTTCAGATGGTAACAGGTGAACTAGCGGACGAAATAGCGAATGGTAGACAGGAAGTGTGAACACTTATTTGTCTCTCATTTTTGCTTGAGTGCAAGTAAATATGCACCACAAGGAATAATTAGTAGCATGTGGTGAATAAGGGGTAAAATTTTCCTGGATCATCAGCCCATGCTTTTTCTAATCTGTTCTTGAATGAATTTATTGACTCGGCATCAATAACATTTTGTGGGAGACTTCCATATATTTATGATCCTGTTTCAGAAACCGTGTTGCCTTAACTTTGAAATGGCTCTGGGTTTTACTAGTTTGAGAGTATGGCCCCGATTGCCTTCTCTTTTATTCAAGGTGAAAAATTGGTTCATATCTATTTTTTATCAAACCTTTCATAATTTTAAATACTTCAATCATGTCACTTCTTTTCCTTCTGTAGGAAAGGGTAGGAAGTTTCAATTCCCTAAGTCATGTCACATTTGCTCGGCGGACTAGCGGACAAATTTTCCCGGCACAAAACAGATATAACTTTGTTTCTACTTGACCTATTAAGTCTATTCCTATGTCAAAGTAAGGGTATTAAAGTGCTTTATCAGAATATATTTGTTTTGAAGCCCTATATTATATTTGAAATTTTTCTGCAAGTCTCTACCACTGGTACTTTTTGCTGTGGGGAGACTTTTATAGATATTAACAAGTAGTCTTGTATAATGTACATAAAATGTTCTTCATCTGGCCCAGATTCTGAGCTCCAATATTTGACACTATGGTGTGTTTAGTTAAAGTGTCTATATGAATGTTCAATAATCTAGCAATTTTGGCTTGATATATCAGAGATGGAAGATTTCCGGGATTTCCTATATCCACCGATTAACGTCAAACAAAATTCCAAAAGATGGGATGTATATAGCTGCGTTTACATGGGCAAAAAGTAAAACGATCTAGGCAAAGCGTTTTACCTGAGGCGTTTTAGTGGCGCGTTTACACGGGACTGAATTTGAAAGTGTTTCGGCTGCCGGGAACCAGCCTTAGTGGTGAGTCTGTAGCCGGCGAGCACTGCTATTTGTTTAGTTTACATTCGTCGATTCACAATAGGAATAACGACGCCGATGTAACGGCTACGTTAATATCGCTTGGAATTTAGGGTTAATTTAATTAAATTTCATTATTAGAGTATGTGATTCTGTTAAATATGATCGCATTCAATAGATTTCGGCCTAATCGGTCCCTAACACTGCTGGGCACCAGTGTATAGTTACAGCTGAGCCTGTAGCCGGCGAGCACTGCTATTGTACACTATCGCCGCCCGGGAACCAGCTGAAACGTTTCCTGTAAACCACCTCCCGAGGTGGTATATGTGAAACGTTTCAGCCCTAAAACGCCTCAGCGGCGCGTTTCCACGGGCAAATGTAAACCGATCTAGGCAAATGGTTCTATATAGGGCGTTTTAACTCGCCCGTGTAAACGCAGCTTAAGAGTAGTTCTCCAGAATTGGAGACCAGTTGGGATGTGCTTCATTATTAATCACTAAAATCTTCAAAACAATTTCAGAAAAACAATTTGTTCATATACCTATAGGGAATATACTAAGCAAACACTAGTAATCAAAACCAGACACATAAAGACTCCGCAAGGTGTAAAAATAATTAAATAAAATGGAAAATTGACCAAAAAATGGCAGCAATGAATTTGCACTGGAGTGCCCACCATCTTTGAAGCTGTAAATAAAGAAAACTATCAAGCACAGTTAATTCAATTTGCTTTTATGTTGGCAAGATTTTATCAATAAAGATATTTTTCACTACTTTTAGTTTTTACATTGCATAGGTACATGACAATATCGCTGTAAACATACCTGTCCTGTGCATACCGTTGGTGTCACACTGACAGCATAGATGGTTTGTTAGTTTGATCAGTTATCAAGCATGGTATGCATAATCAGTAATACTTTTATTTAATCTATGACCTATAATGTTTTCAAATAATAAGAGATAATCTGGAATTATCAGAAATTGGCCGATTTAAAGCAATTTTTATTGAATGTGTCACATATGTAACGTACGGACCAGACAATTTACTAATTCAATATTTGAGCACTGAAATGTTATAGGGAGGGAAGGAAAGACTACAGATTAAACAAACCATCCTATCAGACAGATTGGTGACGTTTTAGTTGGAAACTCCAATAGGAAGTGACGTAATCTGCTATAGATCATGACATGTCACATTTTTGTGCACATGTACGCACGGTGCCAAAACAAGTAGTAAAATTACGTGATCCTGGCTCTGAGTCCATTGACCTTAGATGACCCCCCCCCCCCCCCACAACCATGGATGCTCTCAGGACTCCAATAGGAAGTGATGTAATCTGCAATAAATCATAACGTGTCACGTTTTTTGTGCACATGTACGCACAGCGCCAAGACGAGTAGTATAGTAGGGTTCTATTGAGCATAAAATTACGTAATGCTGGCTCTGAGAGATATCTCCTATTCTCCGTACCTTCCTTATCTAAGCAATTAACTACTTTTTCATTTAAATTCTTATTATTATATAACATTAGATAATGTCACATGAAACACTGTCCTGTGTGTGTTTTTTTGGTAAAGTATTTATTCATCTGAATATGACATTTGTCAGCGCCGAAGCACTGGTCTTCCGGCCATCTTACTATTGGAGTTGACATTCTAAACAATCTAAGTTTGGTCAGTGCTGTATTAGTCACAGCACCGATCCTGAAGAATTAAGGGAGTGGCTCCTGCTCTATAATGTACAGCACCAGTCACTGCGGTTCATTCAAAAATGGGGAGCAGCACCGAGTAGAAGATGTATACCCAGGGCAGCTCAAACAATCGTTGTGGGTTACATGTTTTCTCTTATAAAACAAGCAAAGTTTATAGTTAACAAGACATTTTGTCTGTCTTATATAATGTTCGATGTGTTTAAACAGATTGATAGTTGTGTAGGATGTTTGGTGTCACATGTAACACTGTCTCGCAAACTACTAACTTCGCTATACTCTGACACATATGTATGATCTGCTTTTAAGGAACTACACATATAATGAGTATATTATATGGAATAATTCTTTTGATAACACAACAAATCATTGTTATATATGAAGAAGATGGAAAACATTTTATTTGTGATGGGACATGCGTTATGGTGTCACAAATTAAATTAGTTTTTTTTTGTGATCAGTGTTTAATGTAGATACTGCACTTTGTGCTTTAAAAGTTATCTTTCCTGTTGTACTTCAACATCCCATACCAATAATCTGGTCAACATTTGTGATACTGTACTTAAATGATGGTGGTGTCACATTGTAACACACGGGACACTCTTTACATCAAAATTCTTTGAAGCTTAATTACATCAAAACCAGTGGTGGTAGTGATTTTTTGTTTTTGGTTGATGATTTCACTCACCTGGAAGTTTATAAATAGTATACAATAGATGTTCAGAATACATTTTTATTTTTGACACTAATGCAACAACCGGGTCTCCAATTCTGGAGATTCACTCACATGACAACAGTTGGGTGGTTCGAATCCTGTTCTTATATGACCTTAGATGTGGTTAGAACATAAAACCTAAGCAAGAAACTGTTGTAGATTTGGGCGATAATATAATCACAACAAGGGTAGATGAGATCTGACTTCCGGTATTTTTCCGCGATTCCCTGACAATGCTAAACCTATGGGAGAATATCTGCATTTCCGCTTTTTTCCCCAGAGACCACTTTCATCCCTGACAGGGATGAAAGATCTCCGGGATTTTTCCTGTAGCTATAAGTGTATACTAATATGTTGCATCTGTCCTGATATGACCTTAGATGTTGCCAGGACATAAAACTCCAACAACCAACCAATACGTTGTTTCATGCCGCAGCACCATCAGTGTATACTACTAATACATGCTTCAAACGCCGCAGCACTATCAGCGTATACCAAATATGTATGAAACACGACTTCCGGGAATTTTCAGCGATTCCCTGACAATGCCTAGCCTATGGGAGAATATCAGCATTTCCGCTTTTTTTCCCGGAGACCACTTTCATCCCTGCATATAATGAAATCATGAATCATTAAATATCATACTCTCGTGTAACAATATGTTGCATTGTAAACTAAAAACTTGTCCACTTCATGTGAGAGTAAAAACCCCGTTGAGTCAAATCAAGATTTAGAAAAATGTTACGCTAGTCACTATTTTAATATCTAGCCTGGTGTTCGGCAATATTAGAATATGGCATGGACTGGTTGAGTGGCTTGAGTGTATCGAAATCGTGGTCATATCCTAGTAATAATAGAAGACTTAAGTTGCCATAAACGCGTGCTACAAGACAGAATGGCTATATCGATAACAGTGCTGGCTGGTTTTGTAAAGTCGCCCTGAATGCGCAGTCACACGTCAGTCTCTGTTTTGATTATTGCAAGGATGTAAAGCCACCCCCACCCGACCCACCCCCAAAAAAGTAACTTATAAACTTGTGCAAACCACAATAACCAAAGTTATCATAAAACATGGGTGAAGGATCCCAATTTTGAGGATTTCCATGGTTTTTAATATTCACCGATTAAGGTTCACAAAATGTCAACAGTCCGAATTCTGTTCTTATGACCTTAGATGTTGCTATACCATAAACTCCAAACAAGAAAGAGTTTGGCATGGGCGCAGTCACTATGGACAGTTAAAAACCTGACTTCCTTCATTTTCCTCCCGTGATTCCATGACAGTTCTAAACCCATGGGGGGGGGGGGGGGATATCCACGTTATTGTTGACTTACACATATTTACTTGTCGCTTCCTAGCCTGGTGCTCGGCATTAATAGGATAGGGAAAGCACTGGTTAGCTCAGTGCCAGGATAATGTGACTGGGATATCAAGGCATGGTGTCGGTAGCCTGATTTCCCGGTGGAGCAGCACTAAAAGTCGCCATGAGTGTACCCGTCCTGATATAACCTTAGATTTTGCCAGGACATAAAACTCCAACAATCAAGCTGTGGAAATTCGCCGTTGGTTCTGCTGGAACCCGCTAGCTGGCACCATGATCTCCAGATAAAAGAAACTCAAAAGTAGCGGGTAGATATGAAGACATATATGTATACTATATATTTTGCTTCTTAAATTAAGAATTTATCAACTCAGTTAATTTCCCCACCATGTCGAAATTTGTCGCCAGCTTTTATATAAGGTTGTTTTTCACCCCTACTGTAAGTATGATGTGAATCTTTTATCTACATGGTCTCGGCATGATTTCTGTGTATTTTGCCAGAAACCACTTTTATCCCTAATAAAACAATTAAGTTGGAATCATTCTCCACCCTCTAACAGCCGAAGGTGATGCACGTGCTCTTTGAGCATGCGTCGGGTTACGCGCTTTTCCGCGTTAAGGAGTTTGAGGAGATCGGGCTGCTGCAGCCTGAGGTCGAGGCCAGCGTAACAGACATCAGCCGCTTCAATGCTATCGTCAAACTCGTGGCCTTCTCGCCCTTCAAGAGTGGAACCAACGCCCTCGACAACATGAACAGTATATCTGAAGGTAATGCATTTTAAGCAAATATTTTGTTAGTGGTCGTTTGTTTATTCTGCTCATAACGGTTAAGTGCATGAAGTAGTGGTCATAATCCATACGGATTGATTTACTTTATCAATAATTTCTGTGGGCATGTTTGGTGTAAAACCGGGGAGTTTCCCAATTTTTTGGTTTTAAATTATATTTTTGTGCACCGTTCACATTTGTAGTACCTTTTTTACCCATGCAATTAGTGTTTTAATCAAGATATACTATGGTTGGGGCTTTGGTCACACCTTTGAAGGTTAAGTTTATGGATAATTTGTATGGGTTTCATGCACTCCCATTTTCTTTGTTGGTTTCAGCTAATTTTGCTTTAGAGACAAGACACCTTAGATGTATCATAAATTTAATGTGTTTACACTCTTTTATTGATAGTCTTTAAAAATCCTGGAGTTTTGCATTTATGTACATCTTGAAATGCAGAGGTGTATGCAAGTACAGTGCTTTCAAAATGAGCCAACGCTCACCGCCAGCGTCGTCTACATGCTCACTTTCGACCTCACAGGTTGGTAGTGGAAATCCTCTATAGAATCCTTAAACGCAGAATGCCTGGGTAGTGATTGAGTTGCTATTTGCAACATTATTTTGACCCTTGCCGCCAGGACTAGGCGGGAAGGTCGAATGAGTTGCGCATCCTTGTCGCATTTTGGTTGATCGTGGCATTCGAACCCTGGTTTAGTCAAACCAATGACTTAAAAATGTATACTTGTCGCTTCCTAGCCAGGCACTCGGCGTTATTAGGATAGGGCATGGACTGGTTGGCTTAGTGTCTGGATAATCTGACTGACTGGGACATCAGGTCATGGTGCTGGTGACCGACCTTGTCTCCCAGTGGGGAAGCACTATAAAGTCGCCATGAGTGCACACTGTCACAAGCCTGTACCCATCCTGATATGACCATAGATGTTGCCATGACATAAACCTCCGACGACCAACCACCCCTTGCAGTCAGTGGGCGGGTAGGTGGTGGAACTCCGTCTCTTTACATGGTGTGCTTCCCCCACACAGGTGTTCTCCACGAGGACCTGCGTCTCTTCATCGAGACGAATGTCCCTAAGTCAACGAAGAAGCAGAAGTCACAACTCGGGGTTGGCGATACCAAAATTGCTGCGTCCATTTCCGAGGAGCTGGGCATGGCCTGTCCCAGCACGGGTGTGGTGGCCGAGATCATCAGAGGTGCGTAACACTAACACTTGTTTGCGTAAAACTAGTATGTGTTATGTGGGTCGTCCTGTGAAGCAGGGTGCCACATATTTATTGTTACAATTGCCATAATTAATTCTTACTTTTTTTTAAATATAGCGTGTTATAGTTATTGTTGCCTCTGTGTTCGCAATTCCAAATGTATTTTATATATCACAAAATGTAACAAAGGTATGATTTTGTGAAAATTTACACTCAATTTCTTTCCTTGTAAGACATAATTTTGTTTTCCCGATCTTTGCTCTTCAACATATTGCTATTTCTCGTAATACTTAGCACACATAAATTTACAGAAAGTCAGGGTTTTGTTGGAGACGGCTCTCATCACGGACCCCTAATACCCCCAGTCATGCGACTGCTTTCGACCTCTTTGCAACAACAAAAAGGTTAGTCACAAGTACTCCTTAGTGGTCGCCGATCTTGTGACCATTTTGGTTGTAAGGAGGTTGCACCTACAGCACTAAAAACCTTGCGACCAAATTGGTCGCCCAGAGATCAGCGACTATTGCTTTGGTTGCAAGGTCACCGGTGACTGGGTTCCTTGGTCCAAAGTGGTCGCAAGCCGTAGTGTGACTGGGGCTTTAGTATATATACGCGTAGTGTAAGCTAATGCAGAGTCCATGTATGTTTCAGGCATCCGTCTCCACTTTCACAAGATGGTGAAGGGTCTGACGGAGACGTCAGCATCGAAGGCGCAGCTCGGGCTGGGACACAGCTACTCACGCTGTAAGGTGAAGTTCAATGTGAACCGTACCGACAACATGATCATCCAGTCCATCAGCCTGCTCGACCAGCTGGACAAGGACATCAACCTCTTCTCAATGAGAATCAGGTAAAGTAGCAGTTTCAATTTATATATTATATAGTGAAAGCATGGTCTTAGACTTCATTTTTCCCCATTTCAAGGCCTTGAATAGCCTTCAATTCCATTAAACTGTCTCCAATGATCTAAAATAGTCCAAAATCGCCATTCGGAATGGTGATATCAGACTAAATCCAAAAGAAAATAGTCTTTAATTCCTATCAAAAACAGCATTGAAAAACTTTGAAATAGCCTTGAATTCCATATCTTCACATGTGTACGGACCTTGTAAAAGTAGTAAAGCAACTTTCAATTTGTTAAATAAACTATCTTTTCACTTAATTTAATCTTCTTTTAAAAAAAAATTTAATTAGTGAATCTGGTAGTGTTCATATGCTTTTACATTCTGCATAAAAGCGATGGTTGAATGAAAATGGACAGAATGCAAGCAGGCATGTGATTTCTTCGGATTTTCCGTGTTTTTTTCCCTCCTGGCTGCCGAAACCGGAATCCCGTTTTTTTTTTTTTTTCAATTCCAGTTTTTTCCCTGGCCGCCAAAACAACTCTGAAATACACTATTTGCACCCCTCTCGTGACTCAGTGGGATGCTGTGTCCCCACAATAACATATTAAAAAATTCATGGGTTTTTTTTCTGCGCCCGATTAAAGCACTTTGTCGTGAATATAGCCTTTGCTGCTGCCATGGCAAAAATCAACCATCAATCTGGAAGATACTACATTTCAATATGAAAGTTAGGAATATTATATATTACACCAAACTGGCCTTTAAAAAAATATATATATCTATGACCTGAGAATTTTGCTGTCAGATAATCTGGTTGTGGTCTGTAAAGATTGTCACAAAAACCCGAGAGATAATTTGAAATGATTATGATCAAACAATGATTAGTTTGCTGAGGTTTAAAGGCGTTGGGTGGGATATTGTGTTACATTGAACAATGATTTGCATGCGGTCTACCTGGCCATTTACACTTTTACTAAAGGTGTGGGGTCTACCACCGCTTCGAGAACTTTATACTGCAGGATGATAAAAACAATTTAACCTAACGCTAACCATAACAAAATCAGCTGATGTCTCGGTAGACAGATCAGGTCATTTCACAGCGTAGACAATGAACACTGCGGTAGACCGCACACTACAAAAGTGGCACCATGATTAATCTGTTGCCTTACAAGCATTGTTTCGATGGTGGCTTGTCCGATTGACACATGGAGGAAATGGCTATGAACTCTATGTCATTACAGTGATAGAAAGCCAAATTTGTCACTTGCCCACTTGTCTGTCTGAATGTTCACTTATCCGTCTGAATTTTTACTAGTCCGTCTGATTTTTCACTTGTCCAGTGTTTTTACCATACATACATATATATATATCTTGGCTAACAATTTATACTTCTTATATACGAGAATGTCTCAAAAGGTGCTAAACAATATGTGACAAAACTTTGTCCATTGTAACAATCAACATACTATCTGCTTATGCATTTGCTCAGGATAAACTGATTTGCTTTTTACATGGTCTTTCATACATATTGATTTGAAGCAAATGTCCTTGTGTCTTCAGTGTAACCATTTCTGTGCTGTTTTGTGTCAATCGTTACAATGGACAAAAAAAAAAGACAAAAAAGAAGAGTCATCAACTTTTAAGAGAGGCTCATATATATGCAGTGATAGAAATAAGCACACAAAAAATGTTGCTTGTCCAATGGACAAGTCTGATGTCATTTTCACTTGTCCATCTGAATTTTCACTTAACCCGGACAAGCTCTGATTTCGAACGCTGCATTACTGGTTGTGTGTTTTGCAGAGAGTGGTACTCCTACCACTTCCCAGAGCTGGTGAAAATTGTACCAGATAACAACACATACGCCCGGGTTGTCAAGTTAATCAAGAACCGCAAGGAGCTGTCTGAGGATTCGCTCGAAGAACTAGAGGAGGTCGTGATGGACTCGGCCAAAGCACAAGCCATACTCGATGCCTCAAGGTCATCCATGGGTGCGTATGGGGAAGGCATCTAGTATCGATTACCAGACGGGATGGCCGAATGATCTAAATTAGTACGAAATCGCCGTTCTAAATGGCGATTTTGGACAAGAATCCCAATGAAAATAGTTTTGAATTCCTATTAAGAATTTTTTTTTTTTAAAGAAGCCTTGAAATAGCCTTGAATTCCATGTCTTCACATGTGTATGGACCCCAAATCAGTCAGTGGGGCACTAAGTAGAAAACTATCTCTCGGGGTTGGTAACTTATGGTTAGGTTTTTTCAGAAATCGCTTGTAGGTTAAACCATTTTCATTAAATAATTAATATTTTGTCAGCCGCATTTCCATTTTTATTCTAATCTATTGAAATGTATCGTGTTTTGTTTTTGTTTTTAATTATTACAATTTTTTTTATGTACTGTGCTTTTTTTCACCACCTGTCTTGACATTTGCTTGTAGGGATGGACATTTCCCCCATTGACCTGATCAACATAGAGCGCTTTGCCAACCGCGTGATCGCACTGGCAGAGTACCGGAAGAGTTTGCAGCAGTACCTCCGTGAGAGGATGCACACAGTTGCGCCCAACCTAGCTGCCCTCATCGGAGAATCAGTAAGTGATATGCCTGTCGACAATCGGACATCGTGGCTCAAACAGTAAGGCCGTGTATCCAGTGATGTTCCCTTGTGGCGCATGCGCTTGTGACCTTGTGGCAC
This sequence comes from Branchipolynoe longqiensis, assembly GCA_030323885.1. NCBI lineage: Eukaryota > Metazoa > Annelida > Polychaeta > Phyllodocida > Polynoidae > Branchipolynoe > Branchipolynoe longqiensis. Next base: position 32,920,897 of record CM059190.1, on the reverse strand, counting down.
GCCACAGACTAATGAACCTGTGTTTTGCTTAGTGGCCATTCCCATAAGTTGGACCCAGGGACCATATGGCCTTGTGTAGGGAACATAGAGAATGAGCATGTTCATTGTCTGTGTGGCGCGTCACGTGGGAACATGCTACAACGGAACAGTTTATGGATACACAGCCTTAGAGCGCTCGCTGGCTTCCTGTCAGATGTCAGGTTGATTATAATCTATTTTGCTTTACTTTCAACTAATTAGATTTTTTTAACCTGCATACTTTGGAAATGCTTGAAGTGAAAACATGTCAAATTAATTTTGGTGCGTACACCAAAATGCTGGATATTGAGCATAGCACAGGTACACCAAACTGCAAAAAAATAAATAAAATTTTAAATGAGGGCTCCAGTATCTTAAGTTGGATATGTAGAATCAGATCTAGTTAAAGCTGCATAGTCCGATGAAGCCTCAAATTTTCAAAACAAAAATAATTATCTGGATTTGATTCTCCGCATTTAACTTAAATACAAGTACACTTTTAAAGCATTTTGGTGCCACATGGAAGGGAATACTGAGTCAATTTAATGGAACCTGTTCCTGCAGAAGCGGGTCATAGTTATGGCGTACTTGCCATAATTAATTCTGCAAGTTTGTACTTCAAATATCTCAAAAGTTAACCATTTAAGATATAAAAAATTATTTCCAACTAAAGTAAGGTAGATTATAACAATCAATTTAATATATGTATCTCAGAAAATGACACACTCAAAACTATTGGACTCAGGTATGTGATTTCTCCGATTTTAACAGGAATTCTGTGGGGATTTTTCCCGTCCGCCCAAACTGGAATTCCGGGTGTTTTGTTAAATTCCGTTTTTTTTCTGGCCGCCGAAACACCTCTGAAATATACTATTTGCATCCCTCTTTTTTTCTCTTTATATATAAATATCTTTAATAACCTAAAAAAAATATATATATATATATATATAAAAAGAAAAATCAGGTTTATTTTCCTGCACCCAATCACATGCCTGTGGACTATGAACTTAAGAGTGTTTTGGTTTTGAAAATTTGATACTTTCATCAGATTATGGATTAATTATTGCCTCTTTGAATCCAGGTCCTGTTGCTTTTATTTAATACGCATTGCTCTTTGCAGGTCGGGGCCAGGTTAATATCACATGCTGGCAGTTTGACCAACTTGGCCAAGTACCCCGCATCGACAGTACAGATCCTGGGAGCTGAGAAGGCTCTTTTTAGGTGAGGAACTACACATGAAGTGCCTTATTCCTGTCTTGTCATCTGCACAGTCTGTTAAAATGTGAATGCAGTAAAACTTCTCTAAATCGACCGACCATGAGACCGACTTTAAATGGTTCATTTAGGGAGGTGCTCGGTTTATGGAGTTAAAAAAAAAAATAGTTACAATGATATTGTATGGGTGGTCGTTTGGGACCCAAATATAGCGATCGATATATGGGAGTGGTCAGTAAGAGGTTTTACTGTATTTGATTCTGATCTTTGAGCTGGAACGCTGGACTCAGTGGAGGGGAGAACCAGTCGGCGGCCAATTAACACTACCCATCCCGCACACACGCCCTTATTTCAGGATGTTTCCACTCACACCAGTACTGCATCAAGTGTGACCAGACGGGATAGCCGATTGAGTTGGAGCGTCCGTCTCGCGTGCTGGTAGATCGTGGGTTCGAACCCTGGTCGAGTTAAACCAATGACTTAAAAATTGATACTTGTTGCTTCCTAGCCAGGCGCTCGGCCTATTAGAACAGGGTGAGGACTGGTTAGCTCAGTGTCAGGATAATGTGACTGAGTGGGATACCAGGTCATGGTGCCGGCGGCCTGGTTTCCCAGTGGGACAGCACTATAAAGTCGTCATGAGTGCGCACTGTCACAAGTTGGTACCCATGCTGATATGACCTTAGATGTTGCTAGGACGTAAAACAACAACAACAAACAAACTGCATCCAGTGTTGATGTTTATAGCCCGTGCCTGTGCATGATTCGCACACTCTTGGAAAGGCCTTGAATTTGAAGGTCTTTGGAAAAGGCCTTGAAAATTGACCAAATGTAACGGGGGGGGGGGGGGAAATGTTGGGGGAGGAGAGCGAGCACATTTTATTGACAACATTGTTTTGAATAGCCAGGTTTGTGGCTTATTAACTAATCAGAAATCTATGACAATTATTATAATAAAGATTTTAATTCCATAGTTGCTTCTTTTGCTTTATTAAAATAGTATACACAAACCTGGTGAAATAAGACCGACCATGGACCTGACTTTAAATGGGTCTGTTTAGGTAGTTTCATTTCGTTACAATGGTATTGTATTGGCAATCGTTTAGGACCCATATAAAGTGATCGATATAGGGAATTGATCGATCTGTGGAGGTGGTCAGTTAGCGAGATTTTGATGTAGTTACTTATATTACAATCCTCAGAGCACTCAAGACCAAGGGCAACACTCCCAAGTACGGGCTCATCTTCCACTCGTCCTTCATTGGGCGCGCAGGCGCAAAGAACAAGGGCCGCATCTCGCGCTATCTCGCCAACAAGTGCTCCATCGCCTCTAGAATCGATTGCTTCTCAGGTGTGCAGTGAAAACCAGGTTTATTGTGCGATATGAGTTTTAGGCACGTTAGGGGTACTGACATGCCAACATCAAATTGAGCCTTCTCTATTGCACACCGTTCTGATGTCTTAGATGTTGCCACAGGGCGCGGTACCCGAATTGGTAGAGCGCGGCCCTCGCGTGCAGGAGATCGGGAGTTCGGTTCCCGGTCGAGGACAAGAACTGTTTAGCACAGTGTCAGGATAGTGTGATACTGGGATATCGGGCCATGGTGCCAGTGGCCTGGTTTCCCAGTGGGGCAGCACTAGAAAGTCGCCATGAGTGTACTGTCACAAGTGGGTACCCGTCCTGATATGACCTTAGATGTTGCTAGGACGTAGGACAAACAAAAAGCAAACTCAAGAGTACCGTAAACCCATATCATGTGCTTTACTAATTTTATGTACTATCTGTTTATTACAGGCATGTGGTTTCTCTGAAATTTTGTTGTTGTTGTTGTTGTTAAATTCCCGTTTTAACCGGAATTCTGTTTTTTTTTGTAATTCCGTTGTTTTTTTTCTGGCCGCCAAAACACCTCTGAAATACACTATTTCCATCCTCCTCGCAACGCAGTGGGATGCTGTGTCCCCACGATAACCTTTTTAAAAAATGCTGGTTTATTTTCCTGCACCCAATCACATGCCTGTTATTCGGTACTCCAAACTGAACTTTTCTTTTTATGAAGTTAATTTGCAAATGGTACAGTTGGAAATCTCTTATCAATCTGATTACAAATATATATAATAATAATAATAGAAAATTGGTCTATTAGTCCCTGAGTTATCAATTTTTTTATATTTAATTTTTGCCCTTAATTTCACACATTTTTCGTGATTCTGCAAATGCTTAAATCCTGGTGTTTGAAGCTGCCTACTGAAGGCAAATTACATTTTAATCACATCATTATTCTTTTAACTTATTATTTTTAGAACAAATTCTAATCTCAATTTTTGTTCAGACCTTAAAAATAAATATTTGTTGAGCAATTTGACATCAAATGTGGCAAATCATGTGATTTTCACTAACTGTCCAGGATCAAATCTTTAGAAAATTAATATCTGTGGCTCTATAGACCCTTTCAATGGTTGTAAACATCGTGTATGCGCGCGCAGCTTTGCCTCAGAACGAATGCACACTGCCACTGAGTTTGCTAGTATGTGCAGTGCAAAACGTTTATTTTATTCAAAATTAATAGAAATCCAGAACCCTAACCATATAAATTTCTTCTTCGCCCGTTGAGGCGTCAGCACCCACCCACACAAACACCTCCTCAGCCGTGTCGTAGATGAACGTGTCGCCTACCACCCAACTTTGGGCATAGGCCACGAACAAGGGCTCTCCAGTTTTCCTGGTCCTGGGCCTTGAGTTTCTTGTTCGTGATTCTGTAACATTGTTCTTTTTTCTGGGGTGGGGTTGTTGGCCTCACGCCCAACCCCCAACCTGGAGGACCAGTTGCTGCTCTTAGTCTGTCCTCTACCATGAGTCCTGCCCGGCTTGGTTAAACCTGCCAGGGGGCTAGCCCCCGCCGGTATAGCTCTCATGGTCACAGAGGCACACAAGCCTCCCCACCACGACGAGGTGGCAACCATATAAATTGGATATGTTTTCATTGGATATGTTTTCTATATGTGTTCCAAGCAGTTTGTTTCTAGGTGGTGTGGTTTTAGAGATATTTCACTTTTTCTGGATGAAGATTGCTCACCGCCATTGACAATGCATTGAGTCTTCCGTTTGCGCAGTTCAAAACGTCGGTTTTATTCAAAATTAATAGAAATCCAGAACCCTAACCGTATCAATTTAATATAATCTTTTTGGTAAACATGTTTTCTATCTGTATTCCAATCAGTTTGTTTCTAGGTGGTGTGGTTTTAGAGATATTTAACTTTTTCTGTATGAAGTTTGCTCACTGCCATTGAGTTTGCTGGTACGCGTAGTGCAAAACGTCAGTTTTATTCAAAATTAATATAAATCCAGAACCCTAACCTCATTAATTTAATATAATCTTTTTGTTAAACATGTTTTCTATGTGTATTCCAATCAGTTTGTTTCTAGGTGGTGTGGTTTTAGAGATATTTAACTTTTTCTGTATGAAGATTGCTCACGGCCATTGACAATGCATTGAGTTTGCTGATACGCGCAATGCAACACATCGATTTTATTCAAAATTAATAGAAATGCAGAGCCCTAACCTTATAAATTTAGTATAATCTCTTCTTTGAATACGTTTTCCATATGTCTTCCAATCGGTTTGTGGCTAGGTGGTGTAGTTTTAGAGATATTTCACCTTTTCTCTATGAAGATTGCTCATAGCCATTGAGCTTACAGTGTGACCGGGTGTTGTCCTGCAGCCAAGCAGCGCGCGTACTGACCTAAATACACCTGCTGACGTCATATGAAATTGGTCAATTTGAGATATTGACTTGATCAGAATGCAAATATCTATGTGATTACATTGTCTTAAGCTATATCCACATTTAAAAAATTGATTGCTCTTATTAGAATACCCATTCTATGGTTATGTCCAAACTGCTGAGAGTGAGTGCTAAATGGTAGTTAACAATCTACACAGATTTGTAGAGAGAATTTTTCTATGTAATATATTTTTCACAAAAAATATTTTGTGAAATGTTTTACAATTGTTCCAAATTTTTCAAACCTCAATTTTTCAAATTTTTCCCACCTGAAGTCGGCTGTGATGGATACAAAACTAAACCTAGTGATCTCTACTTTACTGTGAAATCAGTTATTTTGATCTCTGATGCACTCACTCGCAGTAGACAACATTCAAAGAGGTGTAGTGTGCTGAGAGGAGGTCTCCTATTTTTCCCAATGGCCAGTCAGCATCAGCAACCAATGCTATGTTTGGAGTACCTACTGTTATTATTTAATTACTACTATGACTGCATGCTCTGTTATATTTTGGTTTCACTGCCTGTTCATTTCCAGTGGATATCACATAGTGAATTGTCATATTAAATAAAAATAGGCATCTAGTAAATGCCACTTCTTCAAGCTATGGTCAATTAACCACATATGTACCATATCGGGAAGTTGGCATGGAACCTGCCTACCGTGCCAAATTGGTGGGGTCGATCCCCAGCCGAGTCAAATCAAACAGTTACATTTATGGTAATTGTCGTGACCTGGCCTGCTGATCGGTATTACTAGGATATAGCATAGACTGGTTAACTCCGTGTATGGATATTGTGACTGAGTGGGGTATCGGGTCATGGAAAATGGTATCCTTGAGACAACACTACAAAGCTGCGGTAATTGCGCGTTACAAGAGCATTTTGCTGCCCTTGACTCAACTCACCATCTATTTCCCTTCTTTCCTCCGAGAGGTTTTTTTTGTTTGTTTTTAGAAAAGGACCTTAAGATACAATTTTATATCGGGAGTAGCTTTGGCCAGCATCTGGGAGGTTGTTTTGATAGGAATGTGTTCTTGTTGCAGGGTTTGTGCAGAGCCTGAAGTCTTGAATTTCATTTTCAAATCCTTCGATTGAACCTATTTTTTTTGTAATTAGTCTTGAAAATCCTTGAATTCCATTAAACTGTCCCCACTGATCTAAATTAGTCCGAAATCGTCATTCCGAATGACAATTTTGGACTAAATCCAAATGAAAATAGTGTTTAATTCCTATCAAAAACAGCTTTGAAATGCTGTGAAAAGACCGTGAATTCCAAATCTTCACATGTATACGGTCTCTGTTATTGTTGATTTGTGTGTGCGCGTGTGTAAGTACTGGTAGCTCAGTTAATTATTGTAAACAATTAATAATGGGTTCTCCATCCATCCCTCCATAGACGTGCCAACGTCTGTGTTTGGTGATCACCTTAAGATGCAGGTAGAAGACAGACTCAAGTTCTATGAGACGGGCGATGCCCCCAAGAAGAACGTCGAGGTGATGCAGGAGGCCATCATTGAGGTGAGCATCGTGATTCCCCACGGGTTCTTTTTTGTAATACAAGAAATGCTGCTTTTAAAATGTAGCGATGTGGTATTTCACTTATATTACTGGCTGTCCTCGGTTGCCGAATCGGTAGAGCGCGGGCCTCGCGTGTGGAAGATCAGGAATTCAGTTCCAGGTCGAGTCAAACCAATGACTTAAAAAATTGATACTTTTCGCTTCCTAGCCTGGCACTTGGCATTAATGGGATATGGCATGGACTGGTTAACTCAGTATCAGGATAATAATATGACTGAGTAGGATATTGGGTTGTGGTGCCGGCATCCTTCGTCTTCCAGTGAGGCAGCACTTAAATAAAGTCGCCATAAGTGCGCACTGTCACATGTCCTGATTTGACCTCAGATGTTGCTAGGATATAAACCTGCAGGTGTCCGAGCAACCGAAAGTGGTATTTCTACATTTGCTTTATTGCTAAAAAAAAATAATTTGCCAACTCATCACTGAAAACTATCTTGACCGGCACTGTTGTGCTCTTAAATTGTAATGTGTTGTACACATATACATACAAATTTTAAACAAAATGGTTTTTTTTGTTTGTTTTATTATCTAGGCCACCGCTGTCCGCGAAAAACTGGAGAAGAAGGAGAAGAAGAAGAAGAAAAAGGACCGGAAGCGGAAGCTGGAGAACGGGCACGGTAACGGCGACACGTCCATTGAGGTGGATGCTGCCCCCGAAGAGGAGGAGGAGACGCCCAAGAAGAAGAAAAAGAAGAAGAAAAAGAAGGCAGTCGAGGCGGAGGAGAGCGACTGAAGTGTCGCCATGTTGGTGTCAGATTTAGGCGGGAGCAGGGTCCGTACGGGGCCTGGAAAGTCTTGAAAAGTCTAGTTTAAATTTCATTTGGCCCACTTCAAGCCCTTGTAAAGCTATGAAGTTAAGCCATTTTCGGTAATTAGTTTTGAAAAGCCTCGGAATCCATTAAACTGTCCTCGCTGATCTAATTTAGTCTGAAATCGCCATCCGCCATTGTTTTTTCGCCCCGGGAAATTCAATTGAAAATAGTCCTGAATTTCTCATTTTTTTAAACAGCCTTGAAGTAGCCTTTAATTCCATATCTTCACATGTGTATGGACCCTGCAAGAGTGACTGGATAAAGGGAGAGGAGGGAAGCGGTGAGGGTAGTTATGTGGGGCACAGTTATGTAAGGAGTTTTAGAATACTGACTTTTTAAAGAATAATCAATCGGGTGAGGATAGTTTCGTATATTTTTGTAAAATTTTGCATCTGTACCATTGCTATTAATTCAATTGTTCATACAAATTTTATTTTTTCTTGATCACAGCAAATTATCACGAGTCATTGAGGATTGTTATATGATGCTGAATTGTATTTTTAGTTATTCAGTCTCGCTATGAATGAGAAAGGGGGGGGGTTTGTGAATCTGATGTGTGTGCGCTGTCTCGGTGCAACAAGGAATTTGTGTTTCTTTTGATGTAACTGTAATACCCTCATAGACAATAATGAAACGATTAGTGCTACTAACCGGGTCAGTACTGTTATATTTGCTACATCTTCAATAAAGGTGTCTTAAGAAAGAAAATGGTTTTTGTACGCTGTGACTTTTTAAAAATATTTTAGTTTAACTGAGGTGAAATCTTATGGTTGGTTGTCTGCAGTTGGAAAGTAAGCAAGGATGAAAGATATTATATATACATGGGTCGTATTCAGAAACTATCACTTGAGGTAGTCTACTTGAAATGCGTATTTCAAAGAAACCGCTCATTGGAGTGACAATATTTACATTTCATAATTTAGCCCAATGTGGGAGATATTTTAGATCAAAAGTAAATGTTAATATTGTGTATTATGTATGTTATTGGGATGGATGTAGCTAAATAAATAGAAAATTACATCACTAATGGGGGACATGTGGCGTAGTTCATTTTCCGACACTTGGTGGCTCATCGGTAGTAGTGGGCCTACACGGTCATTGACAATGCTTTGAGTTTGCTGGTACGCGCAGTGCAATACGTATATTTTATTCAAAATTAATAGAAATACAGAACCCTAACCGTAGAAATTTAATATAATCTATTCGTTGTATGTTTTCTATATGTATACCAAGCGGTTTGTCTCTAGGTCTTGTGGTTTTAGAGATATTTGACTTCTTCTGTATGAAGATTGCTCACGGCCATTGACAATGCGCTGAGTTTGGCGGTACGCCCAGTGCAAAACGTTTACTTTATTCAAAATTAATAGAAATACAGAACCCTAACCTTAGAAATTTAATATAATGTATTCGTTGTATGTTTTCTATATGTATACCAAGTGGTTTGTGTCTAGGTCATGTGGGTTTAGAGATATTTGACTTCTGTATGAAGATTGCTCACGGCCATTGACAATGCACTGAGTTTGGCGGTACGCCCAGTGCAAAACGTTTATTTTATTCAAAATTAATAGAAATACAGAACCCTAACCTTAGAAATTTAATATAATGTATTCGTTGTATGTTTTCTACATGTATACCAAGTGGTTTGTGTCTAGGTCATGTGGTTTTAGAGATATTTGACTTCTTCTGTATGAAGATTGCTCATAGCCATTGGGTTTGCAGTGTGACAGTGTGCCGAATAGGCCCACTCGTTCAGTGGAGACGCGAACGGCAGGAATTTGAACTAAAAAGTCGGAGGTCCCCCATTTGTGACATTGTCAACAGCATTGAAAATAAAGTGTCACAAACTTAATGAAAACCTCTGAACAGCAGATTTCACTTCAAATGGTCATATACAATTTCTTCATTAAGTTCAAGACATTTATTTCTAACTAAATTATAACAATTATGAAAGTAGTTAACCTTTTCTGGAGTCATTAACATCGTAACATTTTGTTTCTACTTACAAGTACTATGAAACCCTGTATTAAACACCGAGTACAGATACAGTACAGGAACTATGCATGAACCCAGTTATGGTATAGTAAAAGATGCATTCTGAAATTGCCCCTAAACATTGAAATTTGAGCCAAACATTTGTGTAAAGTTGTTGATTCCACTTGGTCTGTTACTGTGCTAATATTTTCATCACAAATAAGACAAAACCATAGAAATGAGGTTTCAAATTATTATTACTACTGTTTATAAAGCGAGTGGCATGTAAGATGTCCTAAAAATGTCAAGCTTTGTGTGGAAAATATTTGAATTTGGAGTCAGATTGGTTTCCATGCTATACTGCTATTTATTGGGTGTGAGCATCATTTGGTAAAGTCCATGGCTGGAATCTGTGTTTGTGTAGGCAGCCTATAATGAAATGAATACAGGCAAGAAGAGAGGGGAAGAGTATAAAGAATGAAAGTAAAGAGCGAGACAATGCCCTCAGGTTCATTATTTATAGTGGTATTCATCAGAGTTCAATATACCGTACATTGTTGGAAGGGAAGGTGAATGGCAGCAGAGGGAGAGGGAGACCAAGAACATCATGGTTTACAAATATTTCACAGTGGACAGGCTTGAATTATTCACAGTCTATCAGAACAGCACAACATCGGGACAAGTGGAGAACCATTGCATCCAACCCTCGACTAGAGGACGGAACTATTGATTGATTGATGGATCTGGTATGGCATACCACCTGACCGTGTTCTCCAATGAGAATCAAGCATCTAGAGTTCCACCAATGAACATCAAGCATTCCTGTGTCACCATGGCTATAGTGATCTGCCCACCACCACCATGCTGTGTGGCCCCCTTGGCCACCACCTGCCTGAGCTGAGTGGATGGTGATCCGTGACTAACGGAGGGGTAGGGGGTAGTGGGTAGAGCTCCAAGTGCCCCTTACACACTATCTCTAGTGCCTCTTTCACACTATCTGACTAATACACAATGACTATTGACCATGAGTAAAGTATCACCAGCAACTACATAAATACATTCATGCACCTGGCACTATACCATTTACCATTATAGACCATTTGCATTCCCCCACCAATGCGTTTTATCGGAATATTTTACAACATACTCCGCCCCTCCACTTCTTTCCACCTGCCCGAAGCAGCGTCGAAAGAAGTTGACATCACTACGTTGTACTCAAATTACCCATATCGTATCCATTAACCAATAATGAATAATAACTTAAATCTAACGTGTTTTAATAAGGTTTTCCGACTTTGAATTTAAAAAAAAAATTTTTTTAATTATTTTATTTTTATAATCACTATTATAAATCAGTTATGAAGAATCTATCGCATTTCTGATATCTAATATGATGTTAGAAGAAGCATATGAACAATTTGTGATAATTTTTAGTGTAATCCGACCATTTTCAAACTTTGTGACAGTTTAGACTTCTTATGTGACAATCTAGAGGTACATTTCCGTCTCAAAGCATCGATCTTACATTAGTCCAAATCGGATTTGGCGTTTGCTACCATTTTAGTCTCACATCGATACACTTGGCCAGTTATTTTGTGGGTGGGTGGGTAGAAAAGGAGGTTGGATGTGGTCAGTACGGCAGATTGCGGTGGATTAGTACAAATCGGATTTGGCGTTTGCTACCATTTAGTCTCACATCGATATACTTGGCCAGTTATTTTGTGGGTGGGTGGGTAGAAAAGGAGGTTGGATGTGGTCAGTACGGCAGATTGCGGTGGACTGACCAGTTCGGATGTACCGTGGAGGCAGCCCAGGGGGGCTGTGTTTTGATTGCCTGTGGGGCGAGCAGTGAGTGTTGTGCAGTCATGAGTGGAGCTGGCGGGCGAGTAGCGCTCGAGCAAAGGTCCTGCTAATGTCAAATGCACAGTGGGGGAATGATGATGTTATGACTAGGATGAGACATGTGAACAAAGTAACATTTAGTGAGCAAAATACAGTAGTAACATCGACATAATACAATTACACATTGACTAGGTAATCGAGAGTAATTGCACATGCTGATAGTTATTTGAAGAGTTTATATGGTGATAGTCAACTGCTCGGGTGTCAGTTGTATTAAAATTGCATGGTAATTGATTTCATGAGGAATTAATTGATTTATATTTGATTGTTTGTTGATTGAGCTATAGCTAATCTTGCGAGTCGGTTGTGATGATATATTGTTTGTAGGCGTTAGATGCCCAACCACCGAATCGCTGGACCTCCAGCTCAGTGCTCCCCGAGGCGAATGCCACTGTTGCTGCTGCCTTTCGTATGGCGTGGAGGGTGTGCTGTTGCTTGTTCACTTTTAACCACTTTCCGCGCTAATCCCGCCTTAACCACCTTGCATTTGGCGCCACGTGGGGCCTCATGTTCGTCCCCACAACCTGGACACAAATCCACACCCATTCTTATCACTCCTGAACACTGCCGATGCAGCACAGACCACGACAGCGCCGTGTTTCCGCCCGTCACTCCCAGATCCACGGCCAACCCGACAGTTGGGCGTGAAAATGCCTCGGACGTGACACGGTACCCAACACGTCCGACTCGAAGCAAATTTCTCGCAGACTGAAGGCAGATAGTATCGCGTGCATACGCACATCGGCCCCAGCGCGTTGTCGCCGCCAGATGCGGGCTGTCCAGTAGACAGGCCCAACTTTAAAGCAGGATATCGTTGGATACACACCTAGGTTGCAGACCCACTGGCCTGTGTTACCAACAAGTAACTTACACTTTGCTTAATAATATTCACGTAACTAGTTACACGCCACAATAGTCAACTTAATATATTTATCTAAAAAAATGATGTAAAAATTTGAATGTCATTGGACTTGCAACTTTAATAGGCTAGGGCAAGGACTGGTTGCTGTGTGAGGATAATATGATTGAGTGGGATATTGGGTCATGGTTCCAGTGGCTTGATTTCCCAGTTGATTCATACTTAGCAGTTTTTGATTGGATTTACACATTCCCCCCTATTGTGGTTAGAGGAGAATATTTCATCCAAGGCCTGATGTGTCCTACTCCTATCGTTATATCTCAAAGTATGTGTGTAGAAATGAATGAAAAACTCGTCCAAGACAATGCATTATTATTTATTTACTACATTAATTACAAATGTAATTTATTTATTTATTACATTAATTACAAACTTCACCTCTAGTAGGTCCGTTACCCTCCTATATGCCCTTTACACTATCTACACTATGTACACTGACATGAAATGGACATTTTTTACAAATGAGTGAAGGCTGTTGATTCCGTAGTAACTACACTGGCCCTGGAGGTGAGTGGTGGGGGGGCGCTTGCGCTATGTTGCTGCTGTAGGGCGCACTCTGTAGTAGAGCATCATCGGCGACGGCTGAAAGCGGAAAAAGGACAGAAATCGGAACATTTCACATGAAAGACTAGTAATATTTTAGTATATAAACAGAATTAATACGTTATTTCACGTGTGACTGGATGGGGTGGCTAAATCGGGAAGAGCGCTGGCTGCCCAAGCGGAAAGTCGGTCGTTCAAATCTTGGCCAAGTCAAACCAATGAAATACAAAATAGATACTTGCCGCTACCTTGCATGGCACTCAGCATTACTAGGATAGGGCAATGACTGGTTAGCTCAGCATCAGGATAATGTAACTGAGTGGGAAATCCAGGGATGAAAGATCTCCGCGATTTCGCGGAGTTCCGCGATTTTTTATATTTACCGATTAACGTTACACAAAATGCCAATAAATCAGTATGCATATGATAACAGTTGGTTAGTTTGAAAATCATTCTTATGACCTTAGATGTTGCTAGAACATAAAACCCAAACAACAGTTACGTATGGACGATAATACAGTCACAAAAAATTACAGTTGAAACTTGACTTCCGGCACTTTTCCGCGATTCGCTGACAGTGCTAATCCTATGTAGTGAAATCCGCATTTTCGCGGAAATTCGCCATCGGTGTTTCCGCGTTTTTTCCCGGAGACCACTTTCATCCCTGGAAATCGGGTCATGGTGCTGGTGGCTTGGTTGCCCAGTGGGGCAGCAATATGTAGTTGCTATGAGTGCATGCTATTACAAGTCGGTACCCATCCTGATATAACCTTAGTTATTACTGGGATGCAAAACCCCAACAAATAAACACAAACCAAACTTAGTCTTAGCACTACAGTCATTGCAGAGTGCCTGGAGAGTGTGCTCTGTGGTCAGGGGCGTCTTCAAGGTACACCTCAGAGATATTCAGGATGTTGCATTAGTTTGAACGACTTTAGCTGGTGGGTGCCTCGAAAATGGCGGCCTACATAGGGGGCCGCCATTTGCAATTGAAAAGAATAGCTCTGATTGGCTGAACCCACTGAATACGGCGGCCATTTTCTAGGCACTTTTTGCCCCCTGTCTGAAAAGCGAGACGCTTCTGAGGCGCACCCTGAACGCAAATTGGCCAAAAAGACATCGCGGAGCCGACTTGTGACCCATGCAGTGTGTGCACGACACCCCACTTACCAGAATAAGACAGAAGAAGTGCTACACCTTACCTTGCCAATCCACTGTGAGAGCCAGAGCTGTTTGAGCGTCATGTCTTTAGGCGGTGTCTGCTCATTGCATACGATTTCAACCTGCAAACAAATGCAAATAAAGCGAGTTTTACATTCACTTAAATCGTGACCTTTCACGCGGTAAGTAGAATAGGGAAGGGAGGGGGGTGCGAGAGAGGGAGGGGAAGAGAGCATAGGATGGGTAGGTGGAAGGGAAGGAGGGAGGGACGAGAGGGAAAGAGAGAATGAGAATGTTTTCACTCCAAAAATCTCTTTAAATGTTTTTATATATTCCAGTTAAATAATTTTTTTTATTTCAGCACCGAGGCCTTGGTCTTCCAGCCTTAACAGTTATGGTGCATATGAATTATTTATGGACGAGATGATGAGATGATATAAACAATCTAGACAAGACAGGTTGAAATCAGGCATTACAAATATTATGGGGGGGGGGGGATCTTATTTTGTACATGTAGTCTGGAGAATAGCCATTTACCGTTAGACCTTTTCACTATATCATTGATTTGCTGGTCATACCTGCGAGGAGACATTAATACAATGGGTATGACTTGCTGTTGTTACAGGTTGTAGTAGACTTTGGCTTTATTGAGGAAAATTGGGGAAATCTGACAAAATAGACGAGGGAATTGTTCAGCGGGCTGTGAATTACCTCAAGACTGCTGGGCACGGCCAACTTCCTTTGCAGCAACTGCTTCACGTGCATGATGCACGTGCGCACAGAACAGCGCACAAACTTCTTAGGGAGCATCGGCAGAGGTACATCTTGACTGTCACAACTGGCAAACAGAAACAAACATAAAATAATATTTAAACGTTGGTTGGTTGTTGGAATTTTATGTCCTGGCAACATCTACGGTCATATCAGGACGGGTACCAACTTGTAACAGTGCGCACTCATGGTGACTTTATCGTGCTGCCCCATTGGGAAATCAGGCTGATGGCACCATGACCCGATATCCCACTCAGTTACATTATCCTGACACTTAGCTAACCAGTCCTTGCCCTATCCTATTAATGCTGAGCGCTAGGCTTGGAAGCGACAAGTATACATTTTATAAGTCATTTGTTTGACTCGACTGGGAACCAAACTCCCGATCTCCCGCACGCAAGGCCCCTGCTCTACCGATTCGGCCACCGCGCCCGGTCACTGACAACATGTTATTCAGAGGAATAACTCTTGAACAAAGAAAACAGTTATACGCACATATAACCAACCAAAACCATCGATAAACGTCAAGTTGGGGACACTCACCAGGACTTTTCCAGACAGAGACACAGCTGCTCGTCGTTTCGGTAGTAATGGCCAACAGGGTTGTCGTACACACTCGTCAGAGACGGAGGAAGGTTCTCATCCTCTGCAAATAGCCAAAGTGAATTTGTTTCCGGCTCTCCACTAAGTAAAGTACCCCCCCTCCACACACACACACACCCACCCACACCCACAGATATTAGGGAGGAAAGGGTGGATGGAGGTGAATTCGACTACATAGGTTTTTTTTCTGGTTGATATTTTAGTTACCAATGCAAAAACTGCTTGACTTAATATTATATTATTTTCTTCATTTTAAAATCATAGGGTTAGTCCATAGAACATACAGAGCGAGTACTGGTAACCAAAACAATTGTTATCCAACTTTTTTTTTGGAATGAAGAAATGAACAGAAAGATGTTGTCCTATTAAACCATCATTATTTAGCATCAACATAAATCACAGAATCGGCGACATATATTAATGTCTCTAAAGAAACTCTATATGACGTTTCCAAATCATAAAAGAAGATGGGGAACATCTTCGTACCTCTCTTCTTTTCTTTGATCAATCCTCGGGATTCACAGAACTCTTGTTTGCGTTTCTCTTCGTCTGTAAATTAGATGACAAATATTATTATTAGAAAAAGGATCAAACAATACAAAACAGTGGTGTCAGAGATGGACAATTTTATTTAAATTTCAACTATGTCGATTGAATAAAAGGCTTGTTTATTATAAAAGGCTTGTATTTTATTTTTTTAAATTAAAAAAGGTTTGTCTAAAACAATAAGGTGACATGGTAGAAAGAACACGTCGATGACCATACGCATTTTAATCTATACTTATAAATACATAATGCAAATAATAAAAATCTCAGGACTTACGAGAAAAGCGGAACCTGTTGATTGGTGGTGCATAAAATGTTGTGTTCAAGCAAGCATAGAGCTTGGCTATAAAAAGTCAGGTACTTTCCATAACAAAACTTACAATATTAAAAAGATTGGTTGGTTGTTCGGGTGAAGACAACTTACTGTGTTATTTTGGCAAGACCTACGGTCATATTAGGACAGGTACCAACTTGTGACAGTGTGCACTCATGGTGACTTTATAGTCCTGCTCCACTGGGCCACCAGCACCATGACCTGATATCCCACTCAGTCACATTATCCTGACACTGAGCCAACCAGTCCTTGCCCTATCCTAATAATGCCGAGCGCCTGGCTAGAAAGCAACAAGTATCAATTTCTACGTCATTGGTTTGACTCAACCAGGGTCCTACCAAAAACGTGACACAGACGCTCAACTCATTTGGCCATCCCGTCTGGTCATATATTAAAAAGAAGACACAAATCTCACTTTCGTACAACTCAGGCACGAGCTTGTAGACAATGTCCTGCATAGTTCTGTCGGGCCGCAGGTTCATGAGGGGCTGCGTCTCGTGGATTTTGATGTTGCATTGTGGGCAAAACTTGCTGCTCTGTAAATACTTGACGATGCAGCTTTTGCAGAACGTGTGCAGACATTCTGTGATGGTGGTGGCGTCGATGAAATAGCCAGCGCACAGGGAGCACACGATGTTCGGGTTGATGTCTCGTATGCAGATTCCCAACGTCTGTGAAAAACAGTCACAGACAAGCATATCATCAAGAGTGGAATTTAAGGTGTTTTTATTGCATGAAACCACCTGAGTTGTTACTATAATTATGTGTTTTTTTTTTTTACATCCTTGCAACATCTAAGGTCATATCAGGATGGGTACCAACTTCTGACAGTGCACACTCATGCAACTTTTATAGTGTTGCCCCACTGGGGTACCAAGCTGCTGGCATCATGACCCGATATCCCAGTCACATTATCCTGATAATGTGCTAACTGGTCCTCCTCGCCTTATCCTATTAATGCCAAGCACCAGGCTAGGTAGCGACAAGTATCAATTTGATAAATCATTGGTTTTGACTCGACCGAAATTGAACTCCCGATATCCCGCACGGGAAGCCTGCGCTCTACCGATTCGACCACCGCATTCGGTACTACTATAATTACATTAATTATGTGTATGACTATGTGAATGTAGCTTGGTCCATGGAGGGCGCCTAATGAAGTCTCTTCAAATGTCGCTAAGCTCTCCTCATTTAAAGTAAACACAACTGGGCATAGGAATTGGATACTAGTTATTAATAACGGAAAGAGTTCACGGGGATGATAAAGCTGACCCATAAAACCACGGCTAATTAAATTTGGGATCTTTTCTAGTTCAGTAGTATTAACCTTTGTGCAACAGTTTTAAATGGTCGTCGATGATGCACTAATTTTAAGCCGAAAATTGACCCCCCCAAAAGTGATTGGTTCTCACCATTGTAAGCAAACAACCCAATAGGGAAGCGTGTGTGGAAGTTTGTGGGGGCAGATTCCTCCGTCCCTATTCAGCATCAAATATATGCCTGGGCTGTGATAATACTTTGCTTCCTAAATTAAGAATTTATCTGCTCATTTCATTTTGCAATTGAAATGAGCAGATAAATTATTTACCCAGCATGTAGATAAGTTTCGTCACTTTTTCTAATAGGTTGGTTTTTACCCCTACTGCAAGTATGGGGGTGACTGTTTTATCTAGTATGTATCTGATGTTTTTGGCTTCGTTGCATAGCATTTATTTTGTTTACTACAAACTGGACATTCAACAGTCAACTCATATGACTCAACTAGTTTAGTCGTAGATTCATATTTTAGGTATGTGCCAAACCACCGATGAGCGGCGGATACTTTCTTCCCACAAAACTGATCCAGCAAATCCCACCTGCTTTGTGGAGGGGGGAGGGGGGGTGTAGAAAAACGCTTCTCTGGTCGGTTTGCATTGGGCAATGTTGGGTATTCCTAGTCTATTATGTAGTGGGGGAATCATTTTACAGCCTAGTTTTCAAATATTTCAATTTGGCCAACTTTTGCTATTCGAATAACAACTTCAAAAGTTTCAATCAATTTCAATCTGCAAATTCACACTTTTATAGGAATCTGAGGCATTTAAAAAGTAGGTTGTGGTGAATAACCATTATTAATCTTATATACTGCTGAGTTTAAGGAAATTGTGACGAATACATCAAGATTGGCACGATCAGAGATGCAATAGGAAAAATAGAGGAGCTACAATCCAAGGCCAAAAGGTATGTATGTAGTGGCTTATTCAAGTTATTGGGCAGAGAATGTGTGTTTGTTTAATAACCCCCCAGCACAAAAAGTAGACATCGACTATTGGGGGTCAGTCAGAGAATGAGTCTTATGACAATGCTACTGACTATGACATATCATTCTTTGCCATGGCAGCTGATCTCATATGATCTTATGCTTAAAGTTGCATGGTCCGATGAAAGATTTTTTTTTCAAAACCAAAACACTTACCTACATTTGATTCTATATATCCAACTTAGGTACTGGTGCATTAACTAAGGCTTTAGGGCAGCACATACAGAATAATCAGTGAATTTATTACCCTATCCCTTTGGGCAACTAATTTGAGACAACCATTAGGCAGAAAGACCACTAACCAATTAGGTCAATCTTGTTAGTCCTACCCTCATTCACAGCACCATATATGGCATTAGTCAGATTCCAGACTCCCTAAACATTACTAGGTCATTCCTCATCACGTGATCATCACGAGATGTGAATCTGAGTCACAACAATACTTTTGACAAGCTTGCCAAAATGATTTTGGGTTCTTTCAGCTCAAATTGCTCCACAATTAACCATCAAAATGACTCGGGAATAATGAATAGCAGGTTATTATAGTCAACCTGATAATGATATATTGATCTCAGAAATGATGCAAAGATTCGAAAGCCATCGGATTATGCAACTTTAACTGATGTTTTGAGAATGACTCTTGATTGTGATATGTTGATTTACCTTTTTGTCAATTATGGACTATGTTTTGAACAATCGGTCATGGAGTTCCTCACTAATTAACCACACATTATTTTCATGTCACTTATTTTGTTCCAAATGTCATTTGATTGAATTATAAAAGTCACCAATTTCGGTCACAGAAATATATTGTTTCAGGTCACTTTACTTTGTTTCAAGTGTCATTTTATTGAATTATATCAATAGAACATGCATAAGAGAAATCTATTGCTTTTACCTTAATTTAATGGAAGAAAATTAGGACCAATTTCAGAGATGGAAAATGCCATAAGTTCCTTAATACTCCACCTATTCTCATAATCTTGGTGTTATTTTAAAGGGCTTTTCTGTTTTCAGGCTCTTTCCAGCAGTGTCTTTAGTTTGATTATTGAAGGAGTTAGAATATTTTTGGCACATAGACCATACTGACATACCTGCAGACTACACTACACTACAGTAGGTACCCCGGAATCCGCCGGGAGCGCCACTGTCGCGGTGCGATAAAACTCGTACAACTTCTAGCGACTTTCTGACCAGCCCAGTCATGTCGGAAAACGGCACCACATGTGCAACACATGCACACTGCATTGACTGCTACATCTGGGGTTTGAACCACAACAGACTGGGGCACAGATAGAGACCATTTTCAGTGCTGTGTGACATTTGAAAGGCATTTTACCAAGCCATTCAAGTCTTCAGATGCAGAAATCAGAGCTAAGACTGCCGGGGAAAGTGCATGTTAACTATCATAATGGGAAACTTTAGCATTTTATCTTCCTAAAACTGGTCTTACATTGACTCTA
This sequence comes from Branchipolynoe longqiensis, assembly GCA_030323885.1. Lineage (NCBI taxonomy): Eukaryota > Metazoa > Annelida > Polychaeta > Phyllodocida > Polynoidae > Branchipolynoe > Branchipolynoe longqiensis. The sequence continues at coordinate 32,900,979 of CM059190.1, read as the reverse complement.
ACTGGAATCGCAACTCTACAATTTGATGGCTAAAAGTTGGTGTTTTGACTGGATTCTGACTCACGCGCGGCCCCCGCGGCCCGCGGCCCGCGGCAGGGTCGAGGGATGCGTCGGGTCCAGTACTAGGCAGTAGTTATTAAATCAACGGTGTTTGGTGGTGTTTGGTTTGGTTGTTGTTGGTTTGGTTGTTGTTGGTTTGGTTGTTGTTGGTTTGTTGTTTGTTTGATGTTGGAGTTCCTCACTAATTAACCACACATTATTTTCATGTCACTTATTTTGTTCCAAATGTCATTTGATTGAATTATAAAAGTCACCAATTTCGGTCACAGAAATATATTGTTTCAGGTCACTTTACTTTGTTTCAAGTGTCATTTTATTGAATTATATCAATAGACACATGCATAAGAGAAATCTATTGCTTTTACCTTATATTTAATGGAAGAAAATTAGGACCAATTTCAGAGATGGAAAATGCCATAAGTTCCTTAATACTCCACCTATTCTCATAATCTTGGTGTTATTTTTAAAGGGCTTTTCTGTTTTCATGGCTCTTTCCAGCAGTGTCTTTAGTTTGATTATGAAGGAGTTAGAATATTTTTTGGCACATAGACCATACTGACATACTGCAGACTACACTACACTACAGTAGGTACCCCGGAATCCGCCGGGAGCGCCACTGTCGCGGTGCGATAAAACTCGTACAACTTCTAGCGACTTTCTGAGCAGCCCAGTCATGTCGGAAAACGGCACCACATGTGCAACACATGCACACTGCATTGACTGCTACATCTGGGTTTGAACCACAACAGACTGGGGCACAGATAGAGACCATTTTCAGTGCTGTGTGACATTTGAAAGGCATTTTACAAAGCCATTCAAGTCTTCAGATGCAGAAATCAGAGCTAAGACTGCCGGGAAAGTGCATGTTAACTATCATAATGGGAAACTTTAGCATTTTATCTTCCTAAAACTGGTCTTACATTGACTCTAACTGGAATCGCAACTCTACAATTTGATGGCCAAAAGTTGGTGTTTTGACTGGATTCTGACTCACGCGCGGCCCCCGGCCCGCGGCCCGCGGGAGGGTCGAGGGATGCGTCGGGTCCAGTACTAGGCAGTAGTTATTAAATCAACGGTGTTTGGTGGTGTTTGGTGGTGTTTGGTTGGGTTGTTGTTGGTTGGGTTGTTGTTGGTTTGGTTGTTGTTGGTTTGTTGTTTGTTTGATGTTGGTGGTTGTTGGTGGTTTGGTTGTTTTGACTGGATTCTCTAGTTGAGTGACTCATGCGCGGCCCCCGCGGGAGGGTCGAGGGATGCGTCGGCTACGTTAGTCGTTAGATCAACGGTGTTTTGTTGTGTTTGGTGGTGTTTGGTTTGGTTGTTGTTGGTTTGGTTGTTGGTTTGGTTGTTGTTGGTTTGATGTTGGTGGTTTGTTGTTGGTGGTTGTTGGTTGGTGGTTTGGTTGTTTTGACTGGATTCTCTAGTTGAGTGACTCACGCGCGGCCCCCGCGGGAGGGTCGAGGGATGCGTCGGCTACGTTAGTCGTTAGATCTACGGTGTTTTGTTGTGTTTGGTGGTGTTTGGTTGGGTTGTTGTTGGTTTGGTTGTTGGTGGTTTGATTTTGGTTGTTGGTGGTTTGGTTGGTGGTTTTGACTGGATTGTTGTGTTTGGTTTGGTTGTTGTTGGTTTGGTTGTTGGTTTGGTTGTTGTTGGTTTGATGTTGGTTGTTGGTGGTTTGGTTGGTGGTTTGGTGGTTTTGACTGGATTCTCTAGTTGAGTGACTCATGCGCGGCCCCCGCGGGAGGGTCGAGGGTGCGTCGGCTACGTTAGTCGTTAGATCAACGGTGTTTGGTGGTGTTTGGTTTGGTTGTTGTTGGTTTGGTTGTTGTTGGTTTGATGTTGGTGGTTTGTTGTTGGTGGTTGTTTGGTTGTTGGTTGTTGGTTTGGTTGTTTTGACTGGATTCTCTAGTTGAGTGACTCACGCGCGGCCCCCGCGGGAGGGTCGAGGGATGCGTCAGATGCGAGGGATGTTTTGACTGGATTCTGGAGTTGAGTGACTCACGCGCGGCCCCCGCGGCCCGAGGGATGCGTCGGCTACATTAGTCGTTAAATCAACGGTGTTTGGTGGTGTTTGGTTTGGTTGTTGTTGGTTTGGTTGTTGTTGGTTTGGTTGTTGTTGGTTTGGTTGTTGTTTGTTGTTTGTTTGATGTTGGTTGTTGGTGGTTTGGTTGGTGGTTTGGTTGTTTTAACACTATTCTCTAGTTGAGTGACTCACACGCGGCCCCTGCGGGAGGGTCGAGGGATGCGTCGGCTACGTTAGTCGTTAGATCAACGGTGTTTTGTTGTGTTTGGTTGGGTTGTTGTTGGTTTGGTTGTTGGTTGTTGTTTGGTTGTTGGTGGTTTGGTTGTTGGTGGTGGTTGTTTGTTGTTTAATGTTTGGATTTATGGTTGCCATGGAAACCAACATTTTCCTGTGATCTAATTTTTGTATATCCGTATATCCGTTTTGATAAGCTGGGGTGATTTGGTATAAGAAGAAGAACCTTGATGTCAAGTTTGATCAGGATCAAACCATTAATAAAGAAACTGCAGTTGTAGGCATGATTGTATTACGGTTGCCATGGAAACCAACATTTCTCTGTGATCTAATTTTTTTATATCAGTTTTGATAAGCTGAGGTGATTTGACAGACCAAGAAGAACCTTGATGTGAAATTTCATCAGGATCTGACCATTATTTAAAAATAGCTACAGTTGACTCATATTGTAGGTGGGAGTGATTGCATTATGGTTGCCATGGAAACCTACATTTTCCGGTGATCTAATTTTTGTATATCAGTTTTGATAAGCTGGGGTGATTTGGTATACGAAGAAGAACCTTGGTATGAAGTTTGATCAAGATAGGATCATTAATAAAGAAACTACAAGGAAATGTTGTTATAATTAGTCTATTTAACAGCCCTAAATAAGGCACTTCTCTAGTGCATTAGCTAATACAAAAAATCTTAAATTCAAATGCACATATCTCATTCAATTTTTGGAATATCTTAAAAATTCAAAAAGCATATTGCTTTTGATTCGTTGGAGCTTCCAATGAAATTATAATTTGAATGTTTGGAATAATTTGAAAATTTTACTGGGGTACCTAACTACAGTACATATTTAGTTCTGGAAAAAACAAACAACTGTTTTGGTATCGTCCATATTTATGTATCGAGGTGACAACCATTCGTATTAATGTACCTATATCAATGTAAATCCCCTTTATTTAAAGGAATATGGTTAAATGAACATGAACTGTTCCTGGCATTACTTACATCTTCCATTTTGGCGATAGGTGGTATAAAATATACCGGTGAAACAAGTAGCCGGAAGTTTAGATTCTGAGTAGAGTTGGGGTGAACATCGAAAGGTAGTTTAGTAGCAGATTCTATCCTAGACCTAGTTCCAACTCATCTTTATCGAATAACATTGGGTATCAGATTATCGAAATAAAGAGACTGGAAAGATATGTTAATATCTAAATAGTTCGACAATTATATTCCAATTGTTCAGACCGTATAAGTGTTGGTACAAGTGTGTTATTTCAATTGAACTTGTTCTGGGCAGGCAACTCGCTGATGTTGTTTTTATGAACCTACCCAACTCGCGAGACCAGTCGCTATGGAGGGGAGATGACAAAGTTTGCATAAACTTGGATCATTATTTATCTGTATATATTTAGTAGTGTAATGCATAATGAAGGCTGTTTTTATATTCAATCAATTAAATGACATCGTGTTCATGCACTATGATGAAGCTTTTAGAAGACATGTCTTGGCGAAGGCAACCGATGTGGGATTAGCCGAAGTAAGTTGTCTTCACTTTCAAGAATCAAGTTTGTAAAGTTTGTTGACTGAATGAAGTTAGTTTGAATGAAGTTAGTTTAAGTTCGGTCCGCCCAATCTATTACAATAACTAACTAAAAGAGGATCGAGACTTCATGAAGTCCATCCACAGTTTTGACCACCATTGCCATTGTATAAGTCTGTGACAAAAATAGACTTGACAAGTTTAATAGCCCACTGGCACTGGCAATCATGTAGGTATGTGCCAAAAAAATTCAAACCCCTTCAATAATAAAACAAAAGGCACCACTCATTGATTGGCATGATTATCATGCCAATCAATGAATCTTCTTTTTTTTTGGTGGTCCATTTTGTGGGAAATTTCAGTCATAGGCGACTGGTCTTCCTCATTCCACTGCTGGTCGATAGAAAGCCTGAGCCTACATTTTTACCGACCCAAGGGATTTTTAACCTCCCACACCACATAGACATGGTATGAGAGCAACCGGCCTTTGATGACGCTGTAAGTTATACACAGCGGTGGAAATCCAAATTGGCAGAGCTGGGCCTGGTGGCATTATCATCCCAAATCATGGCAATGGTCAACGACAATGCTGACATTAAATTTACTATTAAAACTAAAAGACTTATGCTTTAGTTTAAGTTATTGTACTTGCATAATTATTATGCACTATTCTTCATTCGTTGTTGCGTACACATTAATACTCAAGTAATACAATGATACAGTACCAGGTCGTATTGTGAATCACACCCCACAGCACAAGGTGCCCCTCCTCAGTCACGCCAATGGCAATGACCAATGGCAATGCAATTGTTAGTCAGTCACGGGCCATTGCGAAGGGATGGGGAAAATAAAAAACTGGCCTCCATATGTTTATGCCTTTATAATAAGTTTATTGGACAAACACACACACACATATATAAATATATATATATGTGTGTGTGTGTGTGTGTGTGTGTGTGTGTGTGTGTGTGTGTGTGTGTGTGTGTGTGTGTGTGTGTCTGTAGATACATATTTATAAAAACACATAGCAAAAATATGCGTCAAAGACACACGTTCTTGATCTATAACATATCGATCATGTACATATTACACACACACACACATACACACGCGCGCGCACACAGATGAGATTAGCGGCATTAGTATTTGAAACGAATGTGCTTGCAGGTTGTTCCTGGTTTGGAATTTTCTTAAATCGGCCTTGAGAAAAGAAAAACGAATTGCTAAATCATACAGGTCAAGAAAAATCAGGATGCATTCGAATAACCTTCAACACAAGAGCCCACACTTTTTTTTGGCGCACCTTATTGTGCGTCCTGCTGGAAAAGATTATGTATAATGAAAATACCACCCTTTTCTACCCTGGCCAGGAGGCAGACAGTGGTGGTCCTTTTGATCCGAATATAGCCATGCAGATGTTTGCCATGGTAGTCGCATCACAACGCTTCATGACGGAGCAAGTCCACAACTCCTACCAGTCAATTCTCTGTGAAAATGACTTCCTCTTCGTCATGGAACAGGTTAGTGCTTTGAAAATTATCACCATCTAATTAATAGCATAATCCATGTTCATATGAGGGTTTAGATGTGCATATATACATGTCAGAGTTGGAAAAAAGCTATTTGACTTTTTGATTTTTATCTTATGCAAATTAAGCAATTTACCTTGAAATGTCCCATGTAACAAGGAAATTAAACACATATCCAGTACACCATTTTAACTTACATGGTAGTATACATTCCGATGTAAATGTGTAAATTTTCACATTAGCACAAAGTCATTCAAATATACTTTTGATGTGTTTTCTGGGATGGGTTAAATACATGTAATATTGCTAACATACTTAATACACAGAGGCAACAATAACTATTTGACTTGATATTAAAAAAGAAAGAATTACTTATGGCCATCGTAACATGCACACCAAATATGTGGTACCAGTTTCAGAGAACGACTCATAGTCATATATAAAATATGATGTCTTCTAACTCAGGGATAATATATATATATATGTACATAAAAGTAAATATCTATTATTATATATGTATATATATATAATAATTATATATAAATCCAGTTTACGGACGGCAGTTTAATTTGAGGATATCCGTTTAATCTAGTATTGAGTTGGTGTTTAAAAAGTAAATTGTAATAGTATTTATTAAACTTGAAACATTGCGGCCAATATCACTTCGTAAAAGGTAAATTTGTATCTGATTACCAAGGCTAATCCGTATTGAATCTCATCAGTACTTCGATGGGTGGCCATTGGGCAATATCACTTATCATGTGCCATATAGATAACCTGATATAGGTGTAGGGCTCACCAAAATAAGTAATGCATAGGAAATCTTACTTCTATACCTGTCTCATTACTTATTTGATGCCAGTGCTAATTAATTTACGATGTTCTCTATCCCATGAGTACATACTGTGTTTTATTGTTTAGTACCACGACCAGATCTTGATGGCTATCAACGGTGACACCTTGGAGACAGAAGACTTCATGCGACGGAAACTATTGGTTCTGCAAAAGATTCTACGATTTTTTTTCGGACCATGTGACGAAGAGTAAGGGATGTTATATTTATAAAAGAGTACATACTACTAGTAATTATCCAGATTTTAAGCATTTATTTACCTTCAGTGTTCTAATATAAGGTATATAGTTTAAGTTGCATAGTCCGATGGTTTTGAGTTTCTGTCATTTTTCTGAGATTAATATATTAATTTGATTGTTAATTTAGTTTGAAGTATCTTTTATTTTAAATGGCTAACTTTTGAGATATTTAAAGTGTAAACATGTCAAATTAGTTTGAGCAAGCACACCAAAACTCTGACACCATGGGCTTCTGCAGTAACATGTTCTATTAAATTGACTCAATGTTCCCTTCTATGTGGCAACAAATGTTTAATAAGTGCATCGGTACCTAAGTTAGATATGTAGAATGAAATCTAAATCATTGTTTTGGTTTCGGAAATTTGATGCGTCATTGGACTATGCAGCTTTAAGAATGTCACGAGTATTTTGTCTATTTTAACATATGGAAATATTTTGCAAGTAATTCTTAAAATAACTTGTGATTATTATAGTTGCATTAATTCTGAAAAAATATTTTGTTTAATTATTAAAATATTGCGTTGTCTTCAGTTCTTTTTTAAATTGTCGGTATATATTACATTTTTGTGTTTAATGTTTTAAACGGTGTTGAATCATGGTGTATGCAAAATAATCTTTGTAATTTAATTTGTAATAGTTTAATTCAAGACACGAGACGGAACCACATAGTATGGGTATTTATTGGTCTAAGTTCAAAAAGCGTCAGGTTAAGTTTCAATTGTTAGGTATAAGGTTTGATTCTCTGCACGACCCGGCACTCAACTCTTGCGATTCGAATTGTCTTATAAGTAGGGTCGGTTGGGGCAGTGAGAAAAGGCGGGTGGTGGTGTCGGTCCGGCGTCTGGTTGGTGAGTGCCGTTGGTGCGGCGGCAGTGGGCACCTGGTACAGGTGAGGGCCACAGAGAGGATAGCACATACACAGCATTTGATGAACCAGTTGTGGACCACTGGTTGGAACAGACACTCACAAACACACATACACACAAACATACATATACACACAAACATACATAAATACATACACACTGGTTAGTGCAGTTCTGGCCGCCTATGAATAAAAGGGGGGGGGGGCGGGTCTGGTAGCGTTATAGGTCCGGGAATCAAAGGGGGTGTATGCAAAATAATCTTTGTAGTTTAATTTGTATTAGTTTAATTCTTTGGTTGAGTAATTTAAAATTGCATAATCAGATGGTTTTGAGTTTCTCCCATATTTTTTTTAGATAAATACATTGATCATTATAATCTACTTTCCTTAATTTTGGAGTATCTATTATTTTATAGGTTTAACTTTAGAGATATTTGGAATGAAAACACTATAACATTAATTTTGCATGCCAAAATGCTAAAAAATAGGCTTTGTTTGCCTGTTTTGGCAAATAGCACAGGAGCATCTAAGTGCAATTAATGTTTACGGATTGCACCTGTATCTGAGTTGGATATGTGTCATCAAATTTTGGTAAGTGTTTTGGTTTTGGCAATTTGATGTTTTCATCGGAATATGCAGCAACTGCGTATATGGAATCTTATGGGGCTGTCACACTATGATGTATGGCGTTAGCGTATGCCGACGTATGCGATTTTCGGCCAACACGTCAGCATACAACGTCATAGGTTACACATAAGTTGGCCATACGTCGAATACGCTCGGCATACGGCATCATAGGTCGGCGTAGGTCGAGCCGCAAAATAATTTTTGTGCATGTTCAAAATTTTCAACCTATGCCGGCATACGGCTCATACGTTTCTCATATGCTCAGCGTATGCTGGGTGTACGTTGGCATATGTTATGCACACATTAGGGGCAGGTCAGGATAGGTTGGAACACATTAGCCGTACGTTTAGCAATGCAGTCCGCGTACAGCCAACGGATGCATAACGTACTCCTAATGTACTTCGAACGTATGCCTGCCATGTCTCCAGCGTACTTAACGTATATGCCATACTTCTAGTGATGAAGTAACATACGTAACGTTGGTCAGCATACCGTGAACGTATGCGATAGGTCAGAGATACATTCTTCATGTTACGTACATTGTGTCTATGCCCATTTTTATCCCCCACCCCTGCAAAGTTTGACGAATGCCGACATACTCGCAAATTGTCGTACGTTGGGCACACGCTAACGCCATACGGCGTAGTGTGACAGGGCCTTGAGCTTTATGCGGTAACAGGATGTGGTTTATGTTGTAGGGTGCGACGAGAAAAGCTTCATGAGCGTAACGTCAGGTGGCGGTTTATTGCCCAGGTGCTGGACACCTGGGTGGAGCTCTACAACACTGAGCAGAGCTTTCTGGTCGAGGTAGGTTTGTTTGTTTGTTGGAGGTTTTATGTCCTGGCAACATTTAAGGTCATATCAAGGTGGGTATGAACTTGTGACAGTGCACACTCATGGCGAATTTATTGTGCTGCCCCACCATGACCCACTTTCCAAATCAGTCACATTATCCTGATACTGAGCTAACCAGTCTTTGCACTGTCGTAATAATGCCAAGCGCCTGGCTAGTATAAATTGACTCGATTAGGGTTCAAACCCATGGGTTAAAATCCCATGATCTACCAAAGCGGGAGACGGACGCTCAACTCATTCAGCCATCCCATCTGGTCCACCTCACTGTGAGAGCTGAGTAGACCCATCAGGGCTGAATGACCGTAATAGTCACCGCTTGAATTAAGAAGCCCTCAGACATGGTTCGGCCCTAAATACTTGCCAGAGAATATGCAGTTTCAAAATATAAAAGATTAATGAATGGTCACACTCTGCCATGATAATAAGTAAAGTTGTGAATAAATAATTAAAATTGTCTCTTTTAAGATCTCCGAAGGTGTAGAGACCCTGTTCTTCTGTTCAGCATTCATATGCACTTGTAAAACCCCTGAATACCCTTGAAAATAAAGTAATGTATTCAAGAGCTTGAATACCTTTTAAAATCATCTTACAGTCTGGAAAACCCTTGAAAATGATAATTTTATGTAAAATAAAATATTAACTCTCGAAATGTTTTGAATTTCTTTATTTTATATCTCGTTATGTGGGTATAACGTGGCTACGAGATCAAAGCGATAACGTCGCCATATTTAACAAATAAAGAAGTCTGTCACTTTTAGCTCGGTAAGGTCCTGGAATTTTGGTAATGTTGAACTGGAAAGTGCTTGTGGGGGAAAAAACCGTTGAATTTTGACTTCCTTCATGTGTATGGATGAACCCTGTCTATTTGGCTAGGCGGTTGAGCGACTTCACGTGAACCAGTTGCTGAATGCTAAATGTATCCAGTTACTGGAGAAGGCGCTAGGGTCAGTGAGGGCGCCAGGGGGAGAGAAGGGGGCCGTACATGCCCTGCTCACAGTCAACGCCAAGCTACTCTCACTCTACTCACTGTAAGTTTGTTTGTTTTACTTTTTTGTGATTGGTGTACAGGGAGCATTTTATTTATTATATTTTGATTAGCAACAATTGCTAATCAATTTGGAAATAGGCATGAGTAGTGCGGTGATATCAGGGAGCCTAAGTGGTGTAATGGTTAGCACACTGGCCCGGAATGCAGCAAAGAGATGTGGGTTCGAGTCCCGCTCTAGGCGCAATATTTCCCATTCACGACACAATACTGAACAAAATGTTCCCTGGTGTATTTATGCTGCTCGTAATGGTTAAGTCTAATGAGTTGTTTTCGTCGCTAGACAGTAATAGTCTTGTGGTTCCCCTTGTTTTATCACTTTCAGTTGTGTAGCTATCTACCACATGCATTCGTTCTATGTTTGTAAGCATTCTCTCACATCCCCCAAACCTCTGTGAGTTTGTTAGTTCTACAATTGGATAGTTGTTTGGTTACCAATAGTTACTTAGTTTGCTCCCCATCTATCTCATCGGTCAAACCATACACCTGCCAGTTTCGCAAATCCCTTTTTGCTGATCATGCACACTGTTGTTTGTGAATCCCAGGGTCTGTATTGGGCCTGGCAAGTCTTGACAAGTCTGGAACTTCATTTTGCCTACTTCAAGGCCTTGAAAAGCCTTGACGTTAACCTATTTTGGGTAATTAGTCCAGATAAATCTTGAATTACAATAAACTTTCCCCACTGATCTAAATTAGTCCGAAATAGGCATTCACCATCTTAGTTTTTTCCTTGTAATCCAAATGAAAATAGTCTTTAAGAATCGTCGTAATACTTCAACTTAGAGGTACGTCTAGTTTAACCAATATATTGATTGTTATAATCTACGTTACTTGAGCTTGAAGTAATATTTTGATTCTGAATGGCTAGTTTTGATTCTGAATGGCTAATTTTCCCTCTCTCCCTCTCCCTTTCCCTTCCCCTTCCCCCTTTCCTTACCCCTTACCCTTCCCCATACCCTTCCCCATAACCCCCCCCCCCCCCCCCCCCCCCGTCCCCGTGCCCCGCCACCTCTGGCCGGCCAGGCGGTCTGCCTACGAGCTGTTCCCGTCCGACCTGCTGCTGCTCATCGTGCTCGCCAGGACCCAGTTCCCGAGCCGGCAGCGCCTGGAGGACTTCTTCTCCACGGCGGGTCTGGCGTGTGGCTCGGGGCCCGAGGGCCTGTCCACCCCCACCGACACGGAGCCCTATGTGAGCGCACGGGAGGAGAGGGCCGAGTCGGCCGGCTCTGAGGAGTTCGAGGTAGCGTGGTGGTTTAGTTTGTCAAGGTCATGTTTAAAAAGAGAAGAAACTCATTAAGCCCTCATATGTGTGTGTGTGGGTGGGTGGGTGGGTGGGTGGGTGTATGGGTGTATGTATGTATTTATGTATTTTTGTGTATGTATGTATGTGTGTATGTTTATATCTATGTATATATGGAGGGGAGCAGGACGTAGGTCAGGCAGTAGCATGTCCACCTGTGAAGGTGTGGGTAATCTGATCGATCCTGCTGAGTGGACACATTTTCAGTTTGGGGGTATTTTCCGTTCAAACCAGTGGTCCACAACTGGTTCATCAAATGCTGCGGTATGTGCTATTCTGTCTGTGGGAAAGTGCATATATAACACCCCTTGCTGCTTGTCGGAAAGAGTAGCCTATGTGGCAGCAGTGGGTTTCCTCCAAAGAAATATGTCAGAATGACCATATCTTTTATGTTCAATAGCCGATGATAAAAATCAATGTGCTCTAGAGACGTTAAATAAACCAAACTTGTTTTATGTATGTATATGTATGTTTGTGTGTACGGATTTATGTATGTTTGTGTGTATATGTATGTTTGTATGTATATGTATGTTTGTGTGTATGCATGTTTGTGTATGTTTGTATGGAATGTGGATGTATATATGTATGTTTGTGTATGTAGGGGCCTGGCTTACATGTACGCAGCTACATACCACCTGAGATTACAAATATTTTTAAAAAATGGCGTTTTATTCCAATAGCGTTTTATTCCAATAGCATTTTATTCCATCACCGAAAAAGTCTGTGTATCACCTGACGGCCCCAATCTAGGCCCATGTATGTATGTATGTATGTATGTATGTATGTATGTATATGTGTGGGATATTCTCCAAAACTGGGAACCACATATTTCATCTCCACGTTACGATGCTGATAATTAAGTCTTTGTTTTATTGATAGCAAGTCAAATAATTATTGTAGCCTCTGTCTATTAGGTATTCTAGCAGTTCTACATGTATTGAATTTATCCCACAAAAGATATCAAAATTATAATTGTATGATTTTGTTCTAGAGTGAAAATGTGAAAATTTACACATTGACACCATACATGTTGCCAAACTTGTTTTCAACTTATTTTTCAACTTTTTTCTTGTAAGTCATAACCTTGTCTGCTTGACAGTAATCAAGAAAATCTTGTTTGGCTATGTTGTATATGTTAAAATGAGGTTCTGGATGTGCCTTTGATTTTCATGTTATACAAGTGATATTAATATATTGCTCAATTTGTATAAGATTTAATTCAAAAAGTGAAATTCATTTTTTTCAACTCTGACATATGCACAACATGCAAACCTTAATAGGACATTGAATTAGGCTTTTATTTGGAAGGTTTTCAGTTTTGGTTTCCATGTCACACTTTTGTGCCCAGTTTTAGAGAATGACTCATGTATGTATGTATGTATGTATGTATGTATGTATGTATGTATGTATGTATGTATGTATGTATGTATGTAGAAAACATTGTAATATGTATGTATGTATGTAATATGTATGTATGTATGTATGTATGTAGAATACATTGTAATATAGGATATAAATGTATGTAATAAACCAACAGAACATTTTTCCTATTTCATACGAAATTAACTCCGTATGTAATATTGCTTACCATCGGTAAAGTAGGTGGTTATCTCGAACAGTTGATAGTGGTGTAATACAGTCATGTGTCTCAGCTGCTTGCTCGTTTTCTGATCAGTTCTACAGCAGCATCCCTTCTACACCTGCCCGGTCCCCACACAGGGGTTCTCCGTCCAATGGTGCGTATAAGTAAATTTACTCTCAATTGTTGTCATGTGCCTTAATTGTCGCTGTGTGATAATGCAGTCTCATATGACCCTAGATGTTGCTAGGATGTAAAACTCCAACAACCAACCGCCATACAGTCTCTCTCACAGCACTGTGTGGTGGTGCGGGAAGACGGTTGTTACCTGCAAGCCTAAAATATTATTGTATTATTGTATTATTTATGTATAATGCATTAGAAGAAATAGTCACCACGTTTCTGTGACACACTGACCACGTGACACTGACCACATAACACTGACCACGTGACACATTTAACACATGACACTGACAATGTGACACATTGACCATGTGACACATTGACCAGGTGACACACTGACCATGTGATACATCATGTGACACTAGTCATGGGACACACTGACCACATGACACTGACTACATGACAAACTGACCACATGACACACTGACCATGTGACATGTCACACTGACCATGTGATACATCATGTGACACACTAGTCATGTGACACACTGACCACATGTCACCGACCACGTGACACTGACCACATGACACACTGACCACATGACACACTGATCATGTGATAGTGACTACATGGCACACTGACCATGTGATAGCAATAAAAACATTATTCTGGAAGCTACTATGGTAAACAAGGTGTTAAAAAAGGTCACTGTTTTTTGGTGTGCTGATAACAAACTTACCTTAAACACACAAAAATCAGAATATGTGATATTTGGAACAAAATCTAGAAAATGACACGCACAAAATATAGAGCTATGTATAGGCAATGCAATGCTAAGAGAAGTGAACTCGTACAAATACTTAGGAACCACACTTGACTTTACACTGAATGCGAACCAGCAACTTTCGAGGCTGAACCAAATTTTAGGTATGAGAATGGCAACCTTTAGAAAAATAAGATGTTACATGAGTGAGAACACAGCGCTCAAACTATATAAGGCAACTATACTGCCAATACTAGATTATAATGATCTAATCTATGGCCTTTTAACAAAACAACAAGAAAATAAATTATAGAGAACTCAAAACCGAGCTCTTAGAACAGTATATAGGGGCAAAGTTCTCTCAGTGAATGAGATGCACACTAGATCTAATATCACATACCTGAGCCAAAGGAGAGATGCACATCTGCTATCTCTTATGCTTATCAGAGCCAAGGATGAAAACTATATAGACCATACTACCATAGTTACCAGGCAGGGGGATGCTACACTCCTCAAAGTTCCTCAACCACTCACAAATAGACTGACAAGAGCCCCTCTCTACAAAGGCAGCAAATTATGGAATGAACTCCCAGTCAGAATCAGACATGCACAAACACAACTAGAATTCAAGAACCTGGTAAGAATTCACCAAGCCAATCAGGCCCTTCTACAGGCCTAGTGATGAGGTCGCCATATCTAATTAGCTATCTATTATAAGCACCTATGGCCACCCCACCCCCTCCCACCACCCCATGCACTCCTTTACCTGCTGCCAACAAACCAAGTTATCCACCGTACAAATTATTTGCCCAGCAAATTTGGAAAATGTGTATCAGTCTGGCAGTATTGCTATAAACCGGGGACCCTGTGATACTGCGACGGCTCACTCCCTATCTCTCCCATGGTAATGTAAATTTCGCAGTGCCACCTTGTGGTGGGTTTGATCAACCCAGCTGCTGGTTGGTGTTTCACATGTAAACACATACAATTATATTATACATGAGACAGGTAAGTATGAATACACATCAATATGAAATTGCTATGAACAAACACACATCATCATCAGCATCACCATCATCATCACCATCATCACACATCTTTCACATTCATATATACATTTCTACATATAATATAGCATCTGTTTAACCAAGAAAACAGCCAACACACCAAGTGGTGGGTTTGATCATTTTGATTACACATTACAGGCTGAGTGAGCCGTCTTAGTATTATAGGGTCTTTGTATAAACATAGACACTAATAAAGTCTGTACTGGACTACTAAAAGACTGAGACGTACAATCCTCCAAGCATTGTTTATCCAATCATTACTAACAACCTACTTACTCAAACTACTTCATGTAGTAAAAAAAAAAACACCCGAGGTATTAACCTTTTAAGCATAACCCTACAAGCTAACCACACTCTATCTAACAGAATAAACAAACCCTTCTTCTAACACTCCATCTCAAAATGTTAACTCCAACAACATGATAATTTTGCAATTCACAACATAGTAGGCATACAAACCTATGAAAGGAAACTATGCACCTAACCACTCCGTAATGTAAAGGTCTAATCAATACACATGTATGTATCTAAGTGTGTATGAATACAACATATAACTACTATTTATATATATGAATTGTCAAACTATACCATATGTAAGTATTTGAATGTTTAATATTGTTATTTCAGCTGATTTGAGCTAGCTGCTGATGACAATATCAGACTACATATACATATATTGTAAATAACTGTATTGTCACATGGCTGGAAGACCAGTGCCACGGCGCTGACAAAAGACTTTATTCAATGAATAAACTATATTTACAACAACAACAACAAAATATGTGACACACTGACCATGTGATATATCATGTGACACACTGACCTGGGACACACTTACCACATGACACTGACCATGTGACCCTGACCATGTGATACATCATGTGACACACTAGTCATGTGACACACTGACCACATGACACTGACCATGTGACACACTGCCCACATGACACACTGACCACATGACACACTGACCACATGACACTGACCATGTGACGCTGACTACGTGATACACTGAGCATGTGACATGTCACACTGACCATTTGATACATCATGTGACACACTAGTCATGTGACACACTGACCACATGTCACCGACCATGTGACACACTGACCACATGACGCGCTGACCACATGACACACTGACCATATGATACTGACTACGAGGCACACTGACCATGTGATATATCATGTGACACACTGACCATGTGATATATCATGTGACACACTCACCATGGAGACACACTCACCATGTGACACACTGACCACTTGACGAACTGACCATGTGACACACTGACCATGTGACATGTGACACACTGACCATATGGTATATCATGTGACACGCTGACCATGAGACACACTGACCATGGTTTACTTGTCACTGATTTCTGTTCACACTTGAAATTTTTTATTGACTCTATGACCGGATTCAGTGGCCCGATCTGTAGAGCGAAGGCTTCCCGTGCAGAAGGTTGGGAGTTCAAATCCCAGCCGAGTCAAACCATTGACTTATACAATTGATACTTGTCGCTACCTAGCCTTGCGCTCAACATTAATTGGATAGGACAAAGACTGTTTAGCTCAGTGTCAGGATAATGTGACTGTGTGGAATATCAGGTTATGGTGCCAGCGGCCTGGTTTCCCAGTGGGGCAGCACTATTATGAGTGTGCACTGTTACAAGTCGGTGCCCCTCTTGATATGACTTTAGATGTTGCTAGGACGTAAAACAACAACACCACACACTTCAGGCTCTATAATTAGCTGAAGTCAGAATGGGGTGTGCCGCACACAATGCAGCAGATTCCACTTCCCCATCCCCATGTATAAACCAAATGTGATCGATTCCACAGGCTGGAAGACCAGTGCCTTGGTGCTGACAAAATATGTATTCAGATGAATCAAATATTTACCCCCACCTCCACCCCCAAAAAGTTATAACTTATTGTGATGGGGCCCCTTTGTTGGCCGCCCAGAACTTGACCCTCACGCTGTAGACCCCCCCCCCCCCCCCCCCCACCCCCCAAGCAAGCAGGAGAATGAATACGTTTGCTTCTTACGTCTTTAATCTCCGCTCACTGCGGCATCCACGATCAAGTCACCCGCCTCTGCCATGCCGGGTCCCATGTCAACTTCCTCAGGGGGAGGTTACGCTAGCCGCACGCAGTAGGTGGCAGCCCTGTCATGGCGCTGCCCGGCGGCTACCGTACCGCCACCTATCACTGTGAACTGCGACAGTGACGGAGTAGTCCTTGCTGCCACCGTATGGTAGTGGAGCTCATGTCTGGACTACTACATTATTTTTCCTTTGCAGAAGGTAGTGCACCCCAACAACCCTCTTCCATGCGACGAGGGCACCCAAGGGAGGTGCTAACCCGGGTCCAGGTGAGCTGTACTCTCTACCCCTACGATCAATGTTACTCTATTTTTCGACTGTCTTCAAATAATTAAGTAGAATTTTGTGAGAAAATTGATCAATTTGTGCACTTTATGATATATTTGAAATACGTTGAATGAGCCTGGAAATGATTCTAGTTGGATTCTACTGAGGTACATGATTAATCAATATTAACCTACTTACTAACTCAATAGGCCCCACCTGAGATTACCATGAACACAAGTTCAATCACAAAGGCGCACCCTATATCCCACCATCACCCTTTCAACAAGTATGTCACCACTAGAGAGATAATCAGTTATGCCCCCCGCCCCACTAATGCTTACCATATTAGTCTAACATAGTTACCTCTCCATATGTTTTGATTTTTCTCTTATCTTGTTCTTTACCTGTCATTCCTGTACCGATGTTTTGCTTATTTCCTTGAAATTGTTTATCTATATTGTTGTAGATTTGTTTACTGTGTAGTGGCAATGTAGACCAGTACATTGGCACTGACAACATGTTATTCAGAGAAAATAAAAACACCTGAACAAAAAACCCCACAAAAATAGGGGTTGCTGAAGACAGGTACATGGATAAAATGAAGTTGAATTAAGATGAAGTTTACGGTATAGGGGTTCTTCAGATATTGTTAATATTTATTAATCATTATGTTTGTGCACATATTTGACTGTCTGACTCGGCTGTTTATGTTATTATGATTTCTACATTTTACATGACAGAAGGTGTTAGGTGATCAGTCAGAAGACCCCAGAGTTCTACTCAAGATGTACTACCCTCCACTCGATCGAAGAAGTGAAGATCGAAGAAGTGAAGATCGAAGCAATGGAGACCGGGTCGGTGGAGACCTGGTCAGTGGAGACTGGGGCGGTGGAGACCGGGTCGGTGGAGACCGGGGCCGTGGAGACCGGGGCGATGGAGACCGGGGCCGTGGAGACCGGGGCAGTGGAGACCGGGGCAGTGGAGACCGGGGCCGTGGAGACCGGGGCAGTGGAGACCCGGGCGGTGGAGACCGGGGCAGTGGAGACCGGGGCAGTGGAGACCGGGGCCGTGGAGACCGGGGCCGTGGAGACCGGGGCCGTGGAGACCGGGGCAGTGGAGACCGGGGCAGTGGAGACCGGGGCAGTGGAGACCGGGGCAGTGGAGACCGGGGCACTGGAGACCGGGGCAGTGGAGACCGGGGCCGTGGAGACCGGGGCCGTGGAGACCAGGGCCATGGAGACCGGGGCGATGGAGACCGGGGCAGTGGAGACCGGGGCAGTGGAGACCGGGGCCGTGGAGACCGGGGCCGTGGAGACCGGGTCGGTGGAGACCGGGGCGATGGAGACCGGGGCCGTGGAGACCGGGGCAGTGGAGACCGGGGCAGTGGAGACCGGGGCCGTGGAGACCGGGGCCGTGGAGACCGGGGCCGTGGAGACCGGGGCCGTGGAGACCGGGGCCGTGGAGACCGGGGCCGTGGTGACCGAGGCCGGGGTGTCCAGGACAGTATAAACGGGACTAGTGGAGACTGGGACAGTGAGACCTTGATCCGTGAAGACCAGTGTGGTGGTGACCGGGGTGGTGGAGACTGGAGCGGTGGAAACTGGGGCGGTGTAGACCAAGACGGTGTAGATAGGAGCGCTGAAGATCGAAGCCATGGAGAGTGGAGCGGTGGAAATCAGGATGGTGAAGACTGGGGTGGTATAGGTCGAAGCAATGGATATTGGGATGGTAGTGACCGGAGCGGTGAAGACCGACTTTGTGAAGACTGCGGCAGTAAAAAGCGAAGCAATGGACACTGGGACGGTAGTGACCGGGGCGCTGGCAACCGGGGTGGTGGAGATCGGGGAGGTGGAGACCAAGGCGGTGTCAATCAGGTTAACAAAGACAGGCGCACTGCCAATTGTGGTTGCGCATGCCGGGATAGTGTCGATCAGGGTGGGAGAGTCCAGAATGGGACCAAGTGGAGTGGTGCAGACAGCAGTTGTTGTACAGAGAGGGAAAAGGTAAAACGTGGGGGAAAAGCTCAGGGTAGAATTACAATGAGTGCTGGGGACTGGCGTGGCAGAAATCTTGGTAGCAAAGCGCGAAGCGGCAGAAACCGGGGTGATGTAGACCGGGGCGGTGGAGACTGGGGTGGGGGACGGATTGGAGACTGGGGTGGCATAGACCGGGACGGTGGAGACTGGGGTGGCATAGAGCGGGGCGGTGGAGACTGGGGTGGCATAGACCGGGGCGGTGGAGACTGGGGTGGTGCAGACCGGGGTGGTGGAGACCTGGGCACTGGAGACTGGGGCGGCATAGACCAGTGCGGTGTAGACCCAGGCAGCATATACCGGGGCGGTGTAGAAAGGGGCGGCAGAGACCCGGGTGACAGAGACTGGTGCGGCGGAGACTGGGGTGGTGGAGAACGGAGTGGTGTTAGGTGGGATGACAGAGACCGGGTTAGTGTCGAACAAGAGAGCTGTGCAAGTCGGTTCACTGTGATGCTGGGAACCCCGCAGTGTAAATACACCCCCCACTCTGTGCACTGCATCGAGGTCATGCCGGGAATCACACTCATCATCATAGCGGAGGTGAGCCTTTTCATGTTTGAGAACAACAACAAAATTATCCATTACTATCTCAGGGTTCGCACAGTCTTGAAAAGGCCTTGAATTTGAAGGTGTCTTTTGATAAGGCCTTAAATTTGAAAATGCCCTGAAAATGCCTTG
The DNA here is from genome assembly GCA_030323885.1 of Branchipolynoe longqiensis. NCBI lineage: Eukaryota > Metazoa > Annelida > Polychaeta > Phyllodocida > Polynoidae > Branchipolynoe > Branchipolynoe longqiensis. Next base: position 32,881,197 of record CM059190.1, on the reverse strand, counting down.
AAAATTGATCAAATGCTGAAAAAAAACTTTAATTTGTTTTATTTTGCGGAGGAGAGAGGGCACTCTTTATTGACAACGGTGTTTTGAATGGCTATGTCTGGCTTATCCTAATCTAGGATAATTGTTAAGTATAATAAAAATGTTAATTCCCTAGTTGCTTCTTTTGCTTGATAAAAATAGCGTACAGAAACGTGAAGTTAGACCATAAAAAGTTGACATGTATATAATCATTATAATGTTATATTTCTTCGGCCTTAAAAAGTTAATTTCTTACCTGAAAAGGCCATAAAACGACTTGAATTTGGTTGCTGAATAGCTGTATGAACCCTGTATCTTTCTTTATTTTTATCTTAAAATTGCATAGTCTGATGGTTTCAAGTTTCATTTTCTGAGATAAATATATTAGGTTGATCGTTATAATCTACCTTACTTTAGCTAGGGCAATGACTGGTTGGCTCAGTGTCAGGATAATGTGACTGTGTGGGATATCAGGTCATGGTGTCAGCTCGGTGTCAGGATAATGTGTCTGAGTGGGAAATCAGATCATGGTGCTGGCCGCCTGGTCTCCCAGTGGGGCAGTACTATAAAGTCACCATGAGGTGCACTGTTATAAGTTGATACCCATCCTGATATGACCTTAGATGTTGCCAGGACGTAAAGCTCCAACAACCAACCAACCCCGCTGGAGAAGTTTAAGAACCCACTACACATGCCTCAGAGGTCAGTCTTATGAATAGCGCCTGACGCCTGACCTCTCAACGGAAATAAAAGTCTGTACTGACCAACCAACCGACCAACGCTCCAGCGTTCGCGTCTCTCTTTCGGTTCCGAGGTTTGAGTAAGGAGAACCAACCTCATCGCACTACATTACCGCCCCACCTGCAGGTGTCGCGTACCAAGCTGTCGGGCACTATCTGCCAGACGGTGTCGGTGCTGCGGGCTGTGCTGCACAAGGAGTCGGTCACGAGTCTGCAGGGGAAGCAAACCTTGGACTTCATCGACAGCAACCTCAAGAAAATCCTCGACATGATGAAGCGGGTCAAGGTCAGTGAAAAGGGGTAGGCGCAGCTTCTTTTTGGGTCTTTTTGGGTGGTATTTTTTGTAGGAGATGTCTTTTTTGGGAGATCTTTTTTGGGGATGTCTTTTGGGGGTGTGTATTTTTTGGGAGATCTTTTTTGGGGGTGTTTTATTAAGGATCTTTTTTGGAGTGTCTTTTTTTATGAGGGTCTTTTGGGGGGATCTTGTTTAGGGGGAGGGGGATAAGCAATTTATTCTTCCGAGCAATATTATTTTCTTTGCATCTAGGCACTGGCTTTTTCCGGCATTTTACCATTAAAAATGAAACCACCAAAAAATGTGACATGCCATGCCTACGCCATTTGTGAGTCATGTATTGATGCTTTTGAGTTTCTACCCTTTTTTAATTAACGTTACTTTAGTTGGAATTAACTTCTTTTTTTTATTTAATGATTGGTTAACTTTTAGAGATATTTGAAGCAAAAACATCCCTTTTAATATTAGCGTGCTCGTTGAAGTTCTGACACCACACGTTTTTCAGCAGTAACAGGGCCACGTTCAAGGTACGCCTCGGAGAAATTCCGGACGTCGCACTATTCTGAACGACTAACTGTCGGGTGCCTCAAAAATGGCGACCCCCATAGTGGGCAGCCATTTGCAATTGAAAAGAACAGCTCGATTGGCTGAAACCACAGAATCCAGTGGCGCACCCTGAACGCATATAGGCCAAAAAGACATCGCGGCGCCAACTCCGAGGCGTACCCTGAACGCAGCCCTGATTCTAATATGAATAGGCAATGCTTAGGACCGACCCCCCGATATAACTACAGCAAATTATTTTATTATTGCCCGTGTATTTTTTTACTCCACTCACGGTGTTCGATTTGAAATTCTAGCAACTTGGGTGACCCGAATCGCAGTTGTGATAATCAAATACGGCCATTGTTTCCGTGGAATAAACTATTAATATTGTATTTGTGCATCCATGTTTATGCCAAATTGTTCTTTATTTCTTTTAATTTTGAATAAAATCGTTAAAGCGTTAAGCCAATCGCTGTCATCCACCCTGTTTGGTGCCTAGCTAAGCTCGACGAGCGATTTCCGTTTCCGTTTGCTGGATTTTTATTATTCTGTTATTCAACACGAGTTTACAAATGGCGGCGCCCATACAGGGCTATTTCCGTTTCCGTTTGCTGGATTTTGGTGATTTCATTTCCCACATCTATGAATACACAGAGGTTATGCATATATGTACACGTGTTAGTCCTTAGCCTCCCCGTGGGTGGGTCGGTATTAAATGGTCACATGTTCATTCTGCTCATGCTCCGCAGGCTGGAGGTCACGTGGACCGTCTCCTGGAGGACACCTGGCGGAAGTGGGAGGTATCAAAGCGGTCTGGGCTCCTGGCATACCTTGACAGCAGCGACAATACGGTGATCTCAAGCAGGTACACACAGCAACAGACTGGGGAGCGCATTAATAGCACAGAGAAATGGGTTACCGTAATATGGGGTTTGAAGCCCTATCATCTATGAGACGAGTATCGACCGAGATTTTAAGTTGCATAGTTTGATATAGTTTTGAGTCTGCTATTTTAGCAAATATTTTGTTGGTACATTAGTTGATTAAGCAGGGAAATTTCAATCACGGTCGATTAGTCTTCCTCATTCCACTGCTCCTTGCCCTATCCTAATAATGCCGATGGCCTGGCTAGGAAGTGACAGGTATAAATTTTTATGTCATTGGTTTGACTCAACCAGGATTCGAACCCGTGGATTCGAATCCCACGACCTACCAAAACGGGAGACGAACGCTCAACTCATTCGGCAATCCCATCCATGCTAACACTTCCAAACCATGGCCGGGTCAGTGCGCGAGAGGAGAGGTGCAGAGCGAGCGCGTGCATGCGTATCTAGTCTCACAATCTCGTTAACAAATCATTTAGCGACATTTTACTAAGTGTGAACCGAATGCAGTGACCGAATTGGTAAAGTGCAGGCTTCCCATGCGGAAGGTCGGGAGCTCGGTTCCCGGCCGAGTCAAACCGATGGCTTATGGAATTGATACTTTTCGCTACCTAGCCTGGCACTCGGCATTACTAGAATAGGGCAAAGACTGGCTAGCTCAGTGTCAGGATAATGTGACTTGAGTGGGATATCCACTCATGGTGTCAGCGGCCTGATCTCCCAGTGGGGCAGCACTATAATGTCCTCATGAGTGCACACTGTCGCAAATCGGTACTCCTCTTGATATGATCTTAGATGTTGCTAGGATGTAAAAACCTCAACAAACAAGTAAGCTAAGGCCAAAAAAAAGAAAAGTTGGTAATCATCCTTTTGAAATAAAAATCTAGGTCGGGCGGGTGGTTTTTATTTTTATTTTATTTCCCTGCACTCTTGATCCTGCTGCCTCCCCTTCTCAGTTCCCTCCCTATCACCCTTCAAATGCCACCCCATTCCTTTCCTCCACTGCCCTGTCCTTTCCTCCCTCTTCACTCCCCTTTCCTTTTCCCCCTCCACCCGCCCTCTCCATTTAACTGTTAAAAAAACAACTTTTTAATGTGCCAGGCGATTTTCCAGGCATGGCCGGGGACGATCACCATTTTAAAGAAATTTGGTCTAATTGCGAGAACCCATTTCTTGTGACTTGTCGCGTAGACTAGAGGCGACGCTGAGTTCGGTGCTGGACCGCCTGAAGGAGCTGTTCCGAACGCTGTACCTCTCCCCACACCCTGAGCCCCCTGAAGCGCAGCTGGCCCTCAGCCAGGTCATAGAATACTGCCAGGCGCTCATGGCCATGCACCTCTACGATTACAAAGAATACTTGGCCGTCAAGTCACAAAGGAACATCACCATGACCAAGTAAGTCTTTTTTTTTTCCTTCTTTTTTTTCCCCTCCCTTTGTTTCCAATTAAATTGTTGTCATTTTTGTTATTTTGTAAATATTTGTAAACTCTTCATGTCAACTTCAAGGGAACTGGTCTTCCAGCCATAGACAAGGATCAATTTTATACGTCATTGGTTTGACTCGACCGGGAATCAAACTCGCGACCTTTTTTTTTTTTACCAATTTGGCAACTGAAAAGGAACGTTTGTTTTATTTAACGATGCCTCTAGAGCACATTGATTTTCATCATCGGCTATTAGGCATCAAACATTTTACAATATTGTCATTTTGACATATTTCTTTGGAGGAACACATAGGCTAATCTTTCCGATAAGCAGCAAGGGGTCTTTTATATGCACTTTCCCACACACAGTACAGCACATACCACAGCCTTTGATGAACCAGTTGTAGACCACTGGTTGATTTGGCAACTGCGTTCAGTGAATAACAATATTGTTGTGTATGCAGCTTTGTAGAGGACTTCCCGGGCCTGATTCACTTCATCTACGTGGACCGGTCAATGCACCAGATGACCGCCCCGTCCATCAACGTGGTCCGTGACTCTGGGCCCGGCAAGGTCGACACGATGGCAATAATCAAGGCGAAGGTAATCTTTAGCCAGCGCTACTTTTTTACTTTAGTAAATATTTTATTCATCTGAATAGTTAGTTGTCTTTTCACTTCTAAGTTCTAGGGCACTGGTCTACAAGCCGTTTTACATTTACAGGTTTATTGATTATTTATGCACAAGCTAGATGCAGAGGCGCCAAGTCTCTAAATTTGGCGGGAGATCTCCGTAAAATATACCAAAATAACCACGAGCTCCCGATTTCCCGCTTTTAATTTGTAATCTCCCACCAAATAATCCTATTAGGATTTTATATCAATATATTTTTACGCATAGTTTTCATCAAAATGCACTAGAATGCACCATTTTGTATCACTTCCCCCCGCCCCCTTCGTGGTACGTTGTTTCTCTATATTTACAATTTATGCGACATTTTGCCAAAACATTTTAGCCTTTTTGAGGGCAGCTGGACTGTACCACCTCATATAGTTTACTAAATAGATTATATCAATTATTAATAAAACTTTTCTTTTTCTATGGGAATTTGTTTCCCTTGACCACAAATATATGATTGTGAGCTTTCTAATTTAATGAGTGTTTATTGGCACATAATTGATTGTCTGCTTTTACATGTAAAAGCGATGGTTTTAACAAAAAACAAACATTTCTCGCCGTGAATATGGCCTATGCTGCCGACACGGTGTAAAGCAACCACCAATCAATCAATCAATCATTTTATGTATTTGGGTGATCTCCCTACTCACACCCTTATCTACTTGGCACCCCTGCTACATTTGGCACCGGACGTATTGGCCCAATCGGTAGAGTGCAGGCTTCCCATGCAGAAGGCCGGGTGTTTGAATCCCAGCCGCGTCAAACCAATGATTTATGAAATTGGTACTTATCGCCTTGCCTACTAGGATAGGGCTAGGACTGGTTAGCACAGTATCAGGATAATGTGACTGGGATATCAGGTCATGGTGCTGGCAGCCTGATCTCCCAATGGGGTAGCACTATGAGGTCACCATGAGTGCGCATTGTCACAAGTCGGTGCCCATCCTGATATGACCTTGAATGTTGCTAGAACATAAATCAACAACAAACAAACAAACAAGTTTCAGTTGGAGTGTAATCTCAGCTCACTAACAAGGGAGAAATCACTCATTTATGTACCGGGCGCAATGGCCGAATTGGTAGAGCGCGGGCCTAGCGTGCGGAAGGTCGGGAGTTTGGTGACTTATAAACCGATGACTTATAAAATATTTTAGATGAGATAAAATCCCGCATCCTATATCATGGTGTGTGTGTATTAACCCCCCCCTACGAGTCAAACCAATGAATTATAAAAGTGATACTCATTGCCTCCTAGCCTGCCACTCAGCATTAATAGCATAACGCAAGGACTGGTTAGCTCAGTGTCGGGATAATGTGATTGAGTGGGATATCGGGTCATGGTGCCGGTGGCCTGGTCTCCCAGTGGGGTAGCACTATAAAGTCGCCATAAGTGCGCACTGTCACAAGTCAGTACCCGTCCTGATATGACCTTAGATGTTGCCAGGATGTTAAACAACCAACCAATCAACCAAATCACTCGTTTATGCTGTCTCCTTGTGTACCGCTTGTTGTTGTGTGCTGACTGCGTGTGCTGTTCCACTCTCGCCTCTAGCTGTGGAGTAAGGTTCCCCACATTCAGCGTCGCCTGAAGAAAGGTCACCTGACGCAGGTGCTGCGCGATGGCGACTTCCTGTACTCCTACTTCCTGTGGTTCGAGGATGCATCTGTGAGGTTTTTTTCACTCTCATTTAGCTGCATTGTCTGATGAAAACATCAAATTGTTGAAACCAAAGCAATTATCTAGATTTGATTTTACATATCTAACTTAGACACTGGTGTACTTGTTAAACATTTGTTGCCACATAGAAGGGAATGCTGAGGCAATTTAATAGAACATGTTACTGCAGAAGTCTATAGTGTCAGAGTTTTGGCGTGCTTGCCAAAATTAATTTTGCATGGTACCACTTTAAATATCTCAAAAGTTGGACATTTAAAATAAAAGTTACTTCAAACTAGAGTAAGGTGGGTTATAACACTCAACCTAATATATTTATCTCAGAAAATGCCAGAAACTCAAAACCATCGGACTATGCAGCTTTAATGTTAAGGCGGTGATGTAAAGAAAGGGAGCATTGCGCCTAGTGTAGGATTCGAACCCATACTTTTGCTATTCCAGAGCAAAGACCCTATAATACTAAGACGGCTCACTCCCTATCTCTCCCATGGTAATGTAAATTTCGCAGTGCCACCTTGTGGTGGGTTTGATCAGCCCGGCTGTTGGTTGGTGTTTCACATGTAAACACATACAATTATAATATACATGAGATAGGTATGTATGAATACACATCAATATGAAATTGCTATGAATAAATACACATCATCATCAACATCATCATCATCACACATCTTTCACATTCATATATACATTTATACATATAATATAGCACCTGTTTAACCAAGAGAACAGCCAGTGCACCAAGTGGTGGGTTTGATCATTTTGATTACACAGTACAGGCTGAGTGAGCCATCTTAGTATTATAGGGTCTTTGTCCAGAGTTAACATCTTATCCCTTAGACTCAATAATGCAATCATCCTATCCATACCTACCAGTGTATGTGTCTCCTTGCCTGTGAGGTCAGTACAGACTACTACACTCATCTTCCTTGAAAAGCCTTGAATTTAACCTATTTTAGCTAATTAGTCTTGAAAAGCCTTAAATTCCATTAAACTATCCCCACTGATCTAAATTAGTCTGAAAATGCCATTCGCCGCTCTTGTTTTTTTTCCTGAAATCCAAATGAAAATAGTCTTGAATTCCTATCAAAAACAGCCTTGAAAAGCCTTGAAATAACCTTGAATTCCATATCTTCACATTTGTCCGGACCCTGCGATATGACCTTAGATGTTGCTAGGTTGTAAAACAACACACAAACAAATCATCATCACCACCGTCGTTATTGTGAATGAGCCACGTTGTCGCTTTGGTTGCAGGGCCACCCAGTGGCTAATTCGGTGCCTTACGATGGAGTGGAGGAGAAGATGCTGCCCGGCATCCTGGCTGGAGGATTTTACAGGTGACTTCTACTTGAAGATTTATACTGCTATCATGGATAAGTCTGAATAGACTGGGTCAATAGAAAGCCCAAGCCTACACTTTTATCGAACCAAGGGATTTTTAGCCTCCCACACCACATAGACATGGTATGAGAGCAACTGGCCTTTGATGACGCTGTAAGTAATGCTGCGTTCATATCGTCCTAGTGAATATGGTGAACTTTCCACTTATGTGTTTACCGGTGAACACGACCATGTAAACTGAGAGCGTTCATTTGACAATTCGCGGTAAACACTGACAATATGAACTCCAGAAGGCTTTTAGCTTTTTTACTATGGTGTAAGCATTATATTAACACAGAATCTAAGTTTAGATACATAAATTTAATCAAATATGATTGAAATAATTCATTTTGAGCAAGTATTTACAGCCTATGATAAAAGAATTGACCGTTTCAGGCTAGGCGATAATAGAGGCAAACTACAATACATGTGTAAATAACACTTAGACTGCATGTTTTTGGTAGATAGCATCCACTACCATATTATACACCATGTATAATTTGTTTTAAGACCACACATCATGGACAATGGTTTCATTACAAACATATTTTTGTCAATTTATTATGGAACCTTACCATGCAACTTTTCTCCATTCGCTGCCATTTTTTCACAAGTGGTGAATAACGAGCCGCTTAAAGAATCTCCAGTTCACAGATAGTGTTCACCAGTTATGAAGTCAATTGAATGAAATTCACCGTTTGTGAAGTGGGAAACACCATATTCACCAGTTCATATGAATGCAGCATTATACACAGCGGTGGAAATCCAAATTGGCAGAGGTGATGGCATGATGAATCAAACTACTGACCTTCAGATTAGGAATCCGACCTAGAAAAAAGTCAGACACTCTAACCTCTTCGCCACAGAGAACACCACCAAATGCAGTCAACGCTTCCTCAGAGTGGTGTTTCATTTGATAAGATTACATTTTTATATTTTTGGCTTCCCACCCACTTTGTTTTAGCGACCTGGAGCGGAACCTAGCTGAGGCGTTAGAGTGTCCACCTGTGAAGGTGTCGGGCATACAACCAATCATTCTCAATGGACCTATTTGCAGTTTGGGCTATTTTCCATTCCAACCAGTGGTCCACAACTGGTTGATCAAAGACTGTGGTATGTGTTGTCCTATCTGTGGGAAAGTGCATAGAAAAGACGCCTTGCTGCTTATCAGAAAGAGTAGCCTATGTGGCGGCAGCGGGTTTACTCCAAATAAATATGTCAGAATGATCACATGTTTGATGTTGAATAGCCGATGATATGAAAATCAATGCGCTCTAGAGGCGTCGTTAAATGAAAGAAGCTTTTTTGTTTTACCGACATTCCCCGTTACTATCTGCACTGTGTTCTTACCAGAGCCACCTTGTTTATCGCTTATCCATGCTGTCTCATTCTACCCGCAGGCAGCTGGCGCGGCAGGTGTTTCCGAGCGGGCCGCTGCATGGCGCTGTACGCTGCTACGAGCTATTCATGCTCCACATTGGCGTGCTTCCCACCCACTTTGTGCTCAGGCAGGGCCACAAGCTGGCAGCGCGCATGTGGGAGACAACCGGAGAGGCCAACTCGCCTATGACCTTACTGTAGATGCTCACCAGCGAAATGACATTGACAGCATGAATGCTTACTTGACCAGCTGCAGAAATTAGCGGCAAAATGACAGTGTGCCACTAGCTGCTTACTATGACCAGTGGTGGAAGATAGCGACAAAGTGACAGTGTGTCACTTAACTAGTTACTATGTATGACCAGTCGTGCAATTTAGTGGTGAAATGACGTTATGCCTTTGACTACTTACTATGACTATTCATGGAATTCAGTGGTGAAATGATGTCATGTCACTAACTACTTACTACGACAACTCATGGAATTTAGTGGTGAAATGACGTCATGCCACTGACTACTTACTATGACCATTCATGGAATTTAGTGGTGAAATGACGTCATGTCACTGACTACTTACTATGACCATTCATGGAATTTAGTAGTGAAATGATTTCATGTCACTGACTACTTACTGTGACAAGTCGTGGAATTTAGTGGTGAACTGACGTGATGTCACTGACTACTTACTATGACCATTCATGGAATTTAGTGGTGAAATGACGTCATGTCACTAACTGCTTACTACGACAACTCATGGAATTTAGTGGTGAAATGATGTCATGCCACTGACTACTTACTATGACCATTCATGGAATTTAGTGGTGAAATGACGTCATGTCACTGACTACTTACTATGACCATTCATGGAATTTAGTGGTGAAATGACGTCATGTCACTAACTGCTTACTACGACAACTCATGGAATTTAGTGGTGAAATGATGTCATGCCACTGACTACTTACTATGACCATTCATGGAATTTAGTGGTGAAATGATGTCATGTCACTGACTACTTACTATGACAACTCATGGAATTTAGTGGTGAAATGATGTCATGTCACTGACTACTTACTGTGACAACTCATGGAATTTAGTGGTGAAATGATGTCATGTCACTGACTACTTACTGTGACAACTCATGGAATTTAGTGGTGAAATGATGTCATGCCACTGACTACTTACTATGACCATTCATGGAATTTAGTGGTGAAATGATGTCATGTCACTGACTACTTACTACGACGACTCATGGAATTTAGTGGTGAAATGATGTCATGTCACTGACTACTTACTGTGACAAGTAGTGGAATTTAGTGGTGAAATGACGTCATGTCACTGACTACTTACTACGACGACTCATGGAATTTAGTGGTGAAATGATGTCATGTCACTGACTACTTACTGTGACAAGTAGTGGAATTTAGTGGTGAAATGACGTCATGTCACTGACTACTTACTATGACAACTCATGGAATTTAGTGGTGAAATGATGTCATGTCACTGACTACTTACTATGACAACTCATGGAATTTAGTGGTGAAATGATGTCATGTCACTGACTACCTACTGTGACAACTCATGGAATTTAGTGGTGAAATGATGTCATGTCACTGACTACTTACTGTGACAACTCATGGAATTTAGTGGTGAAATGATGTCATGTCACTGACTACTTACTGTGACAACTCATGGAATTTAGTGGTGAAATGATGTCATGTCACTGACTACTTACTATGACAACTCATGGAATTTAGTGGTGAAATGATGTCATGTCACTGACTACTTACTGTGACAACTCATGGAATTTAGTGGTGAAATGATGTCATGTCACTGACTACGTACTGTGACAACTCATGGAATTTAGTGGTGAAATGATGTCATGTCACTGACTACTTACTGTGACAACTCATGGAATTTAGTGGTGAAATGATGTCATGTCACTGACTACTTACTATGACAACTCATGGAATTTAGTGGTGAAATGATGTCATGTCACTGACTACTTACTGTGACAACTCATGGAATTTAGTGGTGAAATGATGTCATGTCACTGACTACTTACTACGACGACTCATGGAATTTAGTGGTGAAATTAAAACTTGGGGCGCGCTCATGTCGTGATGTTGTTATGTAATTTATTCAGATTGGCTTGTGGGTTTATCTTCCTGTCAACATCACTTTGAAGTGACACTATTGAAAAGTGGATGTAAAAAAAAAGGGGGAAAAATGAAAAAACAAGAAAGAAGAGTTGAACTAAAGCGCCAGAATATAACTATTTATCCCGTGATCAAAACTGGAATTAATTAGTTAATTCCAGCAATGTTTTACTCTTTATAATGCATGCAGATCCTAGGTCAATGTTGGTGCTATGAGTATACATACCTGTACATATATACATACATATGTTCATACACGCATGCACATATACATACGTGCGTACATACATACATACATACAATGTATACATATATGCACACATCCATACTCATATGAATACATGCATACATGGATGTATATTTTTACATGTATGCATACATACGTACATGCATGCATACATACATACATGTATACATGCATACATACATGCTTAGATACAAGCATTTATGTATAAATGCATATGTGCATACATACATGTATGCATACATACATGCATACATACATGTATATGTGCATGCATGCATATGTACATGATTAGATAATGCATTTATACATACATGCATTTATGTATAAATGCATACATACATGTATACATACATGCATTTATGTATAAATGCATATGTACATACACACATGTATGCATACATGCATACATACATGTATATGTGTTTACATGCATACATACATGCATATGTACATGCTTAGATACATGCATTTATACAAACATGCATTTATGTATAAATGCATACATGTATACATACATACATGCATTTATGTATAAATGCATACGTGCATACATACATGTATACATACATATATACATACATACATGTATATGTGCTTACATACATACATGCATATGTACATGTTTAGATACATGCATTTATGTATACATGCATACATATATGTATACATGCATATGTACATGTTTAGATACATGCATTTATGTATAAATGTATACATACATACATGCATTTATGTATAAATGCATGCATACGTGCATACATACATGTATACATACATATATACATACATACATGAGGCTATTGATACATTACTTGAAAGCTAGACTTTTAATGCTTAATATATTGCACTATGTGTCTGCACCGTTCGTGATATGGGCTGTTGATAATTGTGCCTTGCACAATAACCCCTAAGACTGTCTTTAAGTCCTTCTCAAGCCAACTCTAGCAAATCAAAAAGTGTGTAGACTTAAGTAGGTCGGGTGTAGCTCTATGTGTGTCTGTAACTAACTGTTGTCTAAACCTGAGCTGATCTGATCTCAACATTTTGAGGCTCTTACATATATATATCTGTCTTATTTATTTTGTTCATATATTTACATCAACATGGTGGCCATATTATCCAACCTAAGTGTGGGTACACTTCTGTGGGTACACAGAGAAGACTCGAACTGATTGTTCTCCTTTCCCTTTTCCTCCCTCTTTATATATATGTGTGGGTGGGTGGGTGGGTGTGTGTGTGTGTGTGTGTGTGTGTGTGTGTGTGTGTGTGTGTGTGTGTGTATATATATATGGTTCACAGGTACAGTGGCAGATTTAGGGGAGGGGCACGGGGGACATGCATCCTCCCGTCAGCTAAGAAAAATCACATTTTTGCCCGAGAGAGGGGACACCCCCTCCCACACCCACCCGCTACTCGGCGCTTTACGCCTCGTTCACTGTGCCACCCCTGGATCTGCCCCTGTGGTGGTTATGGCTGTGCATGCGTGTCATATTGAGTATAGAGCTGGACTCTTCTCATTCTCTTAGTGTGCATGCAGGGTGTGGTGGGGATTACATAACACAGACACTACTTAATGCTTCGTTGAGCACGTCAGGATCGCCTGTTCAGTCAGGTGTGACAGACATGCATTTATTAAAATTGGACAATCTGATGTTGGTTTTTTTTTTTTTTAAGTTTCTGCCAAATCTATGAATACCTTGTATTGGGCTGTTTATTATAATCTATTATACTTTTCATTTGATGCAACTTTTATTTTAAAGGGTTAACTTTAGAGATGTTTCATGTGAAAGAAAACATGTCAAATTAATTTTTGGTGTGCAGGGGCGTAGCTAGAACTTCAACGATGTGTCCTCCTAATTTTGGCAGGGGGTTTAGGAGGCCGCTTAAGCTTAAGCTGGCGGATTTTACACATTTTAGACTTGAGTTTTTGACACTCCCGACTACAAATGGCTCCCTCCTCTCTCTCTCTCTCTATCTCTCTCTCTCTCTCTTTATTATTTTTTAATTAAATTTCTTTTTGACAAAACGATGTGGACGTTTTGGCGTACGCGCGTATGCCTAGCTACGCCCCTGGTGTGCATGCCGAAATGCTAGTCAGGCTTTGTGTGCTTGTTTTCTAACATAGCAGCGGAGCGCAGGAGCACCGAACTGCAATACATGTTTAATGAGGGCACCAGTTTATAAAGTGGATGTGTATGATCAAATCTTGGTAAATGTTTTCGTTTAGAAACTTTGATGCTTTCACATCTTGTCCACATGTGGAGCTGTAGCAACCATGTACATGGGTCGTTCTCAGAAGTTGTGGACTACTTTTGTGACATGTAAACCAAAAGTGAAAACATTCCAAATAATAGCAGCATCCATGTTGATATGATGGTTTATATGTTGCGCATATGTCAGAGTTGAATTTCTTTTTCACTTTTGAATGATGCAAATTGAGAAAGCCGTTAAAATGTACTATTAACATCTATCGATAACATCATTTTAAAACAGATCCAGGGCATCATTTTTACTCAGACAGCAAATTCAAACAAGATTGTATTGATTACAGTTAAGCCAAAAGAATTGTTTCTTACAAGAAAAATAATTTAAAATCAATATGCAAATCTTTTCGCTTTAGCATGAAATCATATATACATATTTTGGATACATTTTTGGGATAGATTAAATACATGTAGTATTGCTAACATATTTAATACTCAGTCAACAATAACTATTTGAGTTACTATCCCCCCGTAAAATAGGGCAAAATCAGTAACAATCTAACATGGAAACCATCAATGTGATACACAGTTTCTGAGGATGACCCACATACATGCAACCATGTACATACTGATCAGGCTAGCCTCACCAATCTTCTGTTAATTTGTCCTTTTAATTAAAAATAAAAAAAGTTTTATTGTGTAAAGCTTGAATGCAGATGCTTTCTTCTGCAGTCTGTCAATAAGTGCCTTCCCAGCCATAGAGCCACTGCACAGCTAGTCTGGTGTAAACAGTTGGCAATGTCATATATAGAGGGGGTGTAATGACGTCACGATACATCTTTCGGTAGCCATATTGGATTACATACAGAAGGCTTGCACCTGTCTACATTGTGCTTATTTACCGATTTGTTGGTTTATTTGTCACTGTTTTGAGCAGTTTTGACTAAGAAGTTGTTGCTAAAGGGCTGTAAGTAAAACACATTGGATGTAAACTGCCCAGAACCTCCCATAACACAAGAAAACTGTTTTACCTTATCAGCATACATTCACAAAATGGTTAGGCGAGGGTGCTTGTAATCCAAGATCGCTGAGTGATGACGTCACGTGCACTCGCTCTATAGGTGTCGTTTTCTGAAACTGGGCACCACATATTTGGTGTCCATGTTACGATGGACATAATTAATTCATTTTATTTTTAATAGCAATTCAAATAGTTATTGTGCCGTCTGTATTTCCCCCTCCCCCCCCCCCTTTCCCCTCCTTTTCCCCCTCCCCCCTCTCTCCCCCCCCCTCTTTCCCCTCACTTTCCCCCCCCCTTGTAACCTATATAGAAAATATACCCTGAACAGTTTTTATTCAATTCAACAGTTAAGTCGCTGAATATAGCGAAAGAACATAGGTTGTAATTTCAGCTTTACAGAGATAACAGTGCATTGTTGTTCTCACCATTCCAAATGCTTGTTTACAAAATAAATAAATGAATTACGGTGTACTGCTGCTGTTAAAGTGTTATAGGTCCATGATGGTGGTAATAAAGTGCACTTTGTATATTAATTGTATGTGTGTTCCGACTTGTTAATGTTCGAGGTGATATGATAGAGACATAAGATGTTTAACAATTATAACCCAGATGTCAGCCTGAATCTTCAACGTACAGAAACCAGACGGGATGGCCGAATAAGTTAGAGCGTCCGTCTCCCGTGTGGGTAGACCGTCCGATCGGGGGTTAGAACCCTGGTTGAGTCAAACCAATGACTTAACAATTGACACTCATCGCTTCCTAGCCAGGCGCTCGGCATTATTAGAATAGGGCAAGGACTGGTTGGCTCAGTGTCAGGATAATGTGACTGGGTGGGATATCAGGTCATGGTGCTGGTGGTCTGGTCTCCCAGTGGGGCAGCACTATAAAGTCAACATGAGTGTGCACTGTCCCAAATTGGTACCCGCCCTGATATGACCTTAGATGTTGCCAGGACGTAACACGCTAACAAACAAACAAAACAACTAGTCGAAAAGTGGTCGCAAGCGGTCGCAAGCAGTAAGTAGTGTGACTGGGGTATAGGTGTCGAAGCGCATTGTCAAGCAGTGGGCATTACGTATCGGGCAAAAAAAAGAAGTAAATATTTCCTTCTAGTAAGTGAATTGATAGCATTCCATTGATTATAGTCATCATGTGTGAACATTTATTTATACACAAGCATGGTTGGCGAATAGTTAACAAACAACATACCTGTGGTTACTATCACCACATCGGACGCAGGCCACTGCCCTGGCCACGCCTTTCGATATAGCGATATAGCGAATGGTAGACAGGAAGTGTGAACACTTATTTGTCTCTTTCTTTTTTTTTTGGTACATTAGTTGTCCCAAGCAGGGGAAATCCCAGTCACAGACGACTGGTCTTCCCCACTCCACTGCTGGTCGATAGAAAGCCCGAGCCTACACTTTTACCGACCCAAGGGATTTTTAACCTCCCACACCACATAGACATGGTATGAGAGCAACCAGCCTTTGATGACGCTGTAAGTTATACACAGCGGTGGAAATCCAAATTGGCAGAGCTGGGGGCACTTTCATTGGAGGACAGCGCAGCAAGCAGTACATTACAGACAAAGTAGATCAATGTACATACATGTAATTGTTTAGCTCTCAATAGTTCTATACTTAGTTGAAACTTACTGAATCAAATAAACCCTCACTGCACACGAGCTTCTTTTATGGAAGAATAACGGGTCGTTTGACTCTTTCTGGGCTGGTGGTGCAGTTCCAGAGTTAACCACTGGTGGCGCCACTTACAAAAGAAGCATGCGTAAACAAAATTATAACTACAGAAAAAACAAACCACCCCAAGTTGAGGCATTCTGGACTCTATTCATAGCCATTCTACTTGTATACCCGTCCTAGTATGACCTTAGATGTTGCCAGGACGTAAAACTCCACAACCAACCAAATCTACTTGTTTGCAAAGGCGTGTTTCTAGCAATATATTTCAATGGTTGATAACATTGTATTATATATATTAAAAAAAAATTTAGGTCGGGGGAGAATGGGGTGACTTGACGATAGCGATACCCGAAAAGAAAGTTTCACATCTATTAACAATAAAAAGACAATATGTCATGAACAAAAAGACAACTCATTAATGGCATATTTTACAGCTATTTGTCAGTCATTGACCAGAGGTCACGTGGCGTGACTAAACTCCCGAGTTCTGAATGAGCTAACATTTGGAAAACACCTGGTTCAATATTCAACATTTAATAATCAACTTTCGCTGGTTAAAGTTACATAATCCCATGGTTTGTGGTTTCTGCCATATTTAGTTAAAAGATAAATTGATCCTTATATTATGCTTCACATCAGTGTGAAGTAACCATTATCTTAAAGGCTTAACTTTAGAGATATTTTAAATGAAATCATGCCAAAATAATTTTGATGTGCTTTTGTTTGTTTTTTGTTTGTTTGTTGTTTTACGTCCTAGCAACATCTAAGGTCATATCAGGACGCGTACCGACTTGTGACAGTGCACACTCATGGCCACTTTATAGTGCTGCCACATTGGGAAATCAGGCCACTGGCACCATGACCCGATATCCCACTCAGTCACACTATCCTGACACTGAGCCAACCAGTTCTTGCACTATTCTAATAATGCCGAGCGCCTGGCTAGGACTGATTGATTGATTGGTGGCTGCTTTACGCCGTGTCGGCAGCATAGGCCATATTCATGGTGAGAAATGTTTGTTTTTTGTTCAGACCATCGCTTTTACATGTAAAAGCAGACAATCAACCCACAAACTCATGGGTTTGGATCTCCCGATCTCCCAAAACAGGAGACGGACCCTCTACTCATTCAGCCACCCTGTCTGGTAATTTTGGTGTGCATACCACAATGTTGGACATGGGTTTCATTTATCAATTTTTGTCGAGTGTAGTAGCGAAGCACAGCACAGCAGTACAAAACTGCAACACATGTTTAATGAGGGCTCCAGTATCTAAGTTGGATATGTAGGATCAACTCTCGATGTGCGCTTTGGTTTAAAATATTTGATGCTTTCATCGGATTATGCAGCTTTAGGGAGTCGCAGTTGTACACTTGCAGACTGCCATCGCCATAACACATAGTATCACCTGTTCTCATCTTGCTTCATATTACACATATAATACCATGTACATAACGCTATGACAGATTTAGATGTATTCTATTTAAACTCCATAGGAACACATGGTTCTGATCATGGTTTTCTAATAGCAATATATATATATGAGCGAGCTGATCGGGCTGCGAAGAAGGCCCTGAACTGTGATCTTGAACCGTGTCTGATCCCTCACGCTGATCTGAAACCACTAATAGCCACCCACATAAAATCCAAATGGCAACATGAGTGGGATGAAAACATTAATAAACTTAAAGAAATTGAACCATCTGTGGGAAAGCCACCACAGACTCATGCGGGAGGTCAGTGGGAGGTTAGCCGCTGCCGTATTGGCCACTCGTGGCTTACACATGCTTTTCTGCTCAAGGGGGAACCTCCCTCTGAATGTATTGGGTGTCAGTCCCCGCTGACACCCAAACACATTTTACTAAGTTGCGTTGATTTTTTGGCCCTACGCCAACAGTTCTACACTGCAGACAGTATGCATGACCTTTTTACTATGGTAAAACAGGAAAACATTTTAGCCTTTTTATTAATCAAATCTTTCTTTTTCTATGGGAATTTGCTTCCCTTGACCACAAATAAATGATTGTGAGCTTTCTAATTTAATGAGTGTCTATTGGCACATAATTGATTGTCTGCTTTTACATGTAAAAGCAATGGTTTGAACAAAAAACAAACCTTTCTCGCCGTGAATATGGCCTATGCTGCCGACACGGTGTAAAGCAACCATCAATCAATCAATCAACAAAACAGTTCCCAAATCAGAAGGAAGTATTTATTAACATGTATGCATGCTTAAATTTATTTTGTTTAAATTTGATGTCTTCAGAAATAACATTACAAATTTCCATCACAGATGGAACCAGTGGTGTCTGGATGCCACCCTAAATATTGTACACTAATTATTCAGTGAATAAAGCATGGCTGGGAATTACTTTTTAAAATAAATATAAGCACTACATATTTCTGTATATTATGCCATCATTAATATGCTTCTCAGTATGAAATTATTTAATTCTGCTTAGATTGTTATTAAGCAGACTATGTGGTGTCCTAAACATGTGTTACATCTGAACAACACATGTTATACTGCCATATGATATAGCTTAGTCATGGACTACACCTTTATTTTATATCTCATCAATTTATATTTTACATAGATGTAAAGGGAAGATTTACAGCTTTCATTTGCAACCAAAATATTAAAAAAATTCAAATATTAGATTTGATCTATCCATGTAACACTTCTGGCCAGTTTTCAGGAGAGTGACCCATATCTATATATATATATATATATATATATAATACATCGACAATTTCCGATGAAGGGGTTGGTGTGAGGAGGTGAGGGGGTGGGTGACGGTCAACAACTATCGCCAATCATGTTTTCAATACGATTTGCAGGGCCGAAACTTTTCTGAGGTGAGGTTATTAGGGGAGGGGGCAAAGGCAGGGGGCAGCGTACTACTGTGGAAGAGGGGGGGGGGGGGAATATGATTAACAACAGGTATCAATTATGTTTAAGCTTGAACTCACTTATAGCTGCATAGTCCGATGAAGTATCAAATTTTCAGAACCAAAACAATTATCTAAAATTGATTTTACATGATCTAACTTAGATAATAATTCAATTAAGGCCGAGCCAGAAGTATATGTATATAGTGGGTCTTTATTACACGGAAGAACTCAATGAACATTATACAGTTTTGGTCAGTAAGAAGCCAGATCAGTCTCTCTCGTCATCTCGGGTCAGCTCTGATGGTGAGCTCCCGGACTCGAACCCTCAGCCCTACCTGTTTTCCTTATTTTTCGGTGTGGGTGGGTGGGCAAAGAAATGTTGTTGGTGGTTCAATGGCGATGGCTGCAGCAGTTGTGTCCTGGTCTGAACTGAGGCTCTAGGGTTTGTGGGAAAACTCCCAGTGTCGCCTCCTGGTGCCAAACTCGCTTACAGGCTTTAGTTCAGGCAAGATCCATAAGGGGGCGCCAGTGCAGTTCGGCGGCCAATATGTTAGTGGCAATGCGTAGTGCAGGGGAGTTTTATACAGATGGTGTCGCCGGCGGGTCAGTGGGTTCAATAATGTCCCGTCTCACCCAAGAATTATCCATGTTAACAATAACATGTACAATTCAATTAAGGCCGAGACAGAAGTATATGTATATAGTGGGTCTTTATTACACGGAAGAACTCAATGAACGTTATACAGTTTTGGTCAGTAAGAAGCCAGATCAGTCTCTCTCGTCATCTCGGGTCAGCTCTAATGGTGAGCTCCTGGACTCGAACCCTCAGCCAATTACAAGGAGGGGGCGGGACGGGAGCGTATCTGGGCCTTAGGGACATAGGTATGTACTGCAGCTGATGACCATGAGCCAAGCTCCATAATCTCTCGTAGTGACCTGCCTGCCGCGGCACAAGCCTGTGCCCCTCCCCGCCTGAGGCTGTGGAGAGTGTATGCCTGGGGGTGTGCATGGCCGGTCGCCGCCAGGGACAGGCGCAGTGTGGCGAGCAAGGTGTAGGCCGTCAGTGGTGATCCTTCTCGGAGGAGAAAGGCCGGCCCTTCTAGTGGGGGCCTTTGTAACCTCACGTAGCTGGTCCAGGCTGCCACTGGGCAGCAGGCTGACCGAGGGAGAGGAGGGAGTAGCACTGTGTATGCTTCTCCGGGCCTCCAGCGAGTCTTAGTGGAGCGGACCGTAACAATGAGTCCTTCCGACGTAGTGGTGATGTCGCTGCATTTGAGCGTGTGGCCCTGGTCGGAGTGGGCGTGGCTGGTGACGAGGTTCCCTTGTCTGAGTAGGGTATTGTATCCTATCAGTATTGCGGCCACTATAACGGCCGCGTTGGGTCCTATAGTTGCAAGGTGCCTCACCACCCATTTAAGGCTGTTCGGTGTCAGAGGGGGTGCTTGTGAGGTGACATGAGTGGAGAGCCTGAGTACACCCCTCTTCATCAACGTGACAGGGTATGAATCAAAACCAGAGGTGACACCACCAAAGAGGAGGACCCAAGTCCTGGCCCCACTCAGGTAGTTGAGCACGGTGCCTGGTGCGTTTAGGGTATCGTTGAGGTGAAGGATGTATGCTAATAGATCATACTGCGCCAGCGCCAGGGGGTCGAAGTTTTGCCTGTCTGCGAACTGGATGTATTTCTTCGTCTGCACAGATTTGTTCTTCCAAGTCCCCAGAGCCAGGCCAGCAGTGTAGACCTCGAGCAGTCGTTTGTGCAGGCGGGGAGGGTAACCTGGGGACAGAGAGCCAAGTAAATGCGATGTACCCAGGCTATCCTACAATCCTACAGTGAAGACATCATCAAATTTAACTACCCGTTCGGTTAAGTTGAGGCTACGTGTCATGCATACAGCCCTAGCGCTAAGTGCAGCGTCTGTGGTTCTCCGACTTAGGGCATCTGCAAGGACCAGGTCTTTGCCCGGCTTATGAAGTATCTCGATTTGGCAACAGTTTGTGGCAGCAAATAGCCAGATTTCCCTGGCGCATGCCGTAAGGACCCGATCTTTACCAGCGCCAAAGAAATGTTGTTGGTGGTTCAATGGCGATGGCTGCAGCAGTTGTGTCCTGGTCTGAACTGAGGCTCTAGGGTTTGTGGGAAAACTCCCAGTGTCGCCTCCTGGTGCCAAACTCGCTTACAGGCTTTAATTCAGGCAAGATCCATAAGGGGGCGCCAGTGCAGTTCGGCGGCCAATATGTTAGTGGCAATGCATAGTGCGGGGGAGTTTTATACAGATGGTGTCGCCGGTGGGTCAGTGGGTTCAATAATGTCCCGTCTCACCCAAGAATTATCCATGTTAACAATAACATGTACAATGCACTTATTAAACATGTGTTGGGACCTAGAAGGGAATACCGAGGTAATTGAATAGAACCTGTTACTGCAGAAGCCTATGGTGTCAGTGTTTTGGCAAGCTTGCCTAAATTAATTTAGCACGTTTGAACTTCAAAATATCTCAAAAGTTGGCCATTTAAAATTAAAGTTACTTCAAACTAAACCGAGGTAGATGAGAGTGATCAACCTAATATGCGTTTCTCAGAAAATGAGAGAAACTCAAAACCATCGGACTATGCAACTTTAACTTCTCGTTGGAACGGTATATAGGGTGGGTAGAGGTGAAGGTTGGAGGCAAACAAATGTTCCTAATTTTTATATATTTTTTATTTAGTTTAATTTATTGGTACATTAGTGGATATATATATATATATAATATATATATATATATATATATATATATATATATATATATATATATATATATATACATATATTCATACATATATATACATACATATATACATTCATAGATGTAGCTCAGAGCTCGGTCAGTCACGTCTCTACTACATTGGAAGGTAACATTGAGACAAACATGGAATAGTCCCTACGACTAGTAGTAGTAGTAGTGTTTCACACAGTGCCCATACAGTGCCCCCACAGTGCTCACAGTGCCCACATGGTGCTCACACAGTGCTCACACAGTGCCCACACAGTGCTCACACAGTGCTCACACAGTGTGCCCACACAGTGTGCTCAGGGATGGCCAGCTCCAGGGATGGCCAGCTCCAGGTGAGAGCTACAGGAGAAATACATCGAGCTATACAACCACCATCAACAACCACTTACAGTAGACCATTCACAAAGCTATTGGTTATGCCTACATCAGCTAGAACTGACCCCCATTACGACATCATTCGTCTTGTAACCCCTTGGTCCCAACAGTAAGATTAAGGATGCTGACACTGTTGTCAAACTGCTGCATCTGCTAAAAGAAATATAAAAAATATAACAGAAAAGCAAACCCGATGGACGACAATTTCTAACACTCATAATAACTCATGGTACCCTTTCTTTTGGTTCTGTTCACACTTGGATTAAATTCACCAGGAGTGGATTATTATGACGATTGCTATGAATATTCATTATACCGCTTGGCAGATTGTAGAGGTTAGCAGAAATGCCAGCTTGTGAGACCTACTGACATAACATCTTCTTCTGAATCAACAATACATTTATTTATAAATGTGTTTCTTTACATCAATACAGCCACAGGCTTAACAGAGATAACAGTCTCTAGAACACAGTTTATACAACATAGTATATAGAACACAATGTATAGAACACAGTATATGGAACACAGTCTATAGAACACATTCAACAGAACAGGCTATCGAACATAGTCTACAGAACCCAGTCTATAGAACCCAGTCTATAGAACCCAGGCTATAGAACCCAGTCTATAGAACACATTCTATATAACATGGTATATAAAACACGGTCTATAAAAAGTCTACATAACAGCCTATAGAACACATTCTACAGCAGAGTCTATAGTGCATGGTCTATAGAACACGGTCTACAGAACACGGTTTATAAAACAATCTACAGAACCCAGTCTATAGAACGCGGTCTATAGAACAGTTTATAGAACACAGACTACAGAAAGTGTTTAAAACAGTATATAGAACAGGGTCTATAAAGAAGGTTTATAGAACAGTCTATAGAACAGTCTATAGAACACAGTCTATGAAACATGGTCATTAGAACAGTCTATAGATGAGTCTATAGAACAGTCTACAGAAGTCTACAGAATACGGTCTATAGAACAGTCTATAGAACAGTCTATAAAACACGGTCTATAGATATAACACGGTCTATAGAACAACCTATATAACAGTTTATATAACAGCCTATAGAACACGGTCTATAGAACAGTCTGTAGAACCCAGC
Organism: Branchipolynoe longqiensis; assembly: GCA_030323885.1. Lineage (NCBI taxonomy): Eukaryota > Metazoa > Annelida > Polychaeta > Phyllodocida > Polynoidae > Branchipolynoe > Branchipolynoe longqiensis. The sequence goes on along the minus strand of CM059190.1, from coordinate 32,857,680 downwards.
CTATAGAATATAGTGCATAGACTACAGTATATAGTAACAACATGGAGAAGTTGTAGAAGTTGGAGAATATGACTCTTAGATTAGTTAGATAGTCTTTTTTTTTAAATACAAATTTACTTGAATCCTCATGGACATGTACATGTCGGTGCTGACGGTTACAACAGTTTCTAGGAGAATTAGAGTCGCTAAGTATAAGCTAAGACTCACACAAACCCTGCAGTACAATCCTAGGACGCAACACACATCTCTGCATTCTGACATCCGCCCACCTGATGGGAGCCCTGCATAAATTCTCGTCTACAAATCTGTAGCTGGACGTGGCCCATATATATATATGCATGTGTCAATCGTTGGTAAAACATCAACTGTCAATAGGAAACAAAAACACCAAAGAACCCGATGTGCATCACAAACATGAACAACTCAAGTTAACGTTAATATTCACGCAAGTTCCATTTAAGTGAATCAACCACAAAACTGTCTGCCTTACCGGGATATCTACTCTGAAAGGCCCGGTCACATACACGTTAGTGGACGTAGTTGAACATAGTGGAGGCTAATGTAGTTGAACGTAGTTGAATGTAGTTGAACGTAGTTGAACATAGTTGAATGTAGTTGAACGTCCCGGAGAAGTAGGGATGCTAGTACGTTCAACTACGTTCAACTATGTTAGCCTCCACTACGTTCAACTGTGTCGACTAATGTGTATGTGACCGGGCCTTGACACACTGCTACTGGGTGTTCAAAAAGAATTATAGCCAAAGCTATATGAGGTTATGTAGTATGATAAATATATAAAATATACATTAATAACTTTCTTCCTAATGGAAATGAAGCCCGTTATTATATATATATATATATATTATAAGTACTATATATATCATATATACTATACATTGTGTATATCATATTATATACATTATACATATATTAAATATATATATTATATATTATAGTCTAAATATTATATATTATCTATATTGTATATATTATACATATAATATATATATAATATATTATACATATTAAAGTTTTTATATATGATATATATATATATATAACATATAATTATGTTGAATTAATTATCTTTGCATCCGTGTTCACACAGTTTAAATTGAAATATCTAGCTACCCTAACATTCTGTTTCATTCTCCTCTATGATCTACGTGTCATACATTTACAGTGGCCCCCGTCCTAATATGACCTTCGATGTTGCCAGGACGTAAAACTCCAATAACCAACCAACCATTTACATTGACTGCCTTGTTTTGCGCCACTGTGAGGTGCGAGAGGAACAGATTGCATTGTGGGTACCGTAGTCACTGACTGGGTCATGTGCGACCAGTTATAATGCAATGGTGAACAGAATGAAGCTCAGTGGCTTCAGGGCAATTATCTTTTTTTTTGTAAATGAATTTTATTCATATATATATTTGGTCAGTGTCGTAGCACTGCTGTTCCGGCCGTAAGTGTTAGATGTATCTAATACTCACATAGTTAAAGTCGTCGGTTATACCTCACCCAGATACAAACGAATCCAGCATCAAAAGCTCTCCAAACATACCTTTGCTTAGTTTGTTCAGTTCATGCCACTGAACAAATGGGAGGAGAGTTGAGGTCTGTGATGTATGAATGACATCATAGGTGGGATTCCCCCATCACATGACCTAGAGGGGTTCCCCACACACGGGGCAAGCCATGGCAACCACCAAGATGGCAGCCACAGAAAGCTCTCCATTCAACTTTTAAAGTCTATTAATCTACATGATTTAATCAATTATTCACACAAAAAGTAGCTGGTTACGATAAATAAACATTTGAACTTTATATTTATTATTTTAGATTGCAATTTCTAACATTTATTGCACTCTATATGGTTGTCTAAAAGTGTCAGTGCTGCTGGACTAAATAAAACACAACAGAAACAAGCAATGTCAGCACTCTCCCCCCACATATGTAGTTGCATAAACTGAAAACAGGCAAACGAATGCTTGGAGAGCATTTGTCGGAGTATGGGTCGTCTCTCAGCGACCTATAGCTGGTCCCTTTAATACTCAATTAATGATCATATTGGATTTCGTTGCGGTAATTAGTGTGCATTATTCAAAATTCATATAACTCCCGTGTATTTTCATTACAAGAAAACCTATCTGGTGATTGTTAAAACGAGCATGAAAATGGAATACAAACTATGGTCATAGTGATGTACAAAGTAATTTCTTATTAAAGTTGCATAGTCCGATGGTTTTAAATTTCTGTATTTTTTTCTGAGATAAATATATTAGATCGATCACTAATATCTACTTTACATTAGTTCAAAGTTACTTTTATTTTAAATGATAAACTTTTGAGATATTTTGAGTACAAATATGGAAAATTAGTTTTGGCAAGCTTGCCAAAACTCTGACAACAAAGACTTCTGCATTAAGAGGTTCTGTTAAATTGACTCAGTATTCCATTCTACACAGAAACAAATGCTTAATAATTGCATCAGTATCTAAGTTAGATATGTCAAATCAAATCTAGATAATTGGTTTGGTTTTGAAAATTAGATTTTTCATCGGACTATATGGCTTTAAGAAAAAATGTATATTTACTTCGTCAATTCTTCAGCATGTATGTATATCCAGGTTATTTCTGTGGTGAGCAACGCTCAACTGAACTGAACTAAAGATGTATGTTTTTGTTGCTCTCATACCCCGAAGGGGGTCGATAGAGTAAATACATATTTGTAAAAAGTATATATTGTAACCAGTCAGTAGACAAATGCTTCACCTCCAGTAGGATGAGGGGGGGGGGGGGGGGGCTAATGACCATATTTAAACCCGAGCAAAAACTGCTTTGGTAGCAATCAACTATAATTATAAACAAACTGTGTGGAGGTGCCTGGTTCCAGCATGAAGTGTTCATCTATATTGGCGTAGAGTTAATGAACTGCAGCGAGAATGCCACCGTAGCAAGATGGGCTATGATAGATAAGTATATGAAGCATATATCTAGCCAATTAGATTGGGGATCCATGTGACTCTGCCCATAACTCAGCTATCCGACACTTTTGAGCAGTTCTGTCGTGGAAACAGTGCCGTGGCAGTAACTAGGGGTGCAGCAAATAGTTTAATTATTGTATTATTAAATCTTAATATATAAGTGCAACTGTTTCCATAGTTATCTCATATCTACACACACATTTATATATATATACATTATATAATTAATTTATATGTGTACTATATAATCTATTATGCGCATATAAATAACTGCAACATCAATATGATTGCATTATTAACGTCTCTCAGGTTGCCTCATGGCAGATGCTGCCGGCGGTGGCGCCACCTGTGCACTTCGTCACGAGTCAATGGCCTCGTGGCTGTAACAGTCACAGTCGGACCCGCAACAGTCACAGTTGGACCTGTAACATTCATAGTCGGATCTGTAACCGTCACAGTCGGACCTTTAACAGTCACAGTTGGACATGTAACAGTCACAGTCAGACATGTAACAGTCACAGTCGAACCTGTAACAGTCACAGTCAGACCTGTAACAGTCACAGTCGGACCTGTAACAGTCACAGTCGGACCTGCAACAGTCACAGTCGGACATGTAACAGTGACAGTCAGACCTGTAACAATCACAGTCAGACCTGTAATAGTCACAGTCGGACATGTAACAGTGACAGTCAGACCTGTAACAGTCACAGTTGGACATGTAACAGTCACAGTCAGACCTGTAACCATCACAGTCGGACCTGTAACAGTCAGTCGGACCTGTAACAGTCACAGTCGGACCTGTAACAGTCACAGTCGGACATGTAACAGTCACAGTCGGTTCTGTTCAAACCATGAGTGCTAAAACATGCATACGTATATTAAATAAATGTAGAAAAATCCTCCAGAGTGAGTGGCAGTTGGCGGCCGGGTAGTTAGAGTGGGAGCCGGTGGAAGCGCCACTGTCGGCGGCGGAGGAGGCAATATACAGAATGCGTACAATAATATAGGCAAATTCCCTTTCACACCTTCATACCCGCATAATTCGATATACATCACATAACCTGTATACATATTACATAGATATCATGATAACACATGACATGGCCGCATAGGGGGCGCTGCGAGCACACAGAAGATGCCGGAAGCAGTACACGGGGCAGAGCTGGTATAATTTCAGAGCTGGAAGTCGTCTGTAACAAATTAAAACAAACAAAAAAGTGGAAGACTCACTTCCGGTAAATTTTCAGCGAGTCGGTGGAAGTGCGAAGCCTATGCGGGGCAGTCCGTGTTTATGAAATTTCATTAAATTAACCCTAAAATCGAAGCGAGATTAACGGTGATGCCGTAACGGCGGTAATATTAATATTTTCGAATCGACGAGTGTAAAGTAAACAAATTGCCGCCGCCGCAGCGACATCGATATCCATACAGTCCAATGTCAAATAAACATGGACGCCGCCGCCGCCGCCGCCGCCGCCGCCGCCAAATCGGCGGCAATATATTAGGCCCAAATCTATTCAATGCTGTCTTATTTAACAGAATTACATACGCAATAAGTGAAATCTTATCAATTTAACCATAAAATCGAACCCTTATTAACGCTCGCGCTGCATTGGCGACGTTATTCATATTGTCGACTGGAGGGAATTCCCAAATCTATAAATAAACTCACGGTCAGCTATCCGCCGCGGCAAAAACATTGGCGCATACCAGTTTATCTTTTTCGTGGACCCCCCACTACCCGGAGCTAGCTGACCGGAGTTAGCGCCTAGCTTCGGTTACGACTAGCACAACTTGGTGCATACGGGCCCTGGTCTCACGAGCCAAATTCGGATAGTGGGGCGATAGTACAGGCAGTTGCTCAACTTACCAGAACATAATTTTTTAAACCTACCTCTTTTTCTTTAAAAAAAAAAAAGAAAAGAGGAAACTTAACAGAATTCAGTGAATGCGTTGATATCGTTCAGATCTTTCACCCCTGGAACTTGAACACTGTACAAAATATATATTTGTTAAACACCCCCCAAAAAACAACCACACCACAAAAACCCATCTATTTAAAGTTGCACAGTCCGATGGTTTTGAGTTTCTGTCACTTTCTGAGATATATATATATTAGGTAATCTATCATACTTTAGTTTGAAGTCACTTTTATTTTAAAATGCTAGCTTTTGAGATATTTAAAGTGTAAACACACAAAATTAACTTTGTCAAGCATGCTCAAACTCTGATACCATAGGCTTCTGCAGTGACAGGTTCTATTAAATTGACTCACTAGTCCATTGAATGTAAATTAAATAATCACCATGTGTGAGAAACAAAAATATCTTATCACCTCCGACTGTGTGATAAGATTAAACCACTATTACAACTGGCCAGCATTGAAAACAAGCCCAAGCACTTGAGCTTACACGCTCTGGACAGTATAAACACAGCCTAATTTTTTTTTTTTTTTTTTAAAATGTGGTGACGAATGTTTGATAAGTGCACGAGTATCTAAATTAGATATGCAGAATCAAATCTAGATAATAGACTACATCACGGTTCTGACTGCGCATGCGCTGAAAACGGCGTTGGGAGCAAAGCAAAGGGATACGGCCATTGAGTTTGCCAATGCGCGCAGTGAAAAACGTTAGTTTTATTCAAAAATAATAGAAATCCAAAACCCTAACCTTATCAATTTAATATAATCTTTTTGTTAAACATGTTTTCTATATGTGTTCCAAGCGGTTTGTCTCTAGGTGGTGTAGTTTTATCAATATTTTACTTTTTATGTATGGAGATTGCTCACTGCCATTGACAATGCATTGAGTACTCTGGCTATGGTTCTAACACTAGTCTGAGTGCCTAGATCTTTCTAAAGCTAAATGCACATGGCATAAGATGTGCTGATTATATTGATGTAAATGCAATGCTGGATAAAAGATTAATATCTTAATTTATTTTATATATTTTTTTAGTTGGTATTCTATGTTTCAAACAAGAGCTGAGATGAGCTGAAACTAACACATTTCATAGCTGCAGCCAGTGTATTAGCATGTGCCATGTGCTTTTGGGGGGGTTGTTTTGCTCTGATGCATCCCACAATGCACTGCGCCGCTGGAACCGTGATGTAGTCTATTGCTTTGTTTTAAAAAATTGTATGTATTCATCGAACTATGCACCTTTAAGTTAAAAAACACCCGGATGTAGAATCATAGCAACAGCAGCAGCACACGGTCGGTATTTGACTAAGATGCATCTAAAATACTAATTCTTTTGTGATACTCTAGCTCCCGTCAAACGCTGACCGTGTCATGACGTATGTAACGTCACGTAACTTAGTTCTGGCGATGGAATAACGTACATAACGTTCCATGAGCATAATTATGTTGTCCTCTCTCGTTGAATGACACTATCAGAAGTTTGACGTTTTTCATGTTCTCCCTACGCTGACGTCGTTACGTCATAGTGTGACAGGGCTGTCACATTAGGGTTTTTTGCGGGAGCGTATGGCGGCGTAGACGCGTTACGTCATATACGTCGGCATACGCCGTATACGCTACTCATACGCTACGCATACGCTACTCATACGCCGCCAGATGCCACCAGATGCCGGCTTATGTGAAGCGTATGAGGCATACGCCGCCATACGCTTTCATAAATCCGTCCGTCCAAATTTGTTTGTGCATGCTAAAAAAAACTCGACCTATGAGGGCGTATGGCCCATACTGTCAAAAAATGTCACAGCACGCTCCCATACGATCCTCATACGCTCCTCGTACGCTCCTTGTAGGTTCCACATATGCTCAAAACCACCCGAAAGGTCACCAAATGTCATCATAGGCCGGCACGCGCAGGAGCTACGTAGGTTTTCAATACACTCCCGCCATACGCCGTAATGTGACAGGGCCTTTAAGCACAACTCACACGTAACAAGCGACTGGTGACAGTGAATCTAATAGATTGGAACCCGATATTTATCGACCACACAGCTCAAATACCGAGACAGAATCGCCAGCTATAAATTAAACGCTTTTCAATTTCTTGTTATTCACCGGAGTGAATGTGTAGACTTTAGAAGATGAAGCAATGCAGCAGAATAACCCTGGAACTAGGAATCGAGTCTAGAGAATAAGCTCAGTCTGGAGGTGTCGAATATATAAATCTACAGCTACAAGTTTTCTGCAGAAAGTTAGCAGCTAAGATACGTTTAACCCCCCCCCCCCACCCCCCGTCTCCAGTCAACCACACTTCAAAATGTGGACTATAAGCGTGCACGTATATATATGGTTATATATATAATTATACATATATATAATTATACATATATATAACGTATATATAACGTATATGAAACATATATAGCGGATATATAACGTATATACTTGCGTATATGAAACATATATGTAGCGGATATATAACGTATATAACGTATATATAACGTATATGAAACATATATATAGATAGCGGATATATAACGTATATATAAGGTATATATAACATATATATAACATATATAATCAGTTATTCTTTATTTAGTACCGAGGTAAATATCTTTATTACCATGCTATGTTTATATGATGCATATATAATGTATATATAATGTATATATAATTTACATATAATGAATATATAGTGATTTATAACGTATATATAACGGATATATAATGTACATATAATGTATATATAACGTATATATACCGTACATATACCGTATATACAATGCATATATCATGTAGCATATACATACTCTACACAACGCATATAAAAGGTATATATAGTGTATATATGCATAATATATACTTATACACCGTATGTATACGCTGTGTATATATTGTAGATATATGTATATATATTATATTGTGTACACATATAATATATATGGAACATTACGTGTTATGCATGGCAACATATATATATCACATATAACAATACACCAGTATGCTAGTAGTCTTGACATCTCATTATCCCATATGGTCATCTCATATCACATGGAGTAATATATTATATATATACTCGATAATCGAACTCAGCAGGAGTGAAGCTCAGAATATATATACATAGCATTGGGAGATGGAAACCTGACTCTGTACTAACTTGTATATATATATATATATATATATATAATAATAAAAAAAACGCATAAAACACCGGAAATATAAAAATGTAATCTTATCAAATGAAACAGCACTATGAGGAAGCGTTGACTGCATTTGGTGGTGTTCTCGGTGGAGAGTGGTTAGAGTGTCTGAAATTTGTTCTAGGTCGGACTCCTAATCCTAAGATCAGTGGTTCGATTCCCCATGCCCCCACCTCTGCCAATTTGGATTCCCACCGCTGTGTATAACTTACAGCGTCATCAAAGGCCAGTTGCTTTCCTACCATGTCTATGTGGTGTGGGAGGTTAAAAATCCCTACGGTCAGTAAAAGTGTAGGCTCGAGCTTTCCATCGACAGACTGTCTTATGGTGAAAACAAATCTATTCAGACTTAGCCATGCTAGGCAGTATAAATCTTCAAGAAAATAGAGAACAAGGCTCTAGTTGAACATGACTGCTTTGCCTTTCAAAACACAACCGAATATAACCACAATGGTTGCTCCCCTCTACGACATGAATAAATTATCTATGACATGAATAAATTATCTAACTCATGGACTCTGTATACTTAAAGTTGCATAGTCCGATGGTTTTAAAATTCTTCATGTTTTTGAGATAAATATATTAGGTTGATTGTTATAATCTACGTTAGTTTAAATTGAAGTAAGTTTCATCCTAAATGGCTAACTTTTGAGATATTTGAAGTATAAACATGGACAATTAATTTTGGCAAGCGCGCCAAACTCTTGACACCATGGGCTTCTGCAGTAACAGGTTCTATTAAATTGGCTCGGTATTCTGTTCTGTGTGGTGACAGATATTTAATAAGTACACCAACATCTAAGTTAAATATGTAAAATCAAATTTACACCCCCAATAACCGATGTCCTCTTTTTGTGCTGGGGGGGGGGGGGTCGCTAAACAAACAAAGTGAATTGTTTTGATTTTGAAAATTTGATATTTTCATCGGACTTTGCAACTTTAAGAATGGCGATAAATGACTACAGGGTTCCACTAAATGAGGTGGGGACGTCTTTACAACAATTAAAACAACGACTCGTTGGGGCGGCCTCGAATCACTCCAGTCCGGCGGTAGCACAGCACTCATATCCAGTCAACAGGAGCAGGGGTTTAGGAGGAAGGGACGTGTAAAGGTGTGTCCAGCGGTTCTAGCAACAAGAACAAAGCAAGAGAGACGATAAGGTAAAGGGCTCCACCAAAGCAAACAACTCCCTTGATCAGGGGGAGAAGTAAGCCTAGGAGAAAAAAAAAGGGTAGAGTATAGGAAAGAGAAATGAGGAGAGTTGAGTCAAAGGACCGTATCTATTCGCTCTATGGTGACCAGCCGGCGAGCCAAAGACACGGACAGAGTAAGAGTAGAAAGTAAAATGCTGGCGGGCTCCGCCTCCTGGAACTCTTTTCAGACATTATCAAGGACGAGCATGGCCAGCAGAGAGGAGATAGAGAGAGGTGTGGCCGAAGTGCGGTCCGGATAGCAAGTGTACCATAAGCAGTGTGTGACATGCAATATGGCATGCTGACATGTCACAAGCAGTGGTGTTCTCTGTGGTGGAGTGGTTAGAGTGTCTGACCTTTTTTCTAGGTCGGACTCCTAATCTGAAAGTTGGTGGTTCGATTCCCCGTGTCATCACCTCAGCCAATTTGGATTTCCACCGCTGCCTATAACTTACAGCGTCATCAAAGGCCAGTTGCTCTCATACTATGTCTGTGGTGTGGGAGGTTAAAAATCCCTTGGGTCGGTAAAAGCGTGGGCTCGGGCTTTCTATCGGCCAACTGTATAATGGTGAAAACAAGTCTATTCAGACGTATGCATGATATATTAAATAATATATATTGAATAATATATAATAAATAATATATATTAAATAATACATATACACCATATTATATGTATTTATATCAATTTATATAGAGATACACATATCATATAATATAATATAATGTTACATATTATACATATTATATTACAAACGATATACATAATACTCAATATGCAAGGTGTGATTCCTAGTAGTTTAGCCCTCGAGGAATTACAGTTAAAGAATAATAAAGAAATGCCATGTCTATAAGTGCACCAGTCACAAAATCGCCAGAAAGACAAGTTAACGATCTGATATCAATTTTACAAATGATTCTGAACACTCTACTGCTATGAAAGGGAAGGCAATATACACTTCTTACAAAATCCCCTTCATCCATATGCGTTTGTGAAATAAAGGAATGATATTCATAAAGTAAATACGATTTTAATAGTAGTTCCTCAGATACTTGGAATGAAGATAGAAGAAAGCCAGACACATTAATAATAATAATAATAATAATAATAATGATAATATAATCCCACACCAATCTGTTATTTATTTGAATGAGAATTAATCGTGTATAGTCAGTGTGTGGCCTCTTTAAAAAAAAAAAAAAAAAAAGTTTGACAGACCCACATAACAACGCCACTCTCCACTGGTCCCCGGTCGGTCCAAGTTCAAGGTGACTGAGGCCCAAGATCAAGGTGACTTAGATGCTCTTAGCTATGGCCCAACCCGGGTGGTTATCTGCCTGCTGACTGCGTTGGTTACCAGGCGATCAAGACACTAAAAGGTCACGCAAGGTCACAAAGGAAGGTCACATCGAATAACACCTGCTCTTAAAGTTGCATAATCCGCTGAGCGCATAATATTTTTTTAGGGGGAAAAAAAAGAGCGAAACATTTATCTAGATTTGAACCCGCGTTATCCAATTTGAATACGGGCGCATTCAGTAATAATTTCATACAGGTTTTACTCCGTAGCGACATCAAAACTCGCTGGATTTAGTATGTGACAATGTGACCTAGTTAACACAGCAGTGACGTATTCCACTTTGCTTCAACTGGTGTGCACACGCAGAAATTATTTTGCATGCTTTTTTTCTTTTATTTTGTGACGGTGTATTTATGCTTCCCATAACAGTTAAGTCTAATGACCTGTTTTCGCCGCTAGACAGTAATAGTAGTCTCATGGTTCCCCTTGTTTAGTCACTTTCAGTTGTTGTGTAGATATCTACTGCATACATTCTTTCTGTTCATAGACATTCTCCCAAATCTACCTATATTTATATATATATATATATACATAGCATATATAAATATATATATATACATATATGTGTATATATTATCTAATAAAAAAAGGAAAACAATAAAAAGCTGTGGATTATGCAACTTACATAGACACTGTACGCTACTACCAGACTCTGATCTAGTGCTTTTGTGTAGATATAATTTTCACCAAATACCACTTTGATGGTGAAATACTTTGGTTGTGCCGAAGGATTTGTACAAATTTGAGAGAAGTTCTTATGGAAATGTGTCGCGTTCGGTCCCCTGGTATAACTAACTAACTAACTAACCAAACTGACTGCCTGCATCATGAGGAGGCCCCACCCGGGGGCTTCTTACGGTCACGTGATGAATTAATGAGGTAGCTCCCTGTGTCAGTCACAATTGCCCGGGCTGCGTTCAGGGTACGCCTCCGAGTCGACTCCGAGTTGGCTTCGTGACGTCTTTTTGGCCTGTTTACATTCAGGGTGCGCCTCAGAGTCGCCTCGGAGACATCTCACTTTCCAGATAGGAGGCAGAAAGCACCTAAAAAATAGCCACCAGATTCAATGGCTTCAGCCAATCAGAGCTGTTCTTTTCAATTGCAAATGGCTGCCCCCTGTGGATTTTCGCGGCACCAGACAGTTCAAGTCGTTCAGACTAGCGCGACGTCCAGAATTTCTCCAAGGTGCCTCCGAGGCGTATCTTGAACGCTGCCCTAGTCTGCAGCTCTCTACATACAGATACATGGTAGAATGACTCTGACGGCTCTTCTTACTTTAGCAGTAGATCTCTTTGGATACAAATTGCACCTCATATTAAGCTTACAAACTAGAACCTTTGGTTTGGGGGGGGGGGGGGGAGGGGGATAGCTTTGCCATGGACTCTTCATGCATATACAGTAAAACCTATCGAACCGATCACCTCCACAGATCGACCACTCCCCTATATTGATTGCTTTATTTGGGTCCCAAACGATCGCCTATACAATACCATTGTAATGATAAAAAAAAAAACTCTCTAAACCGACCACCTCCCTAAATGGACCGTTTAAAGTCGGTCCCATGGTCGGTCGATTTAGAGAGGTTTTAATGTACATTGGTGGCTTTAAACTTTGCTTAATAATAATATATTCATGCACTGACTCTCATAAACACTCTCACTAGAACAAGTTAGGCTACAGTCCCTCGCATCGACTATGGCACTACAGGAGGAGGATTCTCGTCTTACACTCCTTAAATCTCAGCTCTGACATGTACTTGTTCTCGAGCGCAACGTTCTGCGCTGCAGACCGCTTTGCCTGCGAACTCTGCAGCGAAGGGATGGTGAGGTTTGACATCTTGGTGCGAAGCTTCGAGAAGGGAGTGGTGAACGAGCTGTTGATGCTCGGCTTCAGGTCCAAGTCCAGGTGATCCATGTCGAAGAGCGTTGTCGAAAGCGAAGTCTCGCTGAAGGATTGCTTCATACTAGGGTGAATCATCTGGATCTTCGGGTGTCGTGGACGCATCGGCTCCTCCAATGATGATAGCTCTGCGGAAGAGCTATCATCATCGGTCCTGGTGATGAAACTCTTTATCGCTTCATTATGGGTCAACCCTGGCATCGTGTCCATGATCTGCGAACTTGATTGCTTCGTAATGGGAGCCCCATTCTCTTCAACCCTATCCGCGTACTGTAGGGAAGTGTTGGAGTAGTTGGCTGACACTTCGCTGCTGAGATCCTGAGGCTGGGAATAGGGAGACGGTGCTTGGCAGCTTGATGTGAAATCCTCATTTGACATCTGTGTGGGGTTACTGCTAACGCTGGCCTTCTCCGCTAGCTTCTTCCCATCGTGCAGGACTTCTCCGAGTGGAGCTCCAAAGCCAACTCGCCTTTTCTCATAAAGATCAGCTGAACTGTGATGTCGCTTCGCCTTTTTCTCCAGTTCACCATGCTTCAATCTGAGCTGAATGTCAGATGTTGTGTCCGACAACACCGAAGAATTGCTTTGCCGTCCGGTACCAGTATTGGCTTCAATTGCGCTGTGCATGTGTGAAGAAGAAGAAGAAGCCAACTCTGCACTCGCGCGCTGCGCCCTCCTCATCAGGTAAAGCGCCTCAAGCGATTCCGTGCGGTTGCAGTCATTTATAATGGAAGACAGAACCTGGCTGGAGGATGACGCAAGGATGCCACAGCTGTTCAGGATGATATCGCTGTTGCTGTCCGACACCTCAATTTCTGCATCGAGCAGAGAAGGATGACTGAGCACTGCGTCCAGATCCTCCAGGTTGTAGTCCCTCTCCAGCGTCATCAACTTGCCACTGTTCTCCTCATCCGGAAACACTTCTCGGCTTGAGCAGATCCGGTCGCACTCGAGGCTTTCGCGGTCCTCTTTGCCGCTGCTGCTCTCCGCATTCTTCCGGTACCACACTGCAGGCATGAAGCCGGGCATGCGCGGGGCTCGAAGCCTCCCGAAGGTCACCTTCCTGATCGGGTTCAGCTCTGCGAAGGTGCGGCCCAGCTCGGCTATGTTGAGCACTGGGGGCGGCTTGATGTAGTCGAACGGGGACAGTGACCCCATTGAGAGGTTTGAGGCGTCCCTGGACAGCGGAGACCAGCGCGACCACGTGGAGGTTTGCTGCTGGGACGCCACGTTAATCACGTTCGGTGCTGGCTTTGACCTTTTCCTGAAGGTCAGTACATGAAAAAGTGGAGAGAGAGAAAAGCATGTTTAGTTTATGTTATCTTTATTTTGTTGTTAGAAATGCCTCCCCATTGTTAATAAGCGCTAATATGAACAACATCTTCCCAGTCGAAGCTGGGTGAATCCTTTAAAAAAAACCTTTCTTTTAGCCGTATGCATGGAGCCATGTTAGCGGTATGTGGTGTTAAGCCTCTAACACCGGGTAGCTACCACCGGTTATCGGCGTCGTCGAGAACTATGTCAGAATGTATGCATGGGGGCTTAAACGGTGAGTGTTAGCTAAACATGAATGTATTTATAGATTTGGGAAATCCCTCTGCGCTATTTCGGCGGCGATTTGTTTACTTTACATTCGTCGATTCGACAATATTAATATCACCGCCTCTGCAGCGGCAGCATTAATATTGCTTTGAAGTTATGGTTAATTTGCTGAAATTTCACTTATTGCGTATGTAATTCTGTTAAATATGATAGCATTGAATAGATTTGGGCCTAATACATAGCCGCCGATTCGGCGGCAGCGGCGGCGGTGGGGGTTGCTTGCATTCGTCGATTTGACAATATGAATAACGCCGCCAGTGCGGCGGCGGCATTGATATCGGTTCGCTTTTAGGGTTAATTTGAATTCTGTCGGATGTGATAGCATTGAATAGATTAGGGCCTAATATATTGCCGCCGATGTGGCGGCGGCGATCGACAGTATGGATATCGACGTCCATCCAGCGGCGGTGATTTGCTTAGTTTACATTCGTTGATTCAAAAATATTAATATCGCCGCTGATGCCGTGGCAGCGTTAATATAGCTTCGAATTTAAGGGTTAATTTGATGAAATTTCCCTTATTGCGTATTTAATTCTGTCAAATATGATAGCATTGAATAGATGTGGGCTCCATCCTGACACTAACTTAACACTAACACCGCTGTAAACCTGCTATGAGCAGGGGTTAGAATTTTCCAGTTTAAACGTGCCGTGTTTGTCTAACACTGCTCCATGCATACCGACTTTTCGGCGCTAAACCAGAAATCCCTCCCTAACCGTGGTTTGCATCGCTAACACCGCTCCATGCATACGGGCCCTGAACACATATTTTGTCAGCGCCAAGGCACTGGTCTTTCAGCTGTTGAAGTGATCATATCGGGGCCCGTATGCAGGAGTCAGTGTTAGCGGGGTTTGGTGTTACAGCCTATTACCGATTAGCTATCGCCGATGTCAGGAACTGTGTCAAGTGGTATGCAGGAGCGCGTAACACTAACATTTTAGCTAAACGTGAAATTATTTATAGATTTGGGAAATCCCACTGCGTCTGAACCCATATTTTAGGCTTATATCTATTAAATGCTATCATATTTAACAGAATTACATACGCAATAAGTGAAATTTAATCAAATTAACCCTAAATTCGAACCCTCCTTAAGGCTACCGCCACATTGGCGGCGATATTACTAGTTATATTTTCGAATCGACGAACGTAAAGTAAACAAATCGCCGCCCCCGCCAGTATGGATAGGGAGGTCGATGCGGCGGCGGCGGCGGCGATTTGTTTACTTTACGTTCGTCGATTCGAAAATATAACTAGTAATATCGCCGCCAATGCGGCTGTAGCCTTAAGGAGGGTTCGAATTTAGGGTTAATTTGAATCAATTTCACTTATTGCGTATCTAATTCTGTTAAATATGACAGCATTGAATAGATTTGGGCCTAATAAACTCGCTAAACCTAATATTTGTTAGGGGTAAGGTAACACCGATTAAGCCTTTGGTGTTAGGCCTAACACTGACTCGTGCATACCATTTTTTCGCCGCTAACCCGGAATTCCCGCCAAACACCGTTTTTTCCTCCCTAACACTGACTCCTGCATACGGCCCCTGGTTTGTACATGGTGATGGGGAAGTGGAATGTGCTGCATTGTGTGCAACACACTCCATTTTGAATCACTCTTTAAAGCTGCATAGTCCGATGGTTTTGAGCTTCTGTCATTTCCTGAGATAAACATATTATGTTGATCGTTATTATCTACCATATTTTTAGTTTGAAGTATCTTTGATTTTAAATGACAAACCTATTTTTGAGATATTGGAAGTGCAAACATGCTAAATTAATTTTGACAAGCACGCCAAAAACTCTGGCACCATAGGCTTCTGCAGTAACAGATTCTATTAAATTACCTCAGGATTGACTACATCACGGTTTCGACTGCGCATGCACTGAAAACGGCGTTGGGAGCAAAGCAAAGGTGTACGGCCATTGAGTTTGCCAATACGCGCAGTGAAAAACATCAGTTTTATTCAAAATTAATAGAAATCCAAAACCCTAACCTTATTATTTTAATATAATCTTTTTGTTAAACATGTTTTCTATATGTGTTCCAAGTGGTTTGTCCCTAGGTGGTGTGGATATAAATAAAAACATGAATAAAATAAGTAAAACTGACTCTGGCTATGGCTCTAACACTAGTGCCTAGATTTTTCTAAATCTAAATGCACATGGCAGAAGATGTACTGATTATATTGATCTAAATGCAATGCTGGATAAAAGATTAATATCTTAATTTAATATATATATTTTTTTAGTTGGTATTCTATGTTTCAAACAAGAGCTGAGATGAGCTGAAACTAGCACATTTCATAGCTGCACCCAGTGTATTAGCATGTGCCATGTGCTTCTGGGGGGGTTGTTTTGCTCTGACGTATCCCGCAATGCACTGCGCCGCTGGAACCGTGATGCATTCTATTCCCTTCTATGTGGCAAGAAATGATTACTAAGTGCACCTGTATCTAAGTTTCATATGTAGAATCAAATCTAGATAATTCTTTTGGTTTTGAAAATTTGATGGTTCCATCGGATTATGCAGCTTAAAATAACAAGAACACCAGTGCTCTCTTCCCAGTTGAAGGTGACCAGGACCTTAAAACTATTAATAGCATTTTCCCAGTTGAAGGTTGGGCAGAGACAAAAATATATGACTGACATTTTTCTAGTTGAAGATGGGCACAGCTTAAAAGACATGACCCACATCGTCACAGTTGAAGGTGGGAAAAGCCTAAATAATATCAATAGCATTTTCCCAGTCAAAGATCAGCAGATATTAAAAAATATGACTGACATTTGCCCAGTCGAAGGTGGGCAGAGCTTAACAAATATTACCGATATCTTTCCACTGCAGTTGAAGGTGGGCTAAGAAAATATTACTGACATGTTCACAGTCGAAGGCGGGCAGAATAACAAATAATATGACTGACATTCTTTTAGTCGAAGATGGGAAGAGCCTAAAAATTATTACCAACATTTTCCCAGTTGAAAGTGGGCAGAGCCTAAACAAAAATGAATGGCATAGTGTATAGCCGGTGTCTAGATCCAACTAGCAGACAGAATTTGAAGCGCAGGGCGAGGAAAGGGGGGGGGTCTCACCTGTCCAACTTGTTGTCGATGATGAGCAGGTCCAAGTCCATCAATTTAATGGCAGCATTGAACGACTCGCACACGGCACGCAGAGACTCTGAAAGTCAAGTGATATGCGTCACTATGGCAGGGCGAACTGACACAAATAGTTGTTAGTATGGCAGGGCGAACTGACACAAATAGTTGTTAGTATGGCAGGGCGAACTGACACAAATAGATGTTAGTATGGCAGGGCGAACTGACACAAATAGTTGTTGTTAGTATGGCAGGATGAACTGATGATACACATAGTTGTTAATGTTAGTATGCCAGGGTGAACTGACACAAATAGTTGTTGTTAGTATGGCAGGATGAACTGATACACAGAGTTGTTGTTAATGTTAGTATGCCAGGGTGAACTGACACAAATAGTTGTTGTTAGTATGGCAGGGCGAACTGACACAAATAGTTGTTGTTAATGTTAGTATGGCAGGGCGAACTGACACAAATAGTTATTGTTAGTATGGCAGGGCGAACTGACACAGATAGTTGTTGTTAATGTTAGTATGGCAGGGTGAACTGACACAAATAGTTGTTGTTAGTGTAATGGCCCACGGCCCTCCGACTCTCTCACTTACACGCAGTCACACGGAAGAACACCAAGATTCAATTCAGTGTACGCTTCAGCCTTGGTTTATTGAACCATCTGCTCTCCGCGGCGTCAGTAGTTGTCTGACCCGCCCCCCTGACTCGCCAGATCCCACATCGACTCTATAGGTGTGTGTGGGGGGGGTGGGTCAACCACACGCAGTAGAGGTCAGCCCAGTTGGGGTCTGACCGGTGGCTACCCGTGCCGCCACCTGGCGCAGTGTAATGGTACTGCGCTGGTGGCGTCGTAGTCTCCGCTGCTACCGCGTGATAGTAGAGCTCATGTTCAGACTACTACACTAGTATGGCAGGGCGAACTGACACAAATAGTTGTTGTTAGTGTGGCAGGGTGAACTGGCACAAATGGTTGTTAGTATGGCAGGACGAACTGACACAAATAGTTGTTGTTAGTATGACAGAGTGAACTGACACAAATAGTTGTTGTTAGTGTGGCAGGGTGAACTGACACAAATAGTTGATAGTATGGCAGGGCGAACTGACACAAATAGTTGTTAGTATGGCAGGGCGAACTGATACTAATAGTTGTTGTTAGTATCGCAGGGCGAACTGACACAAATAGTTGTTGTTAGTGTGGCAGGGTGAACTGACACAAATAGTTGATAGTATGGCAGGGCGAACTGACACAAATAGTTGTTAGTATGGCAGGGCGAACTGACACAAATAGTTATTGTTAATGTCACTATGTCAGGGCAAACTAACACAAATAGTAGATAATTCTATAACCATGGTTACGCTCAGGGTTAGGGTTAGGGTTAGGGTTAGATATTTTGGGTAGGCATTAACTGTAGACTTCGGATTAAAAGACTGGTACTGTGATGCTAGACTGCTGATCTATATCAACAGTACTGTGACACTAGACTGTCACACTGCTGTCATGGCGCTATGATTTTTAGAATATCCTTCTGTTGACATAGTACCTTGACAATAGAGGCATCCCCATGGGTCTGAATGCAGAAACCTTCGAATCTCAAAGGATGGTACCATGATGCTAGACTGCCGATCTATATCAATAGTACCGTGACGCTAGACTTCTGTACTGCTGTCATGGTATGATGATCTTAGAATATCCTTCAGTCGCCACAGTACCATAACAATAGAGGCATCCATAAATAATACCACTGCTGTGGTCAAGCTGTACTTGCCTCGGGCTTCCTCTTCATTCTTAATGGCGATGACGATGTTGTTGAAGAGGCGCGTGTTGGTGGTGCGGAACATGTGGAAGTAGCCTGGCTCCCCGTCGTGCCGGTACCAGATACGGATGCACACGTGACGTGACTTGAACACCGATGGTTCCGGACCTGGTCGAGTCAAATCAATGATTTAAATATTGATACTTGTCGCTTCCTAGCTTGGCACTCAGCCTTAATAGGATAGGGCAAGGACTGATTGGCTCATTGTCAGGATAATGTGACTCAGGGATATTAGGTCATGGTGCTGGCAGCCTGGTCTCCGAGTGGGGCAGCACTATAAAGTCCCCTTGAGTGCGCACTGCCACAAGTCAGTACCCGTCCTGATATGACCTTTAAACCAGGATGTAAAACCCCAACACACGAAACCAAGCCATCTATCTATACAAGCTGTACATGAAGAGAATGAGAACCTGCTCTGTTTTCAATGACAGCATTACCGATATGTGGTCGGTTGGTTGTTGGGAGTTTCACGTCCTGGCAACATCTAAGGTCATATCAGGACGGTACCGATGTGTGGAATAGCCGCCCTAGTTAGGTTGTGGAGCCTCTGAGTATTAGGGCATTTGAATGAGGGGTTGGCAGATACTTGAAGATCAAGATATTGTATATAATTACGAAGCGGCTCTGAGCTCATGTCCCTCACCTCACTCTAACAATGATATCTCTCCAGATTCACCAAACAATGATCTGGATATATGCGTTATTCTCTCAAACTGGGCACCACATATGTGGGTTCAATATTACAATGCTGATAATTAATTTATTCTTTCATTGATAGCAAGTCAAATAATTGTTATTGCCCCTGAGTGTTAAGTAGGTTAGCAGTGCTACCTATATTTAATCTATCCCACAAAAGATATTAAAAGTATACTTGTATGATTTTGTGGGAAAGTGAAAATATGAAAATGTACATATTGACACTATGCATTTACCCAAGCTTTCTTTCAACTTTTAAAAACTTTCTTTTCTTGTAAGACATAATCTTGTTTGCTTAACTATAATCAATATAATCTTGTTTGACTTTGTGTGTATGCTAAAAGGATGTTCTGGATGTCTTTGATTTCCATGTTACATGACTGACATTAATGCATTTCTCAAAATCAAAAAGTGAACTAGCCTTTTTTTTCAACTTTGACATATGCTCATGTAAACCTTCGTAGGAATATGGATTATGTCATTATTTGGAATATTTGTTGCTATTATTTGGAAAGTTTTCACTTTTGGTTTCCATGTCACACTTTATTTCCCAGTTTCAGAGAATGACCTATATACAAGTCTAACAACCTTCATTCAGTAAAGACCTAAGTAAACCTAGGTAAATATGGCTGACTTAGTTTAGTTTTAAGTTTCTTTATTGGGTGTGTTTTATCCTAACAACATCCAGTGAGTTTCAAAAAGCACAATTAATATAAAAAAAAGAAACCTTTTGTCATATTTCAGAGGCAAACATTGAAAATATTTTATACTGTAGTTGTAGAGTTAGAGTGATTCCTGTTAAGTAAATAAACATCACCAACCTATCTCAATCTTATCCAACTGCTCAAGGAAGATCTTCTGGTAACTCGTTACTGTGTCGATTTCATCATCGTAGCTGGCGAGAGATGCACAAAACAAATTAATATATCTAACCACGTCTTTCCAGCATCAGAATTACCGGACACGCCCCTAACGGATTTATATCAAACTAGACTAGGAGGCCGCAGCCAAGTCCAGCTTGAGATCAATCGTCGATAGATTAAAGTTGCATGGTTGGATGGTTTTGAGTTTCTGTCATATTTTTTTAGATATGTATATTAGGCTCATAGTTATAATCTCGCCAGGATCCTACTCAACAGACTATCTAGTCACATAACACCTGGTGTAGTTCCGGAGTCACAGTGTGGCTTCAGAGGTAACCGGAGCACTGTGGATATGATATTTTGTCTCCGACAGCTACAAGAAAAGTGCATTGAGCAGGACCGACCACTGTACATGGTATTTGTCGATTTCACTAAGGCATTTGATACAGTCGGGAGGACCGGGCTATGGCAGCTACTGAGGAAGTACGGATGCCCAGAGAAGTTCACAACTATGATCGAGGCTCTACATACAGGAATGATGGCAAACGTTAGTGCTGGAGGGGAAGTCTTGGAATCGTTCGGGGTTACCAATGGGGTCAAGCAAGGTTGTGTACTGGCCCCGACGCTCTTCTCCATCTTCCTATCAGCAATGCTAGACGAGGCTTTCCGAGACATGGGGGATGGCATCTATATACAGTCCAGACAGAGCGCTGACCTATTCAATGTCGCACACTTCAGAGCGAAGACCAAGACTACTCAGATACTGGTGAGAGAGCTACTATTCGCAGATGACAGTGCACTGGTTGCCCACTCTGCTGAAGAGACCCAGAAAATAGTGGACGCTTTCTCTGATGCATCAAAGAAGTTTGGCCTGAAAATTAACATCAAGAAGACGCAGGTGCTGTACCAACCCAACTCTACAAGATCCCGAGAGGAGGAGATCATGGTTGACGGAAACAAGCTGAACTCTGTTCCGGAATTCACCTATCTCGGAAGCACTATATCAAGTGATGGACGCATTGATGCTGAGATACAGAGGAGGATGGCCAAGGCTAGCGCATCTTTCGGCCGACTACGCCAGAGACTCTGGAACAACCACCATGTGTCCATTCGGGTCAAAGGTAAGATCTACCGCGCAATCGTGCTATCCACCCTACTATACGGAGCCGAGGCCTGGACAGTGTACAGACAGCAGGTGAAAAAGCTGCATGCCTTCATGATGCGACATCTGCGTTCAATCATGAGGCTAACCTGGAAGGACAAAGTGACGAATAAGGAAATACTCGAACGGATGGGGCTGCCCTCTATGGAAGATCTTCAGATCAAAAAGAATCTCCGGTGGACTGGACACCTCATGAGGATGTCATCAGACAGGCTACCAAAGCAGATCATCTATTCTCAACTGTCTTCTGACTACAGAAAGAGAGGGCGCCCCCGTCTCCGGTTCAAAGATACCATCAAGAGAAACCTGAAACTGAGAGACATTAAGACCGACTCATGGACGCAACTCTCACAGCAGAGAGCTAAATGGAGAGCGGCAGTCAAGTAATGAAAGCAGTCTTTGTCGCATCGCGACCGACAGCATGATGATGATGATGAGTTATAATCTACCTTACTTTAGTTTGAAGTAACTTTGATTTTAAATGTCTAACTTTTGAGATATTTGAAGTGCAAACATAGAAAATTAATTTTCGCAAGCATGCCGAAACTCTGACACCATAGCCAGTAACAGGTTCTATTAAATGGACTCAGTATTCCCTTCTATTTGACGACAAATGCTTAAAAAGTGTATCAGTATCTAAGTTAGATATGTAGAATCAAATGTAGATAATAGTTTTGGTTTTGAAAATTTGACGGTTTCATCAGACTATGCAGCTTTAAGTCTTATAATCTTAAAGGTGACTAGACAACATTGATTATATATTACACCGCCCGAACTAACTAAGACACCACCTACATTAAAATGGATACGCTGAATGCAATCACTGACCAGATACACCGCAAACCATTATGCCAAGTACACACCTACCGTATACGATTCGCGCACTAAAACTCGCGACTCGGGCTAAAGGACTTCAGGGCTAAAACTGAAAACGGGCCGATTCATTTTTCGAATCACGAATCGCAATCGTAATCGGCCCGTTTTAGCCCTAAAACTGAGTTTTTAGTCGCGAATCGCAATTGCTAGTTGTGCGCAGGGAGCGCACACCTAGTGATTTTTGTGCGCGAAACGGGCAGTTTTAGATCGTAAACGGTAGGTGGGTGCGGATAAACGGTAGGTGTGTACCTAGCATTAATTAGCTGAATGTAATAATATTTTATTATCTTAAGATTGTTCTTGTAATTAAATAGTGTAAATGACCGAAGTTAAGCATGGCTGGAAGACCATTGCCTCGGCACTGAAAAAAGACTGTATTCAGATGAATAAAAATTGTTTACCAAAAATAATTAAATAAATTATTAATTTGAAACACCAAATTTGGAATATGAATTTTGGATTGAATATGTAAAGTGAAAGGAGATTGGGATTACTTTCTTTTCAATAATTATGTTATTGCCTCTTGTCCCAACTGGTGTAAATTGATACTACTGGTCAGAAGATACAAGTACCGTTAGGAGAGAACAATACACCCCACCAGTTAAAGGGAAAGTACCCGAATAGAGCCGTTCCAGATTCTGCCAATAGATGTCACTAGCTTAACTGACGGGTGTAATACTAATGGGGGCACCCTCATGCGTAAATCGATTAAAGTAGAATCTGACAGTTGCTGTTTCCGCCAATCAAAACTTGGCTGGGAAACAACCAAAAACCAATTCATGGCATTGAAATGGGTTCAAAACACCCCACGAGTCAAGGGGAAAGTACCCAAATAGAGTGGTTCCAGATTCTGCCGATAGATGTCACTAGCTTAACTGGTACCAGAAATTACCCCGTTCAGCATTGGTGGTGTAATATAGTGCTGAACAGCGTGATAACATGATGTATAACATCTTATCTGTCAGGTGTTGATAGCATCAGCTCCATTTTTTGTTGTTGGAAATATGTTTATTCTGCTGAATAAGTCTTTTGTCAGTGCCGAAGCACTGGTCTTCCAGCCATGTTTCAATTCAGGATTATTTACACAAAAAGGTATATAGAGTAAAGTATACAAACACTGTTGAATACACAATTTGCAGCATATAGAACAATGAAATTCTGTAACCCACAAGTCCCATAGCAATATGGCAACAGTAGTGTCATATGACTAGATCGATATTAGTCAGATCAATGTGAGTATTTACATGGTATTTATAATGTAACCAGAAGGTATTTTCTGTATTCATTTGGTAAAGTTGTAGTAAGTTTTAATGTAGGCTCTGGTCAGGTGGAGTCCATAAGGAGGCCAATTAACATTGATTGTTTAAAGTTGCATAGTCCGATGGTTTTGAATTTCTGTATTTTATCTGAGATAAATATATTAGATCGATCACTAGTATCTACATTACATTAGTTCAAAGTTACTTTTATTTTAAATGGTAAACTTTTGAGATATTTTGAGTGCAAACATGGAAAATTATTTTTGGCAAGCTTGCCAAAACTCTGGCACCATAGACTTCTGCAGTAACAGGTTCTGTTAAATTGACTCAGTATTGCCTTCTAAACAAATGCTTAATAAGTGCATCAGTATCTAAGCAGAGAGCGTGTATATAAACAGATGAGAGGGACAACTGTCATACTAGACCGTGTAACAGCTGCCGACTGTGGCGCTCCAAGTGGTGGTTGTTGAACAGTTTACTCATATGGGCAAACTCAAGGCATTGTCAATGGCAGTGAGCAATCTTCGGAGACAAAAAGTTAAATATCTCTAAAACTACAACACCTAGAAACATACTGATTGGAATACACATAGAAAACATGTTTACCAAAAACATTATATTAAATTGATATGGTTAGGGTTCTGGATTTCTATTAATTTGGAATAAAACTGACGTTTTTCACTACGCGTACGGCACACTCAATGCATTGTCAATGCCGGTGAGCAATCTTCATACAGAAAAAGTGAAATATCTCTAAAACCACACCATCTAGAAACAAATCGCTTTGTACACATATAGAAAACATACTCAACGAATAGATTATATTAAATTTATAAGGTTAGGGTTCTGGATTTCTATTAATTTTGAATAAAACAAATGTTTTGCACTGCATGTACCATCAAACTCAAAGCTTGTTCAACAATAACCGCCAGGAACGCCACTGTAGCCTATGTTACCGATTTTCGCGGGAGTTGTCCCTCTCATCTGTTTATATACACGCTCTCTGATCTAAGTTAGATATGTAGAATCAAATCTAAATGATTGTTTCGGTTTGAAAGTTTGATGTTTCATTGGACTATGCCGCTTTAATTTTTGTTAAACACCTTTTTCATACATGATCGGAAATGAGGCCTGTGACAGGAACGCTGCAACAAACACAGTGATGCTGTGTAAATGATTGTTTAACTCCACACCAGGGGGCGGTGTTATGCTCACTATTTGTGTATGGGAACAAACCACAGGTTAAAATTGCATAGTCCAGTGGTTTTGAGTTTCTGCCTTATTTAGATATGTAAAATCAAATCTAGATAATTGGTTCGGTTTTGAAAATTTGGTATTTCATCGGACTATGCAGTTTTAATAAGTGCACTAGTTTCTAAATTGGATAGGTAGGATCAGATATAGACAAGGGGCCATCCAAAGTTGTCAACATGTTCACCGTCATACAAAGCACATGGCAGGGGGGGGGGGGGGGAGGGGGCTGTCAGTAAAGTACAACTTTTAGCGTTTAATAAAATGTTGATATTTTGTTGCTTTATTTTGTTGTACATTACTTGATTAAGCAAGAGAAATTTCAATTGCGGACAATTGGTCTCCCTCATATCACTGCTCCTAGCCCTATTCTATTAATGCCAAACGCCAGGCTAGGTAGCAACAAGTATACATCTTTTACCAAAAATGCAGGTGGGCGCTCAACTCATTCGGCCACCTCATCTGGTTATGTAGTAAAATGTTGATGTGTACTACTTTTTCTTCTTTTTTTCTGGGGGGTGGGTGTGAGGAGGGGGGGGGTGAGGGTGAGGGGGTGAGGGGATGAGGGGGTGAGGGAGGAAGGAGGGGGGGTGAGGGACTGTTGGATGGCCCCTTTACAGGCTCTGTCACACATCACCGGATTGGGGAAACGTTTGTCTGTTTGTTTGTTGTTGTTTTACGTCCCAGCAACATCTAAGGTCATATCAGGACGGGTTGGGGAAACGGAATGAAACCGAACAAAGTCCATTGATATCCGGCAAAGTCCGGTTTGTGTCCGTTGCATATCCGTTGCATATCCGTTGATATCTGGCCTGATCCGTTACAAGTTTTGAGCATGAAAAAAACTTCTAACGGATTGTGCCGGACTGACCTATGTGGTTATTATCCATTACCGTCCGTTCCCCCTCCGTTCCTGTCCGTTACATATCGATTACACGTCCATTACCCGTCCGTTACCCGTCCGTTCCCATATCGATTACACGTGCATTACCCGTGCGTTACATAATCGATACATTTCAGATCTGATATAGCGATATAGCGAATGGTAGACAGGAAGTGTGAACACTTATTTGTCTCTCATTTTTTTTTGGTACATTAGTTGTCCCAAGCAGGGGAAATCCCAGTCACAGACGACTGGTCTTCCCCTCTCCACTGCTGGTCGATAGAAAGCCCGAGCCTACACTTTTACCGACCCAAGGGATTTTTAACCTCCCACACCACATAGACATGGTATGAGAGCAACCGGCCTTTGATGACGCTGTAAGTTATACACAGCGGTGGAAATCCAAATTGGCAGAGCTGGGGGCACAGGGAATCGAACCGCCGACCCTCAGATTAGGAGTCTGACCTAGAAAAAAGTCAGACACTCTAACCACTCCGCCACAGACAACGCCAGAGATCCGAATAACACCGGACTAGAATATTCTTAGTCCGGTTCTATCCGTTTCTCAATCCGCGATAGTGTGACAGGCACTTAAGTGTTTTGCTTTTAAATGATTTGCCGCTTGCATTGGACTGCGGAACTTCAACTGAGCGATACATACTTTGCTATGTAGTAGGCCCGCTGTGACAGCAGCAGAATGATGTCCATATCCTGCTGCATAGGGTCGCCAGTCCTGCATAAGAAAAAAAATACTTCTTTTGCAACCAACGCATGCGCAGTCAGGTCCAGGAGGGCTTATCCCAATACGGGTATTGCTAGTTCCACTGGTCCATCATATCTAAAATATTTTACCAGGAATGGCAGAAATGTGGGTTCGAATCCTATTCTAGATGCAATGGTTCCTGTCATTTGCAAAAAAAAATGAAACCTGATCAGGATTCTGTATGTACTGTGAAATTTATAGTATATATTACAGGGGTGTAGCTAGACCTTTAACGATGTGGCCTCCTAATTTCGGCAGGGGGTTTAGGGGGCCGCTTAAGCTTAAGCTGGCGGATTTTACACATTTTAGAGTTGGGTTTTCGACACTCCGGACTACTACATGCATCCTCTCTCTCTCTCTCTCTCTTAATTATTTTTTAATTTAATTTTTGTTGTTGTTGTTGTTGACAAAACGATGTGGACGTTTTGGTGTATGTGCATACGCCTAGCTACGACCCTGTATTATAAGTGCACTATCTGGATATTTATAATTGTAAATATGAGAATTATAATTCCAGGGGGATGAGTGTAGTGAGGTGCACTCACATCCCAAGGTGAAATGGTACATGCACATACAAGTGTGCGTAGGTTGATTGCATCATGGAGCCTAGCTAGTCTAACAGTTAGGACGCTAGCCCTGGAATAGCAGAAGTGTGGGTTTGAATGCCACTTTAGGTACAATGTTTCGCCTTCGCTTTCGCTTTCGCCTTCGCCTACGCTCCCTACACCTACACTGAGTCGCAGTCGATGAGGCCCCAGCTACCCAGGCAAGCCTCGGGCTCCAGGATGAGCATCTTCTTCCACTCATCGATGAGTGTCGTCATGTTCTCCTCCTTCTCGACCAGCACGAAGTCCTCCTCGTCCTCGGCGCGTCCCCCACTGGTCCCCGTGCCTCCCCGGTTCGTCACCACCATCTGCAGCTCGGCTGATGACGTCACGCCCAGCATCAGGTCGATAGTCGCCTGGCGGTAGATGTCCTTGAATTGGTTCCGGTAGTACCTGGTAGGGGATATGAAGTTTTTTCAATGAAATTTTTTAATATGAAGTCTTTAATGTGAAGTTTTTTAATATGAAGACTTTAATAATATTAAGTCTTTAATATGAAGTGTTTAATATGAAGTCTTTAATATGAAGTGTTTAATATGAAGTCTTTAATATGAAGTTTTTAATATGAAGTCTTTAATATCAAGACTTTACTATGAAGTTTTTAATATGAAGACTTTAATATGAAGTCTTTAATATGAAGTCTTTAATATCAAATCTTTAATATGAAGTTTTTAATACGGAGTTCTTAATAAGAAGTTTTTAATATAAATCTTGTAATATGAAGTTAACATACAAAGTTTTAAATGTTGTTTAATAATTTCCAATATCGAATTGTGATATGAGATTTGAATGTCGTAAACGTAGTGCCGTAAAAATGACACCCTACTGTTAGTAACTAAGGGTCAAGGTCAAGTGATATTTTATTCAACATAGAATATTTGTTAGTGCAACTTCAATGCAACCCAATTGAGAAACAAATGTATGCCAAGAACGCTACTAGCTTTGGTCACCAGTACCCATGTGGTTATAGATTCAAAGTGCGCTTAAAACAAGGTTCCTATCCTGAAGGATATGTCTGGTAGAGCTACCACCCCACTTCCGGACATGTAACCCCCCCCAGGTACCAACTCCAGTCCTTCCTCTCGGCGATCAGCGCAGAGTTAGGCCAACTAATCTTTTTAATTGGTGATCGTCCTCGCCCGTGCCTGAAAAATCGCACACCTCTGATTTTTTTTGTTTTTGTTTTTTGGTCCATTAGTTGTTTAAGCAGGGGAAATTTCAGTCATAGAAGACTGGTCTTCCTCATCCCACTGCTGGTCAATGGAAAGCCCGAGCCTACACTTTTACCGACCCAAGGGATTTTTAACCTCCCACACCACATAGATATGGTATGAGAGCAACCGGCCTTTGATGACGCTGTAAGTTATACACAGCGGTGGAAATCCAAATTGGTAGAGCTTGGCAGAGCTGGTTGTTGTTGTTAAAAAACTTTAAAATGTGTCAGGCTAGCAGTAATTAAACTTTTGTAAGCACACAATCTGTGCAACATAGTTACGTATTATGTATAACATCTATGTGGCTGATTTACCATAACTGTATGGTTGTTTTACATGTCAGGAGGCCTAACAAATATGTCAAAATTAAAATATTTGATTTCCAAAATTGAAACTTCTAAAAACTGTATGATTTAATATATTTAGAAATGAGAATACAGTCTTCATTGTTTGACTGAAAACAATGTGATGTGTACATGAATGACATGTAATACATTTTATCAGTCTAGGGTTGACCAATATTTAAAAGAAAAAGACTGAACAAATAATAAATAAATAAAAACCGCCCGCCCGACCCTGATTTGTGTGATCAAAAGGACGATCACCAAATTAAAAAAAAAATCATTTGGGCTTACTCAAAATACATGTATTATGTAGGTCGTTGGGGTTGACTCGGCCGGGGATAGATCCCACAACCCCCCGGCACAATGGCACTGTTTCCCCTTCCAGACCACTCACCTATTTGCAGAGTTGACGCCATCTTTCATAAGTCCTGAGAACTTGCGTTCTCCGGTCCTCGTGAAGTCCCCCTGCGCATGACAGACAGACCGGAAGTGAGGGTTAGTTGTTGTGCGTTTACTAGAGCTCCCCCCCCCCTCCCCGACTCCCTTTAAAAAAAATATCATGGCAACATCAAAGGTCATAGATCAGACGGGATGGCCGAATGAGTTGACCATCCGTATCCCGTTTTGGTAGATCGTTGGATTCGAACCCACGGTTTCGAACGCTGGTTGAGTCAAACCGATAACCTAAGTAGATACTTATCACTTCGTAGTCAGGTGCTCGACATTATTAGGAAAGGGCAAGGACTGGTTGGCTCAGTGTCAGGATAATGTGACTGAGTGGGATATCATGTCATGGTGCTGGGGGCCTGGTCTCCCAGTGGGGCAGCACTATAAGTGTGCACTGTCACAAGTTGGTACCTGTCCTGATATGACCTCAGATGATGCCAGGACATAAAACTCCAACAACCAACCAATCAAAGGTCATGTCAGGACGAGCACCGACTTGTTACAGTGTGCACTCAAGTTGACTTTATAGTGCTGACCAACTGGGAAACCAGGCCACTGGCACCATGACCCAATATCCCACTCAGTCACATTATCCTTACACTGAGCCAACCAGTCCTTGCCCTATGCTAATAATGCTGAACGCCTTGCAAAATATTCTGATATTCGACAAGGGGGGAATGCAAATGTTCTATTACTGATCGGTGTACGTGTGACCAGGTGCACATTAATTTGGCATGTCTATGCTTAAAATAGCTCCAAAATTAACCATTTTAAATCAAAATACTTCAAGGTAATTAAAGACAGATTATAATGATTAACTTAAAGTTGCATCGTTCGATGGTTTTGAGTTTCGGTCATCTTCTGAGATAAATATAGGTTGATCGTTATAATCTACCTTACTTTAGCTTGGAGTAATTTTATTTTAAATGGCTAAGTTTTGAGATATTTGAAGTGAAACCATTAATTTTGGCAAACATGCCAAAACTCTGACACCATAGGCTTCCTGCAGTAACAGGTTCTATTAAATTGTCTCAGTATTCCCGGCTGTGAAAGTACAACGTCTGAACACTTTGACTTCTGGATACTGAATGACTTTATTCCCCTCCAGGGCTCAAACCATAGCCGGCCAAACTTTTCCATGATGTCATAACATTTGCATATATTACAGACGTGTCTAGACGTCTAGACGTCTATTATGCATATATCACACCGGCTATGCAGCAACAAATGTTTAATAAGTGCACCAGTATCTAAGTTAGATATGTAGCATACAATTTAGATAATTGCTTTGGTTTTGAAAATTAGATTTTTCATCGGACTATGCCGCTTTAATATATTCATCTCAGAAAAGGACAGAAACTCAAAACCATCAGACTATGCAACTTTAAGTAAGAAAATAACGAGGAGGTTTAATCAGAGGCAGAAGATAATATTTCACTTATGTTATTTATTATCTTTACCCAGAGACCTCATCAGGAAAGGTTCTGTTGAAAGGAAAAAGAGGCCAGATTTGGATGTTTTCTCGAACGTTCACCCTTGAACAGATTCAGAGGTGAATCTTGTATCTAATGATGTCCATCAAATTATGTAAGTCTTTTTGTAAAGTCGACGGCTGGCAGCTGTAGTTGTGTAGGTAGGCTAAATATGAAATCACTACAGGCAAGAGAAAGGTAGAGTATAAAGTGCACAGAAAGACAGAGAGCTTGCACCCTCAGGTTTATTATTATATAGGTTCATGAATCCAAGATGGCTGTCACACCTGACCAGCTCCTCCAATCAACAGTAGGCATTCTCCAATCTACCAATGAACATTCAGCATGCTTGTATCCAAGCCTTGGTTGTTTATGGCTACAGTGCCCTGTTGTGTCTGGGTGTGCAGTGATCCGTAAATAAAAGTTTGGGAGGGGGGGGGGGGGAGGGGTATGTAAGCAGAGCTGCTAAGGCTCTGTCACACTAAGAGTAGTGCCCCTCACACACTATCTATAACTATATAATGTCTATATACAACTCAGTAAAGGATCACCAGCACCACATATTAACCTTAATGCCTCTGGCCCTATATATCATTTACCTTTTCATATAACAATTGTAATCCACTATAGACCAGTTCACACATCCGCCAATGTCTAATTATCGGGAAATTTTACAATTGGTTTCACTCGGCTGGGTTCTGAACTCAGGACTGTTGGATGGGAAGTCAGCCAGGGCTCTTACCGATTTGGCCATCCGAATCCCGGTTAAATGTAGTGCCCCCGCGGTCGCATTATTTACGTGACCTTGGGTTCATGGGATACTAGGGCAGGCATACGACTAGATAACAGATTCAGCTCATACTACCGTAGGTAGCCTGAGTAGGGGTGAAGAACAACCATATATACAAGGTGGAGAAAATGTGGCTAAATGAAATGAGCACATGACCTCTCAACTTTTTGCCAATGGCTGCCATGTTGACATGTGGGTTCTGTCAATTCAAACTTTAAAGTTCATTGATCTACTGGAATAATTTACTAATCGGTTCAAAAGTTGTGTGATAGTGGTGTTCCCTGTGGCAGAGTGGTTAGAGTGTCTGACTTTTTTCTCGGTGGAACTCCTGATCTGAAGGTTGGTGTTTCGATTCCCATGCCCCCGCCCCACATCTGCCAATTTGTGATTTCCACCGCTGTGTATAACTTACAGCGTCATCTAAGGCCAGTTGCTCTCATACCATGTCTATGTGGTGTGGGAGGTAAAAAATCCCTTGGGTCGGTAAAAGTGTAGGCTCGGGCTTTCTATTGATAAATTGTCTAATGGTGAAAAAAAGTCTATTCAGACAGATGATAGGCAGTATAAAATCTTTTTTTTTTTAAAGAAAAAAGAACAAATATATATCAAGGTATATGAAGATTATATTTTGGTTATTAAATTACGAATTGATGTGCTCATTTCATTTACCTTCATTTCCCCACATTTGCTCCCCTTTTTATATAGGGTTGTCCATCACCCCTATTCAGACTACTGTAGTACAGGGTGAATCTTTTATCTAGGCCAACCACCACCCGGTTAAATGCAATGACCCTGCAGTCGCATTATTTACACGACCTTGGGTTCATGAGACACCAAAAACCAAAGCTTGTTTTATTTAATGATGGCTCTAGAGCACATTGATTTTCGTATAATCGGCTATTGGATGTCAAAGATATGGTCATTCTGACATTAGGAAACCCGCTGCTGCCACATAGGCTACTCTTTCCGATAATCAGCTAGGGGTCTTTTATATGAACTTTCCCACAGACAGGACAGCACATACCACATCCTTTGATGAACCTCTTGTGCACAACTGGTTGTCTTGAGACACTGGGGCAAATGTACAACATGCTGACGGCGGTGACCTTCAACTGACCTTGAGGGCGGCTGTGCCGGCGTACTGGCGGCTGATGGCGTCCCCGTTGTTTGCCCACATCTGCTGATACAGGAACCGGAACTTGACGGGCAGTTCCTCATCCGGGGGTAGCAGTCCCAACTTCCGGCACTGGAGGCGAGAAAGGCATGCAGGATAGGACCTAGATAATAATTTATTTGAAGAAATTTCCCCCCTATCGAAATAGGGGTGAATGGGGACCGGGTTTAAATCCGAACAAAAGTGGCTTCAGTAGGAATCAACTACAGTAAAACCTCTGTAAATCGACCGATCTTAGGACCGCCTTTAAATGGTCCATTTAGGAAGGGAGTTTAAAAAAATTGTTACAATGGTATTGTATGGGCGATCATTTGGGACCCAAATAAAGCAATAGATATATGGGAGTGCAGTGTCATGGTTGATCTGTGGATGTGGTCTGTTACAGAGGTTTTACTGAATAAACAAGCTGTGGACATGTTTGTTCCAGCATGCAATGTTTATCTTAGAAAAAGATTCTCCCCATACTTGCAGTAGGGGCGAATGACAACGTAGTGTAAATATGGGCGAAAATTGCTTTAGTATGGAACAGGAAGTGGAATTCCTGGTTCCAGAGTCCAATGGCTACTTATATCGGCACAGAGTTGGTGAAATGGGAGAGAATGCAAAAAGACAAGATAGCAATCACAGAATGCGGTCGATTTGGCTTTTAAAGTCCATTAAACTACATTTTTTATTATATTTTTCAAATGAAAAGTACCGGGTAGATATTAAGATATAACTGAAGAATATATTTTACTTCTTAAATTAAGAATATACCTGCTCATTTCATTTAGATTATTTATGCCAGCTTTTATATCGGGTTGTTCTTCACCCCATCTCAGGCTACTACAGTAGGGGGGGAATCTTTTATCTATGGTTATCTGTATTGGCATAGATTTGGAGAATTGAGCGAGAATGACAACAACAAAAACCAAGATGGTAGCCACTTGAATAAATATTTGAAATATATATTCAGGATATTATATTCAGGATATTAGATTGCAAATTCATGTGGTTATCTCCATAACCCAACCTTCCGAAACTTTTTTCTATTGGATTGTTTAGCAGCTCTGTCAGAGATAGTTGTAAAATATTCCGATAATAAGCATTGATGGGCGAATGCAAATGTTCTATTGTGAAACAGGTATACATGGCCAGGTGCATAAATGTGTTTATGTAGTTGTTGGTGGTGCTTGATTGATAGGTAAATAGACATAGTGGCGCTGGCAGGGCTGTGTGTAAGGAGCACTCAGAGTCCTACACACTACCCCCTCCCCCCTCTGCTAGTCAGGATCACCACACTCAGGCTCAAGGCAGGTGGTGGCCAGGGGAGCCACACGGCTTGGTGGTGGTGGGCAGATGACTGGTAACCATGGGGACCGGGAATGCTGGATCCCTATTGGTAGAGCTAAGAATGCTTGTTTCTCACTGGGAGAATGGGGTGGGGTGATACTCTACAATGAACTCATGTACCATATAAATAATAAACCAGAGGGCTTGACTCTCTCTCTTCTTTCACACTTTATACTTTTCCTTTTTCATTGTTGTCTGTATTGATTTCACTATAGCCTGCCTACACAACCACAGATTCGAGCCTTAGCCTTTACATAGTGTTGTGGAAGTATTAGTAGAAGATTCCGCAACATGACATGCTTATCTGACGTTGGTTTAATATTTTCACAAGTTGATTTAATAGTGAGATACGTGGCTGTGCCACAGACAATGCATCGGCTATGGACGACATTGGTCCAACCAACTTCGACACTAGCGCCACCATCAGTTTTTTTTATGACACTACCCCTGATGATACGGTGCTCTCATTCGCCGCTGAAAGTAAAAAAATTGAAAACCCACCTGTATCTCCAACATAACTCTGGCGATGGCCGACTGGTCGACATTGGTCCGGCCAATGCAGACACTAGCGCCACCATCAGATTTTTATGATACTACACTTAACGACACTGTGCTCTCATTCACCGCTGAAAGTAAACAAAATTGAAAACCCACCTTGTGTCTCCAACATAACTCTGGCGATGGCCGACTGGACGACATTGGTTCGGCCAACACTGACACTAGCGCCACCATCGGCTTTTGATGATACTACACCTGATGATACGATGCTCTCATTCACTGCTGAGGCGAAACTCTGGCGATGACTCACTGGACACCATTGGTCCAGCCAACTTTGACGCTTGTGCCACCATCATTTACTTTATGACACTACACCTGATGAGACGATGCTCTCATTTGTCGCTGAAATTTAACTAAATGAAAGCCCACCTGTGTCTCCAACATAACTCTGGCGATGGCCGACTGGACGACGTTGGTTCGGTCAAGACAGTCGACGCAGTTTACTCGAAAGACACCAGTCTGGGCGCAGATGAGACCCTTCTTATCGACCCTGCAATACACGCATAACATGTCAACATTCACATAAATGACAGCCTTGCTTTGTCCGACATTGGTTTAACATTTTCACAACTTGATTTAATAGTAAGATATGTAGCCATCACGTCGCTCCATGAGAGTGGCGCAATTTGATTCCCATTCTGGCAACTCCGCGTCGAAATCAGAACAGGCGACAATATTGGAGTTTGTTTGTTTGTTGTAGTTTTACATCCTAGAAACATCTATCAGGACGGGTACCGACTTGTGACAGTGCGCACTCATGGCGACTATAGTGCTGCCCCACTGGGAGACTAGGCCGCCAGCACCATGACCTGATATCCCACTCAGTCACATTATCCTGACACTGAGACAACCAGTCCTTGCCCTATCCTAATAATGCCGATCGCCTGGCTAGGAAGCAACAAGTATCAATTTCTAAGTCATTGGTTTGACTCGACCCGGGATCCCACGATCTACCAAAACGAGAGATGGAGCTCAACTCATTCGGCCATCCCGTCTGGTCTGTAAAAAGGTTACTTTTCAAAGTTAAAGCTGCATAGTTCAGTCACAATGTCAAATTTTCTAAACCAAACCACATACAGGATAAACCCCTTTAACCCAAGCTTGGTTAGATGAAACGATTGGTTAATCCAAACTTTTTTCGGTGGCCCGCCAAAATACTACCATTTATCATATAAAAAAGTTGCTTAAACCAAAGTCGGTTAAATTATCGGTTAATCCAAACAAAATTGTCCGACCCATGCCACTTCTGGTATGGTTAAACCAAACTTTCATGTGGTTATAAGGTTAATCCAAGCAAAATTGTTGGACCCCAGGCCACTTCCAGTATGGTTAAACCAAACTTTCATGTGGTTATAAGGTCATCTGAGACCCCACCGATTTTGTTATATGATAAATGGTAGTATTTTGCCGGGCCGCCGAACAAAGTTTGGATTAACCGATCGTTTGGTTTAACCGAGCTTGGTTTAACAGGGTTATACTGTATATACATAAAAAACAATAATCAAAGTGTCCACATAGATTGTATATTATATGTGCAATACACACCTACTCAAAGTCAAAGTCGAAGCCAAAGCTTGGTTAAACCAATGATCGGTTAATCCAAACAAATTTCTAGGGCCCCTTCAAGTTTGGTTTAACGGGGCTATACTGTACCTAGATTTGATCCGCCATATGCAACGTCGATACTACTAACTCAATAAACATGCATAAAACCACAAAAAAGGAATACTGCCTGAAAGGAATGCTAAGTCAATTTAATATAACCTGGCACTGTTGATTTCAATGGGGACCAAACCTAATTTTGCAGACCTTGGTGTTGATTAAGAGTGGAATTGTTCTATTTATATTCTAAATAGTAGTTTACATTTCTTATCTATTTCAAACATGATGCTGATCATACGCACACATTTTGAAAAGAAGAGCCCTCAAATCTTGTTGTTTTGATTTTTGTTTTTTAAACTAAATAGTCCAGCAGACAGACGCCATATTTGTGCTTGACCTCGTTTTTGAGTCTAAACTTTTTTTTATTGTTGATTATTGATGTTTAAAGCATATATATTCAGAAACTGCCACATGACATCATGTCACCATTGAGCAATTTATGCTATGTTAAATCCAAGATGGCCACCACTATGTTAGAGAAAAATATATTTTCTTCATATCTTCGCAACTAACTAAGATAGAAACATGAATGAAATGTTGTTTCCTATGTTTTCAGGCATAAGAAAGCGAATGCCACTATGATTTACCCAATAAAAGACGAAAAAAGCTTAGCTTAAGGCCCTGTCACATTACGGCGTATGGCGGAAGCATATTGAAAACCTACGTAGGTCCTGCGCGTGCCGGCCTATGATGACATTTGATGACCTTTCGGGTGGTTTTGAGCATATGTGGAACCTACGAGGAGCGTACGAGGAGCGTATGAGGAGCGTATGGGAGCGTGCTGTGACATTTTTTTACGGTATGGGCCATACGCCCTCATAGGTCGAGATCTTTTGAGCATGCACAAACAAATTTGGACGGACAGATTTATGAAAGCGTATGGTGGCGTATGCCTCATACGCTTCACATAAGCCGGCATCTGGCGGCATCTGGTGGCGTATCAGTAGCGTATGAGTAGCGTATGCATAGCGTATGAGTAGCATATATGGCATATGCCGACGTATATGACGTAACGCGCCTACGCCGCCATACGCTCCCGCAAAAAACCCTAATGTGACAGCCCCTTTAATGAATAACTCTCAGAGTTGCATGTGAAGCGCCACTGGTCCTAATCCATACCAGCAGTATCTGATGTCCTTGATGACGTCCTTGATGACGTCCACGAGAATGGAGACGTTCTCGAAGCGCATGCCCCGACAGTACTCGTGGAAGTCGAAGGCGATGTAGACGAGGTTCTCGTCATTGTAAGACACGATATGATGCAAGAAAGCATCTGAGAGACTCTTCTCTTTCCCCACCTGTGGACAGCGTCAAAGATTAGGCACTTACATATCTCTGACAGACTATCAGCAGTGATAGAAATAAGGGACAGCGTCAATGATTAGGCACTTACATATCTCTGACAGACTATCAGCAGTGATAGAAATAAGGGACAGCGTCAAAGATTAGGCACTTACATATCTCTGACAGACTATCAGCAGTGATAGAAATAAGGGACAGCGTCAAAGATTAGGCACTT
The DNA here is from genome assembly GCA_030323885.1 of Branchipolynoe longqiensis. Taxonomy (NCBI): domain Eukaryota; kingdom Metazoa; phylum Annelida; class Polychaeta; order Phyllodocida; family Polynoidae; genus Branchipolynoe; species Branchipolynoe longqiensis. Next base: position 32,819,727 of record CM059190.1, on the reverse strand, counting down.
ACATATCTCAGACAGACTATCAGCAGTGATAGCAATAAGCAACATTTTTCACTTGTCCACAGTACTTACCTTTATTATCTCAGTCAATTGGAATAAAACTACACAAATAAATCAAAACAACAAAACAAATGTCATAAATAATGTGAATTACATTTAAAGCTGCATAGTCCGATGAAAGCAGAACTTTTCAAAACCAAAACTATTAAAACCTACTTTGAAACTATTCAGCGTCTTGTCACGAGTTGTTGAAATATGTTAATCGACTTGAGTCTGGAAATGCTTCATCTCCATGGGCTCTGAATGCCATGGAGGCTAAAGCCCGAGGTAATAATTTGTTAAGCGAGTGGTACGGGCAAGAGGCTGAGTCGTGACAGCTGAATAGGTCAGGTGGCAGCACCAGGCAAGGCAGGGAGCCTGTCCACTCCGCCTGAGTTGCTAAGTGTCAGTAGTTGTGAAGTGTCCAGACACGGTGCAACACGAGGCACCATTAAAGGATAATCAGTTTACAGATAATTATACTTGTATAATGCTTATACAGCATATATATATATATATATATATATATATATATATATATTGTATATATATATGTAAATATATATATTATATATAAATAAATATATATATATATATATTATATATATATATATATCCAAAGCCACCATTTAGCAATGCCTATGCGCTAGCCATCGGATGGTGCCCAGTGAACCTGACTACACTATTCCCCATAGGAACCCCATGTCGGGTCCCTCTCAGTGCAGTCCTAGCTGTTTGTTTTAGCTTTGAAAAAAGAAATGTTGCGATTTCATACAATTGTCTATTTCATACAGTTGTCTAGTTCTTCTCCCCAAGGGTTTCTATTGATCTACAGTGGAGGTAAGACCGATTTATCCGACAGCTGATTGTCTAGTTCTTCTCCCCAAGGGTTTCTATTGATCTACAGTGGCGGTATGACCGATTTATCCGACAGCTGATTGTCTAGTTCTTCTCCCCAAGGGTTTCTATTGATCTACAGTGGAGGTAAGACTGATTTATCCGACAGCTGGTTGTCTAGTTCTTCTCCCCTGAGGTTCCTATTGAATCTACAGCGGCAGGAAGACTGATTTGCCCAACAGGCTGGTTGTCTAGTTCTTCTCCCCTGAGGTACCTATTGAATCTAGAGTGGCGTTAAAACTGATTTGTCCGACAGCTGACTGTCTAGTTCTATTACCCTCAGGTATCTATTGAATCTACTGTGTCAATAAGGCACTACTTACCCGACAGCCTGACAGTCTAGTTCTTCTCCCCTGAGGTACCTATTGAATCCACAGTGGTGGTATGACTGATTTTCCGACAGCTGGTTGTCTAGTTCTTCTCCCCTGAGGCACCTATTGAATCTACTGTGGCGGTAACACTGATTTGTCCGACAGCCTGACTGTCTATTTCTTCTCCCCTCATGTAGCTATTGAATCTACTGTCGCGGTAAGACTGACTTGCCCAACTGTTCTAGTTCTTCTCCCCTGAGGTATGTACTGAATCTACGGTGCCGGCGGTACAACTGATTTGTCCGAGAGCCTGAGTGTCTAGTTCTTCTCCCCTGAGACCTACCTGGTCTACGAGGTTGATGATGGCCACCCGGCCGTATTGCCCGACCTCCCGGGTGAAGTGGGCCACGAACGCCTCGTGGTTCTCAGCCTCACCTGGAAGACAAAACAAGGCGGTTAAACTTAGCCACACACAGTATTTAATGTTCTAACTCCCACCACAACCTTCGTCTTTCTCCACCTCGCGTCCTCAAATTATTTAAATATCTACCATCTAGGGGTTTAGTAAAACATATGATCGATAGGACCACACTTTGCACTTTTGTTGTTGTTTGAATTTCAGCGTGGATAAAGAATTAACTAGAGTTAATATTCTGTTAGAGGAAGAAGATGATGATATGGTAGAGTTTGTTTGTTTTGTTGTTGTTGTTTTACGTCCTAGCAACATCTAAGGTCATATCAGGACAGGTACCGACTTGTGACAGTACACACTCATGGCAACTTTATAGTGTTGTCCCACTGGAAAACCAGGCCACCAGCACCAAGACCTGATATCCCACTCAGTCACATTATCCTGACACTGAGCCAACAAGTCCTTGTCCTATACTATTAATGCTGAGCCCCCGGTCTCGAAAGCGACAAGTATAAATATTTAAGTCGTTGGTTTGACTCGACCAGGGTTCGAACCCACGACCCCATGATCTACCAACACGGGAGACGGACGCTCTAACTCATTCAGCCGTCCCGTCTGGTCCCCAAAGGTAGTCACGTGACCAACCTCTGGACAAAGCTCGCCCGGCTGCTGGCTTTAGGTTAGTGCAGAGATAGGATTAGATTGGGCCGCTTTTCACCATTTTTTTTCTCTTGAAGATTTATACTGCCTATCATGGATCATTCTGAATAGACTTGTTTTCACCATGAGACAGTTTCTTCAATAGAAAGCCCAAGCCTACATTTTCATCGACCAAAGGGATTTTTAACCTCCCACACCCCATAGACATTGTATGAGAGCAACCGGCCTTTGATGACGCTGTAAGTTATACACAGAGGTGGAAATCCAAATTGGCAGAGGTGTGGGGGGGAACCATGGGGAATCGAACCACCGACCTTCAGATTAGGCGTCCGACCTAGAAAACAAAGTCAGACACTCTAACCACTCTGGTTGGAGTGAATGGCATGATCCTATACCAAGAATCCATGTACTATATATAGTAAACCAGAGGGACTTGGACTCTCTCTTACACTCTTACGTTTGCTTTACTTTCTCTCTTTCTCTCCGTCTGTATTGTTTTTCACTTTAGCCTACCTACATAGCCACAGACTCGAACACCCACTCTACAATTGGTTTGACTCGACCAGGGTTTGAATGCTTGGGTTCAAATCGCACGATCTACCAAAACGGGAGACGGACGCTCAACCCATTCGGCCATCGCTTCTAACTGGATAAAGTACTTGCTTCCCATGCGGGAGGTCATGAGATCAAACTCTGACCATGTCAAACATGCGGCTACCTTGCCTCGTAATCGGGATTGCCAGGATATGGCACGGACTGGTTAGATCATTGTCAGGATATTGTGACTGGGTAAAATATCAGGTCATGGTGCCAGTGGTATCCCAGTGGGGCATCACTATACATTCACCGCGAATGTGCACTGTTACAAGTCGGTGGCTGTTCTGATATGACATTTGTGAAATGACTGGCTTGCTCAATATCAGGATAATGTGATTGAGTTTGATATCGGGTCATGGTGTCAGTGGCTTGGTTTCCTAGTGGGGTAGCACTATAAAGTCCTAATATGACGTTAGATGCTGCTACAATGCAAAGCCACAACACACATACAAACTATATCAACCTACCGTTCATACATATGTATACAAACAAAAAGTTTGTTTTATTTAACGACACCTCTAGAGCACATTGATTTTCATCATCGGCTATTGGACATCAAACATATGGTCATTCTGACATATTTCTTTGGAGGAAACCCGCTGCCGCCACATAGGCTACTCTTTCCGATAAGCAGCAAGGGTGGGGGGCTTTATATGCACTTTCCCACAGACAGGACAGCACATACCACCGCCTTTGATGAACTAGTTTGTGGACCACTGGTTGTTACATAAGTATACATAAATACGCGATACTTTCATTTGATAAGACAGTTTTAATTAGCACTGGAACATGGTTTGGCTCACAGGTCAGTAATTATAGAGGCCCTGTGTGGCGTTTTCAGCCTTGAGTTTGAGTCTATGCGCACGGCTGAACACGGTGCACGGCTGAAAACGCCACAACGGTATAAACAAACTGTTCACTGTCGCACAAAGTGTCACAAGGCCCCCAAGGTAAGCAGCTTCACCAAGCCTCATTTCAATGAGAGTGACTTCGAAACTCGGTTGAGTCAAACCAATGACTTACAAAATTGATACTTGTCGCTCCCTAGCCTGGCGCTCTGCATTAATACTAGGATAGGGCAAGGACTGGTTAGCTCAGTGTCAGGATAATGTGACTGAGTGGGATATTGGGTCATTGGTCCTGGCAGCCTGATTTACCAGTGTGGCAGCACTATAAAGTCACCATGAGTGGTCACTCACTGTCACAAGTCGGTACCCGATCAATGGACAATTCAGTATACAAAAAGAACTATAACGAACGGCAACGGATATGCAATGGGCACAAACCAGACTTTGCCGGATATCAACAGACTTTGTTCCGTTTCAATCCGTTTCCTCAATCCGGTAAACTGTGACAGGGCCTTAAGCTACATATACCATTACACACATCCTTGTATGTCACCCACACATACATACACACACACGTACACACACAAAGGGATGACCCATGTGGGTCATCTTAACTAATCTTCACCCAAATGTCATTTCTGGGATGGCAGCACATCTTCATAACAACCACATCACCCGTTTACCCCTTATGGCCCTGTCACACTATGGCGTATGGTGTTAGCGTATGCCGGCGTATGCGGTTTGCGACCCATACGCCATCATACGCCATCATACGCTATGCATAGGTTGGGCATATGCCATACATGCTCGTCATACGCTGTCATATGCCGTCTTACGCGCGTCCGTCCAAAACAAAATTGTGCATGCTCAAAATTGTCAGCGTCTGGCTCATACGCTGCTCATATGCTAGACGTACGCTACGCATACGCCGGCATAGGTTATGCATATGTTAGGGGTACATCGGCATAGGTTAGGGGTATGCTGAACTTGTCAATCACAACCGTCAAACCACATCACAGTATGCCGCGCATAGGTCGGGTTACGCTTTGAATACGCCGCCATAGGCTAGGGGTAGGTTACGTATAGGTTACGCATAGGTTACGCATACACTCCAAAAGATACCGCAGTGCACAAAGGTCACCATATGATGACCCGCAATGAAAACAGCATACGCCGGCATACGCTAATGCCATACACCATAGTGTGACAGGGCCATAAGTTATGTTGTTTTCCTCCGCTTTTATTGTCTTTGATACGGGGCACGAAGGCGGATCGGTAGAGTGCGGGCCTCGCATTAGGAATGTCGGGAGTTCGGTTGTGGTCAAACCAATGACTTTAAAATTTATACTTGTCGCTTCCTAGTTTGGCACTCAGCATTAATAGCATAGGGCAAGGACTGGTTAGCTCAGTGTCAGGATAATGTGACTGAGTGGGATATCGGGTCATGGTGCCAGCGGCCTAATTTCCCAGTGGGGCAGCACTATAAAGTCACCATGAGTGCACACTGTCACAAGTCAGTACCTGTCCTGATATGACCTTAGATGTTGCTAGGACATAAAACACCAAACAAACAAATTGTGTTTGTTATCGTTGTTGTTATTGCTTTCCTTTTCATGAAGTTTAAGCTATCCGATTCGGTATTATTAATATTAATATTAATCACGCAGGCGATATTTTTTATTTTTTTAATATTTTTTATTGAGGCTGTATTTATGCTGTCCATAGCATATAGGCCCGGGTACCCAGGCTTGTTTCCAATGCTGGACACATGTAGTGTTGGTGTAAGTGTGTGTGAGGGGGTGTGATATTCTCGATTTAATTCTTAACTCTCCCCTCTTCCCATTCCCACAAATTCACACGCTCCGACACACACACACACACGGACGCACAGACTAACGCCATACCGACGCCATTTTGGAAGCTATTTCAGCTGAACTGGTCGAGGAACAGTTAGGGCGGGGGGCTCACAGCAAACGTCTGTCTCACGTCTCCGGTGTGCAGGCAGACAACGGCCAGGGACCAGCGAGCAGACCCCCCTCGCTCCCTCCCACCTTTCCTGCACTACACTGGTCCTCAGTGAGGTCTTCTTAAAGTTGCATAGTCCCGATGAAAACATCAAATTTTCAAAACCAAAACAGTTATCTAGATTTGATTCTACATATTCAACTTATACACTGGTGCACTTATTAAGCATTTGTTCCTGCATCGAAGGGCATAATAAGTCAATTAATAGAAACCGTTACTACTGAAGTGTATGGTGTCAGAATTTTGGCGTGCTTGCCAAAATTATTTTGTCATGTTTTGATGTCAAATATCTCCAAACTTAGCCATTTAAAATTAAAGTTACTTCAAATTAAAGATTGTAAAGAGTAGTATAATATATTTATCTCAGAAAATAGCAAAAATTCAAAAGCATCAGACTATGCAACTTTAAGATTTAAAAATAATTTGTGATGAATTTATTGACCCCGCTCATAACGGATAAGTGTGCTTACACTTTTGTTTTCACTGCTGGGCAGCACTAGTCCAAGTTTATTCAAATCTTTTGAATGTTGTTTTAGTAATGTTTTGATGGTTTTGAGTTTCTGTCATTTTCTGAGATAACTATATTAAGTTGATCGTTAAAATGTATCTCACTTTAGTTAGAAACAACTTTGCCTTTAAATGGCTAACTTTTGAGAGATTTGAAGTGTGAACATGCAAAATTAATTTTGGCAAGCATGCCAAAACGCTGACACTATCGGCTCCTGCAGAAACAGCTTCTATTAAATTGCCTCAGCATTCCCTTCTATGTGGCAACAAATCATTAATAAGTCGACCAGTATCTAAGTTAGATATGTATAATTGGATCTAAATAATTGCTTTGGTTTTGAAGATTTGATATTTTCATCGGACTATGCAGCTTTAAGTTAAAGTTACATAGGCCAGTGTCTTCAGTTTTCTCTTATTATTTTTCCAGATAAATATATCAGGTTGACCAGCAGAGGCATTAAAAAGTGCAGGAATGGTGCTTTTTTCATCAATATTCACATGCTTGTAATTATTTCTGTGTGTATTTGATTTTGATCAGATTGCTTATCCTAGAGGATCAACATTTTTCTTATCTGATGGTGTTGTTGGATTTAATATATAGTCAGTTTCTATTTAAGTAAAAGCCATTTGCATAATGAGTGTATTTAGGTAATATTCCTTCATTACTGGTGTAAATGAAAACGACTCTGAAAACAGGGTATTTTTAATGGGCTCGCACTTCCTTGCACGACACCATAGAAGGTCATGGATGGTACTGTCATGGGGGTGATGAAAATGGGAAATATTGCGCCTAGAGCGGGACTCGAACCCACATCTCTTTGCATTCCGGGCCAGTGTGCTAACCATTACACCACCTAGGCTCCCTGATATCAACACACTACCCACGCCTACCTGTCTATGCGGCTCCTTGCCTGAGAGGTCAGTGCAGACCACTACACTCGTCCCCCTGGAATTGTAAGTCTTATAATGCTTACAATTACATACATACAGGCAATGCACTAACACATACATACACAGGGTAGGTTCAACAACCATACAGCGCGTAGCTTGTATAGGATCCTGGTCACGGCAACCAGTGTCATGGGGGTGATGAAAATGGGAAATATTGCGCCTAGAGCGGGACTCGAACCCACATCTCTTTGCATTCCGGGCCAGTGTGCTAACCATTACACCACCTAGGCTCCCTGATATCAACACACTACCCACGCCTACCTGTCTATGCGGCTCCTTACCTGAGAGGTCAGTGCAGACCACTACAGTACCAAAAGAAGCTAGTGTAGTAGTGTGCACTGACCTCTCAGGCAAGTACCACATAGACAGGTAGGCGTGGGACGTGTGTTGATATCAGGGAGCCTAGGTGGTGTAATGGTTAGCACACTGGCCCGGAATGCAAAGAGATGTGGGTTCGAGTCCCGCTCTAGGCGCAATATTTCCCATTTTCATCACCCCCATGACACTACTATTCATTAGTCTGGAGTAACTTTGATGAAAAATTTGGAGCAATTTGAACTGAAAGAACCAGACGGGATAGCCAAATGAGTTGAGTGTCCGGCTCCTGTTTTGGTAGGTTATAGGATTCAAACCTGGTCGAGTCAAAGTTAAGAATTTATACTTGTCGCTACCTGGCCTGGCACTTGGCATTACTAGGATAGGCCAAGGAGCACTGGAATGAGGAAGACCAATTGTCTGCGATTGAAATTCATCATCATCATGCTGTCGGTCGCGATGCAACAAAGACTGGTTTCATTACTTGACTGCCACTCTCCATTTAGCTCTCTGCTGTGAGAGTGATGTCCATGAGTTGGTCTTAATGTCTCTCAGCTTCAGGTTTCTCTTGATGGTATCCTTGAACCGGAGATGAGGGCACCCTCTCTTTCTGTAACCAGAAGACAGTTGAGAGTAGAGGATCTGCTTTGGTAGCCTGTCTGATGACATCCTCATGAGATGTCCAGTCCACCGGAGATTCTTTTTGATCAGAAGATCTTCCATAGAGGGCAGCTCCGTCCGTTCGAGTATTTCCTTATTTGTCACTTTGTCCTTCCAGGTTAGCCTCATGATCGAACGCAGATGCTGCATCATGAAGGCATGCAGCTTTTTCACCTGTCGTCTGTACACTGTCCAGGCCTCAGCTCTGTATAGTAGGGTGGATAGCATGATTGCACGGTACATCTTGCCTTTGACCCGCATGGACACATGGTGGTTATTCCAGAGTCTCTGGCATAGTCGGCCGAAAGATGCGCTAGCCTTAGCCATCCTCCTCTGTATTTCAGCATCAATGTGCCCATCACTTGATATAGTGCTTCCGAGGTAAGTGAATTCCGGAACAGAGTTCAGCTTATTTCCGTCAACCATGACATCCCCCTCTCAGGTTCTTGTAGAGTTGGGTTGATACAGCACCTCTGTCTTCTTGATGTTAATCTTCAGGCCAAACTTCTTTGATGCATCGGTGAAAGCGTTCACTATTTTCTGGATCTCATCAGCAGAGTGGGCAACCAGTGCACTGTCATCTGTGAATAGCAGCTCTCTCACCAGAATCCAAGTAGTCTTTGTCTTCGCTCTGAAGTGTGCGACATTGAATAGGTCAGCGTTCTGTCTGGACTGTATATAGATGCCATCCCCATGCCTCGGAAAGCCTCATCGAGCATTGCTGATAGGAAGATGGAGAAGAGCATGGGGGCCAGTACACAACCTTGCTAGACCCCATTGGTAACCCCGAACGATTCCGAGACTTCCTCTCCAACACTAATATCCGCCATCATTCCCATATGTAGAGCCTCGGTCATAGTTGTGAACTTCTCTAGGCATCCATACTTCCTCCGTAGCTGCCATAGCCCGGTCCTCCCGACTGTATCGAACGCATTAGTAAAATCAACAAATACCATGTACATTTGGTCGGTCCTGCTCAATGCACTTTTCTTGTAGCTGTCGGAGACAAAATATCATATCCACGGTGCTCCGGTTACCTCTGAAGCCACACTGTGTCTCCAGAACTACATCAGGTGTTATGTGAATAGATAGTCTGTTGAGGAGGATGCTGGCGAAGATCTTGCCTGCTATGGAAAGAATAGAAATTCCTCTATAGTTTGCACAGTCTGTTCGATCACCTTTCTTGTAGATGGTTACAATGCTGGCGCCCTTCCATGCTTGGGGTACAGAACCCTCCTCCCAGGCATTGGTGATTAGTTGGTGCAGTCTGTTGAACAGATTGTCTCCTCCTTGCTTCCATACTTCAGCCAGGAATTCCATCACCCCCAGGTGCTTTGCTATCTTTCAGGCTGGCGATTGCTCTAGCCATCTCATTGAAATTACCCATGATTATTCAACTAACATACACTACAAAATGAATCCAAAATATTGTTGACAATCTTGCAAAAACTCCTGTAGCTATGACCCAGATTCCCATCTTGTGATGATCACGCAAGGTGAGCTGACCTACTAATCCTGGAACTTGACTAAGTTACACATGGTACTTAACATGAGTGCAAGGCTAATGAGGTCATGAGATCGACCTAATTTGTCAGCGGAGTCCCTGTTTAATGGCTTTCTCAAAGTAGGCATTCAAGGGGATGGCATAATAAATTCACTGATTTGTCCATGCTGTCCCAAATTCATTAGTTAATGCACCAAGTGTTTTTGGTTTAGACTAAATTATGTTTCTTCAGACCATGCCCCGTCCTGATATAACATTAGATGTTGCTAGGACGTAAAACAACAACAAACAAACAAATCGGACCCTGCACCTTTAACTCGTGTCCCGATATGACCTTAGATGTTGCCAGGACGTAAAACTCCAACAACCAACCTACACCTTTAAGCAGGCAGTTGTGTGGGGTGCAGGAAGTACAGCGGTGTAGTATGGGGAGTGGGGGTGGGGAGATGCGGCAGGCAGGTGTGTCGGTGTGTGGGGGTGGGGGTGGGGTGGCTTTACCAACGCCGCGTTCCAAGTGGGAGAAGGCAGACGCCTGTGTGGGTGTGTGAGAGCGTGGGTGGGTGTGGTGAGTGGGTGGGTGAGTGGGTGGGTTAGTGGGTGGGTGGGTTAGTGTGTGGGTGAGTGGGTGTTTTGGTGAGTGGGTGGATAAGTGGCTGAGTGTGTGTGGATGTGTGTGTGTGTGGGTGAGTGGGTATGTGGGTGAGTGGGTGTGTGGGTGGTTTTGTGGGTGGGCGATTGTGTCATGGTGATATCATGGACAAAGAAGATCACCAACAAAGAAGTTCTCAGAAAAATTAAAAATAAGAAATGCTTGTTTGCCACTATACAGACAAAGAAACTTATTTATTTTGGCCACATCATTCGTCAGAGTTCAATATACCGTACATTGTTGGAAGGGAAGGTAAATGGCAGCAGAGGGAGGGGGAGACCAAGAACATCATGGTTTACAAATATTTCACAGTGGACAGGCTTGATTTATTCACAGTCTATCAGAACAGCACAACATCGGGACAAGTGGAGAACCATTGCATCCAACCCTCGACTAGAGGACGGAACTATTGATTGATTGATTGATTGATTGTGTGGGTGTGTGACTGTGTGGGTGTGTGACTGTGTGGGTGGGTGAGTCGGTGGGTGTATGGATGTGGGTGGGTATATGGGTGTGTGGGTGTGAGTGAGTCGGTGTGTGGGTGAGTGTCTGTGTGGGTGAGTGTGTGCATGTGTGGGTGAGTGTGTGTGTGTGGGTGAGTGTGAGTGTGTGGGTGAGTGTATGTGTTGATGTGGGCGTGTGGGTGTGTGGGTGAGTGTGTGTCTGTCTGGGTGTGTGGGTGGTTGAGTGGGTGTGTGAGTGGGTGGGTGAGCGTGTGTGCGTGAGTGTGTGAGTAAGTATGTGTGAGTGGGTGAGTAAGTGAATGTATGTGTGTGTGTGGGAAGCAGACGACGCCTGTAACAATCACACACAGACACACATCATACACACCTGCACACATACATATATACACACATCTACAAATATATGCACACATACATACATACATACATACATACATACATACATACATACAGCTGCACATACACACATACATACCTGCATACACAGATCCACACCACACACACTCTCACTATGCACCAACACCACGCACATACTTCCATTCATCCTCTCACTGTACACAGCACAAAGACACACGCACTACACACGCACATACACACCCACCCTCCCAACCACCCACTCACACTCACACACACTGTACACAACACAAAGACACACGCACTACACAAGCACATACACACCCACCCTCCCAACCACCCACTCACATGCACACACTGTACACAACACAAAGACACACGCACTACACATGCACATACACACATCACCCTCCCAACCACCAACTCACACGCACACACACTGTACACAGCACAAAGACACATGCACTACACATGCACATACACACCCACCCTCCCAACCACCAACTCACACGCACACACACTGTACACAGCACAAAGACACACACACTACACACGCACATACACCACCCTCCCAACCACCCACTCACACGCACACACATTCACACTACCCACACCACCCACACGACGCACGCTATATACACATACTTATATTTACTAATACCTCACACCCGCATCCCCACCCTCCCATCCACTCACACACCTTCACACTACCCACGCGGCATACACATCCTTATAAGTTATAGTAAGTTATACTCCCGCCCTCCCCTCCTCCCCCGCCCCTTCCCCTCCCCACCCACCCATCCACTCACACACGCATTCACACTGCACACACTGCATACACTTCCTTATAAGTTATAGTAAGTTATACTCACCCCCTCCCGTCCTCCTCCCCCCCTCCCCCGCCCCTTCCCCTCCCCACCCACCCATCCACTCACACACGCATTCACACTGCACACACTGCATACACTCCTTATAAAAATTATAGTAAGTTATACCATACTCATCCCCCCCCCCCCCCATCCCCCCCCCCCCCCCCCCCCCACACACACACGCCGCCTACACGTGCCCACTGCCGGCAGGCAGCGTCTGGGGAGGAAGTCGTCCTGGCCGGCCGTACAACAAACAACCAGTGTCGATCGGTCACGTGATCTCAGTGCTCGCCGTGCCGCCCAGACCCTGCGTCTGCCACCTGGCGGTGACCGGGCACACCACGGGCGCCGTTGAGGAGCGCCACAATAAGCACCGCTGAGGCTGCAGGAGGAGGAGGAGAAGAAGGAGGAGACCCGGCAGCATGGCGGGAGACACGTGGACACTGTTAGTACTCCTATTAGGGTCACTGAAGCTGGTGACTGCTGGGGTCACTGACACAGGTAAGTCTAGATAAAAGATTCACCTCTGACTCTGTTCAGAGTTGTGGAGTGGGACATAGTTCAGGCGGAAGCGTGTCCAGCTGTCGATCATCCGATTGATCCTGTTCAGCGGACCCATTTGCAATTTGGACTATTTTCCGTTCCAACCAGTGGGCCACAACTGGTTCATCAAAGGCTTGTTTGTTTGTTTGTTTGTTGTTGTTTTACATCCTAGCAACATCTAAGGTCATATCAGGACGGGGCATCAAAGGCTGTGGTATGTGCTGTCCTGTCTGTGGGAAAGTGCATATACTTCAGCCAATGAAAATGACTGCTTCCTGACCTAGATTCGGTTATTACCCAGGAACCTCTCAGCTTCCTGCCAATGGCTGGCATGTTGACATGTGGGTTCTGTCAAATCAAACTTTAAAGCTCATTGATCTACTGGACTAATCTACTAGTACTAATCAGTTCAAAAGCTCAGGATAGATATATCCAGGTCTGTGAAGAATATATTTTGCTTCTTAAGCCGTGTTCACACGGGCAAAATGTAAAGCGATTTAGACAAGGCGAATCATGTCAATCGATTTAGTTTGAAAGTGTTTCGCGTTCACACGGGCAGTGCTTTGAGTCGGTTTAAGGCGGAAGTGGATATCTGCGCATGAGCAAGTCCAGACTAACCAGCGCCAGTTTCGGTTAGTCGACGTCGGCACGAGAGAGTGTGGGTTCGACCTAGATCTGTTTCGACTGAATTCGACTGAAAAAATATATGTGCACCTCTAGCAGGTTCATAAAGCAAATTTACCGGAAAGTCAACAAACTCAGGTCTCGACTGTCACGTCCTTAATCCGCCTCAAGTAAGTCGGTTGCGTTCACACGGGCAAAATAAATCGCTTCACAGAAATCGACTCACGTACACTGCCTCGACAAGTGGTGTACAGTATGCGCATCACAGGAATCGATTCAGCCCTAATCCGCCTCAGATGCCCGTTCACACGCGAAATGTAACCCAAACTATACAAGTCGATTTCTACGAATTGATTTACACCGCCCGTGTGAACACGGCTTTAGATTGAGAATTTATGTTCTCATTTCATTTCCCAACATCTTCAAGAGCTTTTATATAGGGTTGTTCTTCACCCCTAGTCAGGCTACTGCAGCTTAGGGTGAATCTTATATCGATGGTACGTCCTACCACAAGCCTATTGATCTGGTTCATTTAGGTAGGTCTACCCTCCTCGCAAAGTGTAAGGACAAGAGGGCCGACAACCTCATGGGATGGTCCAATCAACCACGTGCTCACTTGTACTTCCGGTATATTGTCATGTGTGGGTTCAAACCGCTGGATGAGTGAAATTAATTACTTACAAAATTTATACTTGTCGCTGTTACCTAGGCTGGATCTTGGCATTGCTAGAACAGGGCAAGAAGCAGTGGAATGAGGTGGGGTGGGGGTGGGGTGGGGGTGGGGTAGTGTGAAGAGATAACCAACACAAATTAGAATGTTGGAAACCATTTGTGATTGCAAAGTGACTGCAAGGAGTCAACAGATGCTAATCATTCTTTGAAGTCTTATTGTCTCGGTTAGATTGAATATAGGTTTATAGAGAAGTAATTTTTGTTGATGCTTTTGTTTTGTTTAATAAATATGTCACCCATCAACAATGTATATCAGACCAGACGGGATGGCCGAATGAGTTGAGCATCAATCTCCAATTTTGGGAGATCGTGAGATTCAAACCGACGGGTTCGAACCCTGGTCGAGTCAAACCAATTACTTAAAAATTGATACTTGTCGCTTCCTAGCCAGGCGCTTGGCATTATTAGGATAGGGCAAGGACTGGTTGGCTCAGGGTCAGGATAATGAGACTGAGTGGGATATCAGTTCATCTTGCTAGCAGACTGGTCTCCCAGTGGGGCAGCACTATAAATTTGCCATAAGTGCGCACTGTCACAAGTCGGTACCCATCCTGATATGAAGTCAGATATTGCCAGGATGTAAAACTCCAACAACCAACCAATGCGCATCTTCTGTCAACACTCGTCAGATTTTCATTATTTTTATTCATCATGAGTTAGTTAGTGGTGATTGCTGAAGGCCGTGTCAGCAGCAAGGCCCATAATCATGATGAGAAGTGTTCAAACTTGATTCTGTTTCACTATCATCCAGCCATCGCTTTTACACGGAGTGGAAAAGCGCACAATCAACTATGTGTCAAGAGACACTTTTGAAGTTAAAAGTTTATAATTATGCATGTTAACGTAACATGACTAATTCGCGGGGCGCAGGCAGGAACAACCCGAATGACCTGATCCAACCCCACCCACCTCCAGGGGAAAGAACACCCATACACCCCGCATTGCTGGTGCCACCTAGCGTCAAACCCGGAACCCCCCTGCCCTGTTACAGGAGGAGCCAGACCCAGCCTCCCGCCAAAACCCACACATGACTAGGTTCAAACGCGAACTGCCTCCACGGCCACACAACTCCTCCAGGTGCCGACCGGACAACTCCACCACCTAACTTCACCTACCCACCCACACCTCAACAATGAACAGTAACGGGAAGGGTTAAAGGGCTCGACTCCGGTACATATCCTCAAACACCTCAACCAAAAAACTGTGACGATCATAGCGAAAAATAAGAAACCACTGTATGGAATCCTGTGTCCGCCCTTATATTAGTGAATTACAAAATATTTGAAAGTGAAAACACGCTAAATGTTGGCATGTACACTGACATGCTGGACATGATCTTTGTTCACGTTTTTTTAAAGCATAGCAGTACAGCACAGACTCATACCAAACTGCAATACATATTTAATGAACGCACCAGAATCTAATGCCTTGTACACACCTACCGTATAGGATTCGTGCACTAAAACTCACGACTCGACCCGACCCGCTTAAAACTGAAAACGAGCCGATTCATTTTTCGAATCGCGAATCGCAATCGTAATCGGTCCGTTTTAGCCCTAAAACTGAGGTTTTATTCGTGAATCGCAATCGCTAGGTGTGCGCGGGGAGCGCACACCTAGCGATTTTTGTGCATGAAACGGGCAGTTTTAGATCGTATACGGTAGGTGGGTGCACACAAACGGTAGGTGTGTACTAGGCATTAGTTGGAAATGTAGGATCAAATTTAGATAGCTGCTTCGGTTCCAGAAATTTGATGCTTTCATCAGAATATGTATATATTCAGAAAGAAGGAATTTCAATTTGATGCCCGAGGGACCTTTAAATGAATATTGATTGAGGTGAAGCCGAGGTCCAAACGCATTTCAGAAGCCGAGGCACTCAAACCCCATATTAGGAGGATAGATTGTTTACTAAAGTGCATTAGATCTCAGGCATTTTTAATCGGTATATATTAACTGGAATTTGAATGTAGCTGAACATATACCCATCTAACACAAAATACAAAGGGAGATAATAGCCTGGGCCAGCCAGACTGATATCAGTTTTATCAGATAGGGATATGCAGGTATCTCTGTGCATTGCAATATCAATGAATATCACCATAAAAAACCCATGGTTAATAACATTACTTGCGCATTTAATAATGAATCATTTAATAAAACCTTACCTTTTGAGATCTGATTTTTCTGTTTTAATTTGTGTGTGTGTTAATTCGAGAGGCTGTTTATTCAAGGTGGGCGTGTATGTTCCTGTCAGCTAATTGGTAATTAACATTCCTTTGGTATTTCCCTCAGTACCTAGCCGCGAGCGACATCTGTTGAACAGAATGAGAAGTTACCTGGCTGGTCTGCTGAAAGAATACAGCTTCTTTGTGAGCCCGACAGGGGGCGTTCAGTGGCACCTCAAACCGGCCATTCAATCTATTGTTTAGCTTCTTGTTGGCAGAAGAAACTCCCAGTGGCCGAATCCGTAGAGCGCAGGCTTCCCGTGCGGAAGGTCGGGAGTTTGAATCCCAGCCGAGTCAAACCGATGACATATAAAATTGTTACTTGTCGCTACCTAGTCTGGTGCTCGGCATTATTAGGATAGGGCAAGGACTGGTTGGCTCAGTATCAGGATAATATGATGGTGTGAGATATTAGGCAATGGTGCCGGCACCCTGGTCTCCCAGGGGGAAAGTCGCCATGAGTGTGCACTGTCACAAGTCGGTACCCGTCCTGATATGACCTTAGATGTTGCACACAATCTTCAACATCTAAGAGCATAAATATACAATCCCCGGCCGAGTCAAACCAAATACTGTTGATTGAAAAGTAATACTTGTCATTGTCTAGGTTGATGGTGCTCAGCATTGTCAGAATAGTGTGACTGAGTGGGATATTGGGCTATGGTGCCTGATAGCATGGTATCCCAGTAAGGCAACAATATAAAGACATGCAAAAATAGCCCATGTTTCAGGGAAGGCAGCATCTATGATGGTATTAACACGGAAACAGTATGCGATTTTGTTTTCGGATGCCACACCAATCACTACATGGAGCAATTCATATGAAAAACTGCAGCCGCTTCTGGACATATGGAATCATGCTAATCCGTCTACATTCATTTCGCTTTCCGCCCTACATCCAGATAATGCATGCTGTATACCGCTCCCAGCCATATGGAATCTGTCCTTTATCCATGTAACCTCGTCAATGAGGCAGAGTGCCAATTGCAGTGTCCCATTCTCGTGTTAATTTTGGGCTCTCTATTTAGTTACTCAATTTCGTTCTGTGAATAACAAAAGAAATGATTTCTATCCTCAGGCTGCAGGGTAGATAAAGGATTCACCCGGTACTCGCAGTACACGGGTGAACGACAACGTAGTCTAAATACGGGCGAAAATAGCTTTAGTATGGAACAGAGAGTAGAATGCCTGCCTCCAGTATCAAATGGATACTTCTATAGGCACAGAGTTGGTGAAATGGGAGAGAATGCAAATAGACAAGATGGCGGCTGCAGAACGCCATCAATTTCACTTTTAAATCTTATTAAACTAGATATTATATTATATTTTGCAACTCAAAGATAGCGGGCTATCAATAAGACATATGTAAAGAATAATTGTTGCTTCTTAGATTGTGAAATTAGGCTCTGAATTCTTTGACCCGCATTTTCGACAGCTTTTACATAGGGTTGGTTTGCACCCCTACTGCAGCAGTACGGGGTGAATCTTGTATCTAGCTGCAGGGATGCTTTAATTGCCACACCTTAAAGTTATATAGTGAGATAAATCATGAAATCTTCAAAACCCCCAAAAGGAAAGTTTGTTTTATTTAACAACGCCTCTAGAGCACATTCATTTTTATCATCGGCTATTGGACGTCAAACATATGGTCATTCTGACATATTTCCTAGGAGAAAACCCGCTGCCACCATATAGGCTAATCTTTCCGATAAACAGCAAGGGGTCTTTTATATGCACTTTCCCACAGACAGGACAGCACATACCTCAGCTTTTGATGAATCAGTTGTGGACCACTGGTTGGAACGGAAAATAGGCCAAACTGCAAATGGATCCACTGATTGGTATAATCTACCTTACTTTAGTTTGTGGTAACATTTTCTATTACATTGACTCAGTATTCCCTTCTATGATACAAATGCTTAAAGTTGCATAGTCCGATGGCTTTGAGTTTCTGTCATTTTCTGAGATAAATACATTAAATTGATCATTATAAGCTGTAATGTATGTGAATCACCCGATGACACAAGAGTAACAAGATACCCGGGAACATTGCCTAACAACGCGTCGAGTAAATAAAGCCAGTCATGAACTAGAACTTGATGTGTCGACTCGTATCTTACATGGTGTCAGATGTGGAAGACTAACCAAGTACTATGGCGCTATCAGGATTAAAACCCACAGCACCACTCAACTTGGAAGGTAACTTGGCATTGAATTGTACCCCGTGGAACCATGCATATCAAATCTACGCCACAGCAGCAGGAGTAGCTGGAAAGTCGGAGAAAGTGCAGTGCTGTGTATTTCTTCATGTGGCAGGCACTGAAGCACAGAAAATTCACCGAATGCTCAACATCGACACAAATGACGGCGACAAAATCTCACCACTCACAGATGCTTTTCGTGTGTATTGTGAAGGTAAAACAAACATTACTGTCGTAAGATATCAATTCAATTCTTTGAATCAGACGAACGAGAGTATGGACACGTATATTCGAGAACTTCGTAACTGCATACCACACTGTAACTATGGGGCGATTGAAGACTAGTTATTACGCGACAGACTGGTGTGCGGCGTAAAGGACAACAATCTCAGAGATCGTTTACTACAAACCCCAAATTTGTCACTAGATCTGTGTTTAACAATGTGCCGTGTAAGTGAACACATTGCAACATTATTGGGTGACAATGCAAGGAAAAATGAAGAACACATCGACATGGTATCAAGGTTAGACAGCGGCATGACGTCACATCGGCAGTTACCAACCTGGAAACGGCTGTCACAACAACAATATCGATCAAGTGTTTCAAGGTTCAAGTGCTCGAATTGCAGGTATATGCACAACAAAGGACAATGCCCGGCTAAGGACAAACAATGCTCTGGATGCGGAAAGGTTGGGCATTTCATAAAGATGTGTAGAAGCAATAGACAATGACCGTCATCTGTAAATGAAGTGAACATAGGATGTCACTACGAATGTGATGAGTGGTTACACCCATACCCTGATGAACAGAGTGAACACGATTTGTTTCTAGGGGCGCTTCAAGATGGAAATAACAAAGGAGACAAACTGTGGTACACAGACATCATTATCGGTAAAAGTGTAATTAAATTCAAGATCGACACAGGATCGGAAGCAAACATCATTCCAAGGGAAGTGTATGAACAACTAAGCGATACGACGATGACTCCACCGCGTTGCCACCTTGTCACTTACACAGGGCAACGTATACAACCACAGGGGGAGACGTTCATCACAATCCGTGGACATCGATTGAAATTTCAAGTCACTGGGGAGGGTAGCCCCCTTCTAGGAAAAAGTGTGTGCGTCACACTCAAGCTGATCGCACGAGTGGACTCTATAGGCAACACACCAGAGACTGAAACAAGTGCTCAAAACTTGGTAAATATATATTCTGATGTTTTTAAGAGTCTTGGTAAAATAAAAGTAAATGCCCATATCCATGTCGATAAAAATGTAACCCCAGTAATTGATGCCCCTAGACGAATACCACATGCTATAATCAATGATGTACGTAGGGAGCTAGATAGAATGTTAAGCCTAGAAGTAATTGTGAAACAGGTTGAACCAACTCCATGGGTAAGCTCAATCTCTATTGTAAGAAAACCTGGAAAAATCAGAATATGTTTAGACCCCACTAAACAAAACAAGGCCATATTGAGAGGACCATATCCCACACGCACAATAGAAGAAGTGGTAGCAAAGACATGTGGGACAAAGTATTTTTCGGTACTAGACGCCAACAATGGATATTGGCAAATTCAACTAGATGAGGAAAGCTCAAAATTGTGCACTTTCAATACACCATGGGGTCGATATCGATACACACGATTGATTACCTTTCATCATAAACACAGCTGGAGATATGTTTATCCAAGAAATGAATACCATATTAGGTGACTTAGAGGGTGTCAATGTTATCACAGATGACATATTAGTATATGGTAACACAGTTGAGGAACACAACACCCAACTAAAAAAAAAAAGAGTATTACAAAGGGCTGAAGATGTCAATTTAAAACTGAACCCCAAAAAATCTAAAATTTGTAAGTCACAAGTAAATTATGTTGGGCACCTACTCACTCAAGAGGGACTGCTCCCTAGCAAAGATCGTATACAGGCAATATTAGATATGCCTACACCAAATGATAAAAAAGCGATCCAACGGTTTCTAGGTATGATTGGGTACGTTAGTAAATTCATCCCTAATATGGCCGAATTAACAAAGCCGTTAAGGCTAGTTCTCCAAAAAGCATGGCATTGGCAAGAGGAACAAGAAACATCATTTAACAAACTAAAAGAGTTATTAACCAAAGCTCCCGTCCTAAAATATTTTGATGTCAAAAAGGACATAATACTACAAGTTGATGCAACAAAATCTGGCCTAGGGGCAACACTATTTCAAGAAAACAAACCAGTTGCCATGGCATCAAAAGTGTTAGATAGGACACAGTCAAATTATGCAGTGATAGAGAAGGAGCTTTTAGCTATTTGTTTTGGATGCAAAAAATTCCATGATTACATATACGGTAAAGAAGTAACAATACATACTGACCACAAACCACTTGTGTCGATAATGACTAAATCCATACATAAACTATCCGCAAGAATGCAACTAATGAGAATGAGATTACAAAATTACAACTTAACAGTCATACATGTTAAGGGAACACTATTGTTTTTTGCAGACGCACTATCAAGAGCTCATACCAAACAGACTACACCAGATGACTTATTCGACACAGACATCACGGTTGCAAAAGTCAGATTAGCAGAAGACAGTGTAACACGAGTAATACAGGAGATGGCGACAGATGATACACTACAACAAGTCATATCCTTAACAAAAAATGGTTGGCCCAAACATAGTAAAGGTCTAAAACCCGAAGTCAAACCATATTTTACATACAAACATGATATCACACTGCAAGGCGATGTATTGTTAAAAGACAATCGTATTATAATTCCACAAACATTACAAAAACACATGTTGGAAAAATTACATGAGTCACATTTAGGAGTAGTCAAATGCAAACAATTAGCGAGGGATCACATTTATTGACCTGGCACCAGTAGTCAGATAGAGGATAAAATATCACGATGTCAAATCTGCCAGGAATCACGCAATAAACAGCAGTCAGAACCACTATTAAACCACCAGATATCTGATATCCCATATTACAAAGTAGGAATTGACCTATTTTATGTTGAACACACTACATTTCTGTTGATAATTGATTATTACACAACATTTCCAGAGATAGTAGAATTAAACACGACCACCAGCAGGGCTATAATACGCACTTTAAAACAGATGTTCTGTAGATGTGGGATTCCAAAAATTGTGGTATCGGACAACGGACCTCAATTTAGCAGCGCTGAATATTTACAATTTGCAGAAGAATATGATTTTAGACCGATATTTTCAAACCCACTGTTTCCACAGAGCAGTGGACAGGTAGAAAGGTATGTACAGACAGTAACACGAATGATAAAAAAATCTATCATTGACAAGAAAGATCCAAATATTGCATTATTAAATTACCGTAATACCACAATACAAGGAATGGGATCATCACCGGCACAATTATTAATGTCCTGTAAACTAAGATAAAAAATGCCAACATTGACAACGCAATTAAAACCATGGATACAACCGTCTAAAATGCCCGAAATACAGAAAATGCAACAAAACCAAAAGAAATACTTTGATGAACGTGCAGGGCATGCACACCCACAACTCAGCACGGGCGATGAAATAAGGTACTGGGACCACAAAGGTGAGTGGGCCACAGGAAAAATAGTCAAATCACAAATACCAGGCCCACGGGATTACACTATACTAAACTCGCAAAACAACACGATCAGAAGAAATCAAAAACACATTTTCAGGTCCAATAAAAGTAACACACACACAGTCAATCAACATAAAAGGGTGATAAAGTATAACGAACAGCAGACACCAATCAAACGCACAACTTATACAACATGATATGGCCGGGTTAGTCGCCCAGTGAACAGACTAGGTTTTCCAACAATACGGTAACAGATTACCAACAACAGTAATCAAATCAAATGTTTTACACTGTGAATTTGTTAACTATAAGGTTTTCTCATTGTTACAGTCTGTACTTATGCATATGTATGGTCATAAATATTGTTATTTATAAGAATTTACCATATTTAAGGATTTTCAAACTCAAACATGTTTTAATGACAGTTTGTAACTGTAGAATTAGTCACCACACACACAGTTATAACATAGTTAAATCGAGCATCACCACATCGTAATATTACGAATAAGGCATGCTGAATTGTTGAATACACGTAATGAGGACATGATGTTACCAGCCATACTGAGGCATGTGTGTGGCGTGAGTAATTAAGACTTAACGACACTTACCGTTCAGACCAATTTAATGACTTATTGTTGATAACCGAGGAGGTGTGGATTGTTAATTATGGTATTTATTGTATTCATTGTATTTAATAAAACTAATGAAAGGGAGATGTAATGTATGTGAATCACCTGATGACAGGAGAGTAACAAGATACCCAAGAACGTTGCCTAACAACGCGTCGAGTAAATAAAGCCAGTCATGAACTAGAACTTGATGTGTCGACTCGTATCTTACATAAGCTACTTTACTTTAGGTTGAAGTAACTTTTAGTTTTAATGGCTAACTTTGGAGATATTTGAAGTGACAACATGCCAAATTAATTTTGGCAAGCACGCCAAAACTCTGACGCCATAGGCTTATGCAGTAACAGGTTCTATTAAATTGACTCCCTATGCCCTTCTATCTGACAACAAATGCTTAATAACTGTACCAGTACCTAAGATAAATATGTAGAATCAAATCTAGGTAAGTGTTTTGGTTTTGAAAATTTGATGCTTCCTCAGACTATGCAACTTTAATAAGTGCATAAGTGTCTAAGTTAGAGATGTAAAATCAAAACAAGACGAGTGCTTTGGATTTGAAAATTTGATGCTTCATCGAACTGCAGAACTTTAAATGTAAAGTGAGTTTAAAACATGGAATCTATTGTGAACGTTAAAGGTGAGAGGGGCACCAACCCCAACATTCCCCATGGGCGTAATCGATTAATCGACTCTGGTCACCCGAGCCACTTTTTGGCGCATGCGTACATCCTGCAGACTCGGGTCGAATAATCAAATACGCTTCTCCACACTCGGGGTGACAAAAATGGTGGCCCTTTTATTTGTTTTTTAATAGCCGATATAATTACAGAAAAATATGATTTAAATATTTTTATGATGGTATAGTTTAGTGATATTTCCATTTCATTAATCTATGTTATTACCATAAAAAATATGTATGACTGGTACCGGTGGCTGTTATCCTGCAGGATGGTACCAGCACAAATGTGATGTCATCGCTCCTTGCAAACCCCAGCCAAGAGGTGGGTTACTGGGGTCGAGTTCTTTTGCACACGGCACGTGTATTTGTTGACTCCACTCGTGGTGTTCTATTTGAAATTCTGACGACTCGGGTGACCCGAGTCGCCCGGTGTGGCGGATTCCTAGGGACACCAGTTTGCCAGGGACACTTCCATTGAAATGCATTGTTAACGGCCGAGAGCAAATCTTCATACGGAAAAAGTCAAATATCTCTCAAATCACACCATCTAGAAACTAATCGCTTGGTAGACATAGAGAAAACATCTTTAGCATAAAGACTACATTAAATTGATAAGGTTAGGGTTCTTGATTTCTATTAATTTTGAATAAAACTAACGTTTTGCACTGGGCGTACCATCAAACTCAAGGCATTGTTAATGGTCGTGAGCAATGTTCATACGGAAAATACAGAAGAAGTCAAATATCTCTCAAATTACACCATCTAGAACCAAATCGTTTGGTATACATATAGAAAAGATCTTTACCAAAAACATTATATTAAATTTATAACGTTAGTGACAATGATGTTCGATTTTGAAGCATGTGCAGAAGCGATGTGTCCCTCGCAAAGTGTCCCTGGGAATCCGCAACACCGGGTCATGTTAATCGATTACGGCGCATGTGTACACAGTACCTGCGACCCGGTGTGCTGGGTCTCAGTTTTAGTCCTTCCTGAGGGACCAGCGAAACGCGGAATATCCATATTACCATACTGTATTGGTTAATTCTACTTAGGTACAGCAAGCCCTGAGGCTTTACTCCTAAAAAAGCCTACCGCATGCGGTGGTCGAATCGGTAGTGCGCAGGCTTCCCGTGCGGAAGGTCGTGAATTTAATTCCCAGTCGAGTCAAAGCAATGACTCGCAAAAGTGATACTTGTCGCGACCTAGCCAGGTTCTCTGTGTTACTAAGATAGGGCAAGGACTGGTTGGTTTTTGTGTTTTTTTAATTGAGGCTGTATTTATGCTGTCCATAGCATATAAGCCCAGGTACCCAGGCTTGTTTTCAATGCTGTCCAGTTGTAGTGTTGGTGTTATCTTACCACACGGTAGCTGCTGATAAGTTATTTGATTGCCTGCATTTCAGTAGCAGATAGATAATTGGTTGGTGTGGTTAGTAGCCTATGTTAGTTTTAAAAAAAATTCTTGGCATATATGTATTTTATTTTGTTCTACTCTTATTATTAGACTAGCCTACTCCTATTTACATATCATAGGCTTGTACGTAGCTGTGTGGTGTGTTATTGGCTACTCTTGGCATGGTTACCTTCCATTGGGCGTCCCGCTGGTGGGCCGAAACATATCAGTGGCTCAGTGTCAGGATAATGTGACAGAGTAGAAAATCGGGTCATGGTGCTGGCGGACTGTTCTCCCGGTGGGGCAGCACTATAAAGTCGCCATGAGTGCACACTGTCACAAGTCGGTACCTGTCTTGATATGACCTTAGATGTCCCCAGGACCTAAAACTCCATCCAACAACAACCCCGATAAAAGCCTAATACTGCTTAAGTCAGCGAACAAGGTGTACATGTCTGTGACACCTGAGTGGTTGGGTGGTTGTTGGGGCTTACATCCTTGCAACATCTACGGTTTTATCAGGAGGGGTACCGACTTGTGACAGTGCGGACCCATGGTGACTTTATAATGCTGCCCCACTGGGAATGTATATAGTGAGCAGGCCATTATTGTTTCTACATTTATATGAGCCTGTCTCAAAAGTGATAACTCTTTTTTTGTTGTCCATTGTAACGATTGACACAAAACAGCACAGAAAGGGTTACACTGAAAACATAAGGACATTTGATTCAAATGAATATGTATTCTATTGGGATTATGAAACACCATGTAAAAAACAAATCAGTTTATCCTGAGCAAATGCATAAGCAGACAGTATGTTGATCGGTACATTGGACAAAGTTTTATTTCATATTGCTTAGGACCTTTTGAGACAGTCTCATATATGTATTAAATAATGCATTATGTGGATAGAAATAACTGCAGCCCCTTAATGTTTCTCTCTAACCACCTTATTGTCTATGATATTCACTGCGGAGCTGGCAGTCATTCCTCCCCGCCTCCTCTACACCATGAGGCAACTGTCACCCTGCTCACTTTCAAAACTTTCAAAACTTTCAAAACATATATATAAATATATATACGTGTGTGTGTGTGTACATATGAAGAGTTTAGGCGCAAACACCAATCCAAAATGTTAATTAAAACAACAGATTTTTTTACAAGAAACTAATTTGAATTCTCACTAATGACATTTTTTAACACATAGATATAATGATTATGGAGCAATGAACCAAAAAATAGGAATGTAAAAAAAGAAGAACTTTTTGAAGGTTTGATTCCAATGTCTATCTCAATTTTGGATTGGCGTTTATGGGGTTTTGCGCCTGAACTCTTCAGTTGTATAAATACATACTGCCCACAATAAACCAAAACGAATAAATATATTATAAGCATACATGTACATAATACATACACATCTATGTAAATATACATATATATATATATATATATATATATATATATATATATATATACATACATATAAACATATATGTATACATATATATATATATATATATATATATATATATATATACACATACACATATATGTATACATATATATATATATATATATATTATATATGTATACACATATATGTATATATATTACTTATCTGGTATGGTTTCTTGGGAGTTTCCGTCCAGAAACCAACACTCCGACAACAGTAGAAAACCCCATCTTATGGGCATCAGTTCACTATCCAGCACACTCAGCGAACAATATCCTATAGAGGATTTCCACCACGAATCAATCCACTGACAGCAGTGGAAGGGCTGGTGTTGTGGATAGCAGCTCACTGTGCAGCCTATTCTGTCGAAAAGTTCTTATAGAGGATTTCCACCACCAACCTGCATTCTGATGGCTAATGGGAGAAAGGGTGTTGTGGATAAAACTAAGACTAAAAAGGCCACTGCGCATGCTCCGTGAAAAAGGTCTATTCTGATTTTGTTTGGGGAAACCTCTGTGATTAAACACACTGAACATTCTGAGGGTGGTGGTTGGTTGGTTGTTGGAATTTTACATCCTGGCAACATCTAAGGTCATATCAGGATGGGTACCAACTTGTGACAGTGCACACTCATGGTGACTTTATAGTGCTGCCCCACTAGGAAATCAGTCCACCAGCACCATGACCCAATATCCCACTCAGCCACATTATCCTGACACTGAGCTAATCAGTCCTTGCCCTATCCTATTAATACCGAGTGCCAGGCTAGGAAGCAATAAGTATCAATTTTATAAGTCATTGGTTTGACTCAACCGGGATTTGGAACTCCGGATCTTCCACACGGGAAGCCTGCACTCTATCGATTCGGCCAATGCATCCGGTAGGGTACAAGCAAAGACCCTATAATACTAAGAGGGCTCACTCCCTATCTCTCCCATGGTAATGTAAATTTTGCAGTGCCACCTTGTGGTAGGTTTGATCAGCCGGCTGCTGGTTGGTGTTTCACATGTAAATACATACAATTATATTATACATGAGATAGGTAAGTATGAATACACATCAATATGAAATTGCTATGAACAAATACCCATCATCATCAGCATCATCATCAGCATCGCCATCATCACACATCTTTCACATTCATATATACATTTATACATATAATCTAGCACCTGTTTAACCAAGAGAACAGCCAGCACACCAAGTGGTGGGTTTGATCATTTTGATTACACAGTACAGGCTGAGTGAGAAGTCTTAGTATTATAGGGTCTTTGGTACAAGGTGGGATTGTTATTCCGTGAAATGACTTGCCCTTGGGAGATGGACTGGCGGCCTTTAGCTGAGTAACTGGTTGCCATCTCAAGGTCAGCGTCTCTGCTGAGTGTTTGACCTTGGAGCGTTCAGTGCCTACGGACGCCGGGTACTTTGCCCCCTACATAAACGATTCACCCCATACTCGGAGTAGGGGTGAAAAACAACCCATTAGCAAAAATAGCGAAAGGCTGGGTAAATGAAATCAGAACATAAATTCTTAATTTAAGAAGCAAAATATATTCTTCATATGCATCTTCATATTTACCCGCTAATTTTGAGTTGAACAATATAATAAAACACGTAGTTTAATGGACTTTAAAAGTGAAATTGACAGCATTCTGTGGTTGCTATCTTGGCTTCCTGCATTGTCTCCCACTTCACCAACTCTGCGCCGACAAGTAGGCAGGGGCATAGCTAGGCGGACACGCGTACGCCAAAACGTCCACATCGTTTTGTCAACAAAAAATTAAATTAAAAAATAATAAAGAGAGAGAGGAGGCAGGTAGTAGTCCGGAGTGTAGAAAACTCAAGTCAAAAATGTGTAAAATCCGCCAGCTTAAGCTTAAGCGGCCCCCTAAAGACGCTGCCAAAATTAGGAGTACACATCGTTAAAGCTAGCTATGCCCCTGGTAGGCATTAGATACTGGAACGAGGAATTCCACCTCCTGTTCCATACTGAAGTAATTTTCGCGCATATTTAGACTATGTTGTCATTCACCGTTACTCTGCGTAGGGCTGAATCTTTTTTCTACTTACACCCCGGCTGTCTGGTGTGTGCATACAGATTATAAACAGTGCAAACAAAGCCTGCGTCTCCACAAAGCCTGCCACCTACCGGGCCCATCGCCAAGACCACAACTGTAGGTTATGTCTGACCAAGAGGCCAACATAATACCCCTCCCCCCCCCCCATAAGTATGTACCCACACATACACACACATAATATATATGTAGTAGTCTACACTGAACTCTCAGGCAAGGAGCTGCATAGACAGGTAGGTGTGGGTAGTGTGGTGACATCAGGGAGCTAACCATGCTAACCATTACACCACCTAGGCTCCCTCATGTCACCACACTACCCACACCTACCTGTCTACGTGGCTCCCACCTCCATCATCCCCCCTCCCGCCCCCTTCCCCCTCTTCCCGCCCCTTTCCTCTCCCCTCCCTCCCCCTTTCCTCTCCCCTCTTCCTCCCCCATCCCACCTCCTTACCCCACTCCCCCCACCCCACCCCGTCCCACCCACAGCCGCTGTCCCCGCCACACTCTTGCCAGTGTGAACCCGCAGACTTGACCTCTTGACCCGTTCGGGTGAGGCAACCATCAATGGACATGGTGGTTAGTGTCAGTTGGCTGTTGGGAGTGGGTGTACCATACTATCCATTCTAATTCCATCCCGGTGTCGCGGTTTAAATTCTCAGTTGGTTTAGAGTCTACGCCCGGGGTTCTGCGCATGCGTCAAAATCAAACGGCATTTCAGCGTATTCGATTAATCAACTCGGGTGACCCAAGCGACTTTTTGATGCACAAATGTGGTCAAGGCATTAACTCTTCAATTCGCTAAATATATATTATTGAGCTAAAATACTTTTAGCACACGGCACACATTTTTGTCAATTCCACTCGCGGTGTTCTATTTGAATTTCTAGCAACTTGGGTGACCCGAGTCGCCCAGGTTGTGTTAACCGAATATGCGCATGCACAGAACCCTGAGTGTAGACTCTAAACCCACTGAGAATCTAAACCGCAACACCGGACTTACTCAAATCTCAAATGATTATGACCTACACTAAAACCTCTCTAAATCGACCGATCATGGGACCGACTTTAAATGGTCCATTTACGGAGGTGGTCGGTTTAGGGAGTTTTTTTTTATCGTTACAATGCTATTGTGTGGACAATCATTTGGGACCGAAATAAAGTGATCGATATAGTGTAGTGGTCGATCTGTGGAGGTAGTCGGTTAGAGAGGTTTTACTGTATATACCTTACCAATCCTATTTCAGTGAATTAAAACAAATCCAATTCAAATTGTGGAGGCTGCTAAAACAAACCCTTTATAAAAGCTGGTGAAAAATGGTGAAATGAGATGAGACCCTAATTCCACAATCAAAGAAGCAAAATATATTCTTCACCTACCTGGATGTATTTACCCTCAACTTTTGAGTTGTTTAGTCAATTATATTCATAGAAGAATGAAGTTTAAAATCTGGATGGACATATCCACATGTCAACCATTTTGATAGAGTCCAGTCTAGGTCATTTTGGTTGGCTGATGTAGTCAGGTGGTACATTTTGATTGGCTGAGGTAGTCAGGCGGTACAAACAGTTCAAACATGGAGGATTTATTTCATGAACTCTATCACTGCAAACCGATTTTTGAGTAAACATGCCTTGATATTATGTGATTTCAACACTCTGTATATGTTAAGGGGAAACATATACACTTGGATTGTGGCTGATGGATTTTAATCAACATAAGGTAGGACAGATAGGAGAGCCAATCCAAGGCCATGCAACTGTGAGACACATTTTCATAGCCTCGTGGCGTTTACATAGCCTCGTGGTTCACCGCTGAACTCAGTGGTGAATCTTTTTATCTAAATTATAACATGAGAATGTGAGATTGTTTGCGAACTCGCAGTCCCTCAGAGCTTACAACACAAATAAATGTGAAATTACTCCCATTGGGTGCCCACACAGGCTAGACTGTATCAATGCAGTTTAATTTTTGCTAAGCATAGTTTTTATTTATTGTAGCGAAGAAACGAAAATGAGATGTACGCAGCAGTAGTTAGTTAGAAAATGGTAAAATAAATCAACATAATTCCCCAAGGATTTAACTTGGCAAGAGCCTCGCTCCCTCAGAGTTTGTCTGTTTGTTGTTGTTTTACGTCCTAGCAACATCCAAGGTCAAATCAGGACGTGTACCGACTTGTGACAGTACGCACCCATGGCGATTTTATAGTGCTGCCCCACTGGGAAATCAGGCTGCCAGCACCATGACCAAATATCCCACTCAGTCACATTATCCTGACAGTGAGCTAACCAGCCCTTGCCCTATCCTAATAATGCCGAGCACCAGGCTAGGAAGTGACAAGTATCAATTCTTAAGTCATTGGTTTGACTCGACCGGGAACCGAACTCGCAAACTCCCGATCTTCCGCACGCGAGGCCTGTGCTCTACCGATTCGGCCACCGCGCCCAGTCCCTCCCTCAGAGTGATAGCAGGAGACACAATGACAATTATGGAGTAACTATATACACCTATGGGTGGTGCGGTGAATGGGAAAGGTAATTGTTGCATGCCAGTGATACATAAATTACAGGTAGCAATTAACCGAGTTTGTTTCTTGGGTTTTACATCCTAGCAACATCAAAAGGTCATATCAGGACGGGTTCCAACTTGTGACAGTGCGCACTCATCATGGGAACTTCATAGCACTGCCCCACTGGGAGACCAGGCCACCAGTGTAGTATATGGTTGATACAGAGTGCAGGCCGGTACCAGCGGGGATGAAAGTGGTCTCCGGGAAAAAAAGCGGAAATGCTGATATTCTCCCATAGGCTTAGCATTGTCAGGGAATCGCTGAAAATTCCCGGAAGTCGGGTTTCATACATATTGGTATATGCTGACAGCGCTGCGCCGTTTGAAGCATGTATTAGTAGTAGTATATGCTGCTAGTGCTGCAGTGTTTGCACCACATATCGGTATACACTGATAGTGCTGCGGCTTTAGAAGCATGTATTAGTAGTATACGCTGATAGTGCTGCGGCGTTTGAAGGCATTAGTAGTATACGCTGCTAGTGCTGCGGCGTTTGCGCATATTAGTACACGCTGATGGTGCTGCAGCGTGAAACAACGTATTGGTTGGGTGGTTGTTGGAGTTTTACGTCCTGGCAACATCTAAGGTCATATCAGGACAGGCGCAACATATTAGTATACACTTATAGATCCAGGAAAGAACTAATATCGAAAAACCTGGCCAATGTAGTGTAATTTATACTGTTCTTGGCAGGCATCATAGTTTGAACTAGATTCTTTTTCAACTGTTTAAAAACCAACATATGATTGGTTGGTAAGGTATATATGCTGGTGTTTGCCTCGTGTGTATGTGGGAGTGGGGTGGGGTGTGGTGGAGGGGGTAGGGGTGGGGGTGGAGGTGGTGGAGGGGGTGGGGGAGGGGTGAGGATGTCCTTGCAGGTATACCCAACGATGCATGTTATTTGGTTAGCTTCCCCCATTGGCCTAGTTTCTGGACTTTGACATAGTTGGTAGCAGATTCCCATGAGTCAGCGTTTTACGACATGCAGCAATTAAAATTGACCTATTGTTTATACGGCCAACATGCGAGTAAGTGTGTGGACAGGCAATACCCAAGATAACCAGGCAATACCAACAATAACCAGGCAATACGAGGCAATACCAACACAAACATGATTGATTTCATTAAAGATGCATAATCCGATGATTCTGAGTTTCTGTCATTTTCTGAGATAAATATATTATGATGATCATTATAATCTACCGTACATTCACTTGAAGTAACTTGGATTTTAAATGGCAACCTTTGCAGACATTTGAACAGGTTCTATTCAATTGCCTCAGTGTTCTGTGTGGGGACAAATGTTTAATAAGTGCACCAGTATCTAAGTTAGATATGTAGAATCAAATGTAGATAATTGTTTTGGGTTTGAAAATTTGATGTCTTCTTTGGACCATGCAGCTTCAGAGGGTCACATTTTACCAAATAGAGAAGGTTGACCCAGATTTACTTAGCTGAAAAAGTAAAGCTTGTTTTATTTAATGATGCCTCTAGAGCAAATTGATTTTTATCATCGGCTATTGGATGTCAAACATACGGTCATGTTGACATATTTGTTAGGAGGAAACCCGCTGCCATATAGGCTACTCTTTCCGATAAGCAGCAAGGGGTTCTTTTATATGCACTTTCCCAGACAGGACAGCACATACCACAGCCTTTGATGAACCAGTTGTGGACCACCGGTTGGAATGGAAAATAGCCCAAACTGCAAATGGGTCCACTGAGCAGGATCAATCGGAAGACCCACACCTTCACAGGTGGACACTCTACCACCTGAGCTACGTCACGCTCCCATACTTAACTGAATCTACTTTTCCAAGAGTATGTGTGTATATATGTTGAAGGGCAACTGAATATTTCTATTTCAGACTTCACTAGAATTAACCAACACTACTGGGGTGTGTGTACTCAACCAGGACACACAATCTAGGTCACTGAGGTAATCGAAACACGCAATACGCCAGGTCAGTATAACCCCCCCTCCGCGCACCCCCACCTCCACCCAGTCCTCCACTCTCAGCCCAACCCCCAACCCCCAACCCCCAACCCCTCCACCCTCAAGATGAATGCGCACACTTGATTTAACCCAGTGAATCTCTGGTCCACTTGTAGGACTCAATTTGCCCAGAGCTACTACCATTTACCATATAAAGGCCACACTGTGTCGTCAATAAGTTTGGTCGATGCCGGGGGCGTCGCCTCCCTTTAGTGGAAGCCCTGAGCGTTGTTAGTGTGGGTGTTGGTGAGTGGGTTTTACTTCCTAGCAATATCTGAGATCATATCAGGATGTGCATCGGTTGGTTGGTTGTTGGAGTTTTACGTCCTTGCAACATCTAAGGTCATATCAGGACGGGTACCGACTTGTGACAGTGCGCACTCATGGCGACTTTATAGCTAACCAGTCCTTGCCCTATCCTATTATTGCCGAGTGCCAGGCTAGGAAGCGACAAGTATCAATTTTATAAGTCATTGGCTTCACTCGACCGGAAACCGAACTCCCGATCTGCTGGACTGTGTTGGGTACCGAATTATGAAGGTGTGCACTCATCGCGGTTTTATTTTATAGTGCGGTTCAAGTGAGATACCATTCAGCCAGCACCATGATAATATATCCCAATCAGCCACATGATCCTAGCAGTGACAACGCTGAGCCAACCACTCCCTGCCCTATCATAGAAATGTAGAACACCGGGCGGAATAATTATAAGTAAGATGTTAGAAAGTCGTCGGGTTGACTGCGTCGGGGGTCGAACCCACGATTTCCAGCATGTGACGCGCTAACCACTCAGCCATCCGGACTAGTAGGGGATTGGATGATAGAAGTGGGTTAAAGCTGTCAAAATGCTGATGGTGATTATGAAAAGTTAAAATTCTGATTGAACATTTTCTTCTTTATTGTTTATGGATGCCTCTATTGTCATGGCACCATGGCGACAGAAGGATATTCTAAAATCATGGTACTGTTACAGCAGTGCGTTAGTCTAGCATCACAGTACCATTGATATAGATCGGTAGTCTAGCATCACAGTACCATTCTTTTAGATCTGAAGTCTACAGTCAATGCCTACCCAAAATATCTAGTCTTAACCCTAAACCTAACCCTAACCCTGAACGGAACCGTGATTGTAGAATAATCTAGTGTCATCACGGTGCTGTGACTAGAATCTCATGCTAGGGACACGGTCATCATCATCATCATCATCATCATGCTGTCAGTCGCGATGCGACAAAAACTGCTTTCATTACTTGACTGCCGCTCTCCATTTAGCTCTCTGCAGTGAGAGTGATGTCCATGAGTCGGTCTTAATGTCTCTCAGCTTCAGGTTTACATTTCATGAAAGCTGCCTGCAAAAGTGTTGAAGTGCTGCTGGCTTTCCAAGTTACCAGCGGTACTCTCTTGGGGAGCAAATAGAGGTTTCACACCGGCAAGAACATGTCCAGACAGGCGCAAAACTATTTGTCCCTACAGTGGCTGGTCGGGAGATGATGGGAGTTCCATACATGAACTGCCCTTGATGCTGCCACAGTGACATGGTTTTCTCTTCAGGGTTTGCTCCCTTAGCCTTCGGTTCTGTCAAGAACCTGTACCACAAGGTAGTGGTTTACAACTCTGCAGGGCAGGGGAGTCAAACTCCCTGAGGTATTGCAAAACCTGCATACCCTGTACCATGACAATATTCACTCCGATTGTGTACTTTGTTCATAGCATCATCCGTAAAGAGTTAAAATGCATCAAAACTGTTCAAGCCGGAAGACCAGCACTTCCGTGCTAAATTAATTTGTTATTAAACTGGAATTAAATACCCAATGAAACATTAAAAAGAATGTCTCAGTGATGTTGATAGAACATTCTTTAGTAATACGACAAGTCTAATGGAAACAACTAATATAGAACTGTCCGAGGCTGATATCATTTCATTGCAATATTGCTCTGGTTGGTTAAGTTCCAAAATACAATGAAATGTCAAAACTTTAATGATGGTATGTTGTTGTTTTACATCTAAGCAACATCTAAGGTCATATCAGGACGGGTACCGACTTGTGACAGTGCACTCATGGTGACGTTATAGTGCTGCCCCATTGGGAGACCAGGCCATTGGCAACATGACCCAATATCCCATACGGTCACATTATCCTGATACTGTGCTAGCCAGTCATTATCCTATCTTATTAATGCCAAGCACCAGACTAGATAGCGATTATACTATAATTTCATAAGTTATTAGTTTGACTCGGCTGGGATTCGAACTCCCGACCTTCCACATGGGAAGCCTGCGCTCTACCGAATCAGCCTCCGCGTCCGGCTAACCTTAATGATGACGTAATTTCGAGTTACATAATCCGATGATTTTGAGTTACTGCCAGATTTAAACGACAAATCAGTGGTTTCCTCAGGATTCAGGAAAGGGATGGTGGGAATCGGAAGAACTGGTGGAAACTTATAGGAACTTGTGCAACTAACACTGGCGAGCTTACTGAAACAAGTTTTTAATAAGTCTTAGATAAGTCTTAGATAAGTCTTAGATAAGTCTTAGATAAGTCTTACATAAGTCTTATATAAGTCTTAGATAAGTCTTAGATAAGTCTTAAATAAGTCTTAAATAAGTCTTAAATAAGTCTTAGAAAGTCTTAAATAAGTCTTAAGTAAGTCACAAACAAGTAATACATAAGTCTTAAATACGTCATAAATAAGTAAAAAAATAAGTCTTAAATAAGTCTTAAATAAGTCTCACATACGTCTCAAATACGTCTCAAATAAGTCAAATAAATCTTAAATAAGTTTTAAATAAGCCTGCCATCTGATATGGAGCGAGACCCCTGTAATTATGTTAGGCTGGTCAATATAATCTACTTGACTTTAGTTTGGAGTAACTAAAAGCTGCATAGTCCGATGAAGCATCAACTTTCCAAAACCAAAACACTCACCTAGATTTGAGTCTATGTATCTAACTTTGACACTGGTGCACTTATTAAGCATTTGTTGCCACATAGAAGGGCACACTAAGTCTATTTAATAGAACCTGTTATTGCATAAGCCTATGGTGTCACGTTTTGCATGCTTGCCAAAATTTGGCATGCTGTCACTTCGAATATGTCTAAAGTTAGCCATTTAAACTAAAAGTTACTTCAACCTAAAGTAAAGTAGATCATAATGATCAATCTAATGTATTTATCTTAGAAAATTGCAGACATTCAAAACCATTGGACTATGCAACTTTAACAAAACTACTTGCCTAGATTTCATCCTACATATCCAACTTTTTAGATACTGGCAAACCCACCCCATTAATCAGTTAGTTGCTGCACAAAAGGAACACTATATCAATTCAACAGAACCTACCACTGCTGAAACCGACCATGTCCACCATTTCGGTGTGCACACCAAAATTAATTTGGAATGGTTTCACTCCAAAAGTTAACCCTTTAAATTAAAAATTACTTCAAACTGAAGTACAATAAATTCTAATGATCAACCTACTGCATTACAAATATGGCAAATACGCAAACACTGAACTAAACATATTATGTAACTTTAATCTATCAAGTTTTCAGCAAATACACATGGCATGAGTAGTAACTACCACCCAGGGCTCTATGCATCTCAGGGGCGTAGCTAGGCATATGCGCGTACGCCAAAACGTCCACATCGAGAGAGAGAGAGAGAGAGGAGGCATGTAGTAGTCCGGAGTGTCGAAAACTCAAGTCTAAAATGTGTCAAATCCGCCAGCTTAAGCTTAAGCGGCCCCCTAAACCACCTGCCGAAATTAAGAGTACACATCGTTAAAGGTCTAGCTACGCCCCTGCATCTGTGCTCTTGCAAGTGGTGAGGCGGATATATTTGACTAGATTTGTGAGCAGTGTTTGGTTGCTTTAGCATTCAGGTAGCATTCTGTGCCGGTCACGTGGGTTTTTACTTTGGGCAGTGGAGGTGAACAGTCCCTATTTGAGGAACTTTCAAAGGCGCTAAAGAAACAGGCTCGCGTCATGCTGCTCAGAAATCTAGTGAAGGTAACTTGAACTATTTCTTTCTTTCTGCAAGTCAAACAGTGAAGAGTCTGAGCCTGCCAACGACCTAGGTGTATTCACCTGAACACATTCCCCGCATTCCATGTACAAACACAGAACCTCACCCGGCCCTCCATGCCCCAACCTGCGTTCATTTTCCACCACTGGAAGCGGTGGCCGAATCGCTAAGAGCACAGGCTTCCCATGTGGAAGGTCGGGAGTTTGGGCGCCCCGGCCGAGTCAATCCGATGACGTATAAAATGTATACTTGTCGCTACTTAGCCCAGCAATTGGGATTAGTAGGATAAGGCAAGGACTGGTTAGTTCAGTGTCAAGACAATGTGACTGAGTGGGAAATTGGGTTATGTTGTCAGCAGAGGACTGGTATCCCAGTAGGGAAGCACTATAAAGTTGCCATGAGTGCGCACTGTCACACGTCGGTAACCATCCTGATATGACCTTAGATGTTGCTAGGATGCAAAACGACCACAAACAAACATCTGTGACCTACCGCTATGTGTGTTAAAGATGGTCATGCTCTACTGAGGAGATTTGTAAATCTATGAGGTTCTAACGAGTAACATAGCTTATCGGGGAAATTGTCAGGCAGGTGTATGGCAGGCATTACAGTACAATAATACCCTCTCATGATAACTAACAATACAACACATTCACCACCTGGGCCTATATGTATGAGACCGGGTTAACGGTCGTAACCCGGCGTCGTGCGGATTTCCCGGGTTAGCGGGGAAAAGTGCATATGTATGTGTCGGTGTTAAACTAACTCGGCGAGCGTAAAGTCGCCTGACCTAACCCCAAGCGAAACCAGGGTTAAAGGTGGGGTTAGGCACCGATTATGGTGAAATCTATTGAATGCGATCATATTTAACAGAATTACATACGCAATAAGTGAAATTTTATCAATTTAACCATAAATTTGAACCGTTATTAAGGCTACCGCCGCATTGGCGGCGATATTAATAGTGTCGAATCAACGAATGTAAAGTAAACAAATCGCCGCCGCCGCAGCGACGTCGATATCAATACTGGCATAACGCTAGCGGCAATGTTTTACGCCCAAATCTATTCAATGCGATCATATTTAACAGAATTACATATGCAATAAGTGAAATTTGATCAATTTAACCCTAAATTCGAAGCAATATTAAAGTAGCAGCTACATCGGCGGTGTTATTCATATTGTCGAATCGACGAATAGTAAGCGGGGTAAGTGTGAATAAACAAATCGCCGGGCACGCTGTGGCCCCCCGTGACATTTGCCTGGGGTAGTAACCGCACCCTAATAAGGTTAGCTAACTCGGGCCCAGCTAACAATCAGCGAGGCCACATCAAACAAAAGAGCTATGGTATGAGAAATAATATATATATATTTCTAGGCCAGACTCCTAATCTAAAGGTCTGTTGTTCGATTCCCCATGTCATCACCTCTGCCAATTTGGATTTCCACCGCTGTATATAACTTATAGCGTCACCAAAGGCCAGTTGCTCTCCTTGATGTTTTTATCGGACTCTGTAGCTTTAATAATCACCGCGGTATCTAAATTGGATTTTTAGGATTAAATCTAGGTAAGTGTTTTAGTTTTGAAAAGGTGATGCTTTCATCAAACTATGCACCTTTAAGGATATAACAGAATATTTATGTGCATAAAAAGCCCATGTTAAATCAAGTAAGCAGATATCCAATTAAAGTTGGGTGTTGTATGTGACAGAGCAGCAGTGCGGTGACGTAATAATGGGGCTGGCTGGTTTCAATCAATCAATCAATCAATATGATACAGTTATAATAGGTCTTGGACCTGTTAGCCGCTCTTAATTAATAGAAATCGAGACAGTTCTTCAGATGTGGTGGATTGTAGCAACTGTCACTGGCTGTAAGATATACGTAATGCTTAACCAGTATGCACCCAGTCGGGACTTGAAACAGTTCACTGACTCTGCTGCTACGACACTCTCTGGCAAGTCATTCCACAGGTCAACCCCAAGCCGAAAAAGTTGTGTCACAGGTTCAGTCTAAGCTGAATAATCAGTGCTACATGTGTGGACACACTTGACCACACACCAGTCCCACAATGCAGGCTTCCCATACAGAAGGTCGCAAATTCGAACCCTAGCCGAGCCAAACAAATGTTTGATAAAATTTATACTTGTCGCTACCTAGCCTGGCGCTCAACATTAATAGAATAGGTTTGTGTTGTTTGTTTGCTTTTTGAGTTTTATGTTCTAGCAACATCTAAGGTCACATCAGGATGGGTACTGACTTGTGACAGTGCACACTCATGGTGACTTTATAGTGCTGTCCCACTGGGAAATGAGGCTGCCAGCACCATGACCCGACATCCCACTCTGTCACATTATCCTGACACTGAGCGAATCAGTCCTTGCCCCATCCTATTAATGCCGAGTGCCAGGCTTGGAAAGTATCAATTTTATAAGTCATTGGTTTGACTAAACCGGGAATCAAACTCCCACACGCCAGGCTTGCGCTCTACCGATTCGGCCACCACACCCGGGCCGCATTCAGGGTGCGCCTCCAAGACGTCGCCGGGAAATCCCTGAACGGCAAAAGCAATTTGTCGCCTTGAAAATTGCCGCCCCCATAGCCGACGGCCATTTGCAATGGAAAAGCTGCACTCTGATTGGCTGAAACCACTGAATACAGCAGATACTTTCGAGGTGCTTTTTGTCTCCTGTCTGAAATGGGTGGCGTCTCCGAGACACAACTTGAACGCAAATAGGCCAAAAACCATCGCGGAGACGTCTCCGCGGCGCCTCCGAGTCGCGTCCCTGGTTGTGTGGCTGCTGGTTTGCGGCCTCTCAACAAAGCTTTGTGGGACCAGCTGATTACCGCTAGAGGGATCCAGCTTATTTATTCCGCGGCCGTCTTCTAGCTAGACTAAGCTGAATAATCGGTGCCACATGTGGGGACATGCATGACACCATACCAGTCCCACAGCCAACAACAAAACAGCAAGTCTAATGGTTTCGGGCCCAGTTTAAAACATGGAATTACATCGGCAAATATGTCACTTCCGAGATGGTAATGTTGCTGCACACACAACCTAGTACATATCCACCTAATAATAAAAGATACAGCAAAAATGCAAAACCATCAAACTAAGCACTGGAAGCAGTGGCCGAATCGGTAGGCACACACAAAATTAGGAATGTAAAATAATGAACTCTTTGAAGATTTTTTTTTGTCCATTAGTTGTTTAAGCAGGGGAAATTTCAGTCATAGACGACTGGTCTTCCTCATTCCACTGCTGGTCGATAGAAAGCCCGAGCCTACACTTTTACCGACCCTGGGGATTTTTAACCTCCCACACCACATAGACATGGTATGAGAGCAACCGGCCTTTGATGACGCTGTAAGTTATACACAGCGGTGGAAATCCAAATTGGCAGAGCTGGGGGCATAGGGAATCAAACCGCCGACCCTCAGATTAGGAGTCTGACCTAGAAAAAAGTCAGACACTCTAACCACTCCGCCTCCAATGTTTATCTCAATTTTTGAATTGGCGTTTACGGGGATTTGTACCTGAACTCCTCAAATCGTAAAAACCCAATTAGTAACCTCAGTCGAATATCAGAGAGAGGTTACTAAATTATAGCAACTCACTTAGCAACCTGAGTAAAATCTCGGAGACAAGTTACTCTACCTGTATGATAACAACCCAATTAGGAGATTAGAATACCACCTCAATACACTTAACAACAGCACTTTGCAACAGACACTTTATCGGCAAGTAGACCGACTGTGGCAGGTCTAGATCTTATCTCCCTCATTGTTCATGATTGCGGACCAGACGGGATGGCCGAATGAGTTGAGCGTCCGTCTCCTGTTTTGGGAGATCGGGGGATCCGAACCCTTGGGTTTGTGGTGTCGAACCCTGGTCGAGTCAAACCACTGACTTAAAAATTGATACTTGTCGCTTTCTAGCCAGGTGCTCGGCATTATTAGGATAGGGCAAGGACTGGTTGGCCCCGTGTGAGGATAATGCGACTGAGTGGGATATCAGGTCATGGTGCTGGTGGTCTGGTCTCCCAGTGGGGCAGCACTATAAAGTCACCATGAGTGCATACTGTCACAAGTCGGTACCCATCCTGATGTGACCTTAGATGTTGCTAGGACGTAAAACAACAACAAACAAACAGCCGCAATCCACTTAGCAACAGACAGTGTCTCGGCAACTAGACCGACTGAGACAGGTCTAGATCTTATCTCTCTCATTGTTCATGATTGCAGGCAAAGGAAACATACCGATAAGCAGACTGCTCCACACTGACCATCCCAGATATCACTGAATGAATGTAGGGCCTATCAGAGCTCGTGCGTAGATAACACTCGTGACCTGATAATACAAATAGTTGGTTAGTTGGTTGTTGGAGTTTTACGTCCTGGCAACATCTAAGATTATATCAGGATGGGTACCGACTTGTGACAGTGCACACTCATGGCGACTTTTAGAGTGCTGCCCCACTGAGAGGCCAGGTATCATGACCTCCTATCCCACTCAGTCACATTACCCTGACACTGAGCCAACCAGTCCTTGTCCTATCCTAATAATGCTGAGTGGCTGGCTAGGAAGCGACAAGTATACATTGGTTTGAATCGACTAGGGTTCGACCCTGTAGGTTCTAATCACATGATCTACTTACACGGGAGGCGGATGCTCAACTCATTCGGCCATCCTGTCTGGTCACGGTAGTCAGCGGTAGCAGAACCCATAGCAACAGGCGAAATGCTAATTATAACTTATTTTGAATGGCGACGATGCACATTAATTCAGTTCAGTTTCACTATCTGAAGCCCCAGTCACACTACAGCTTGCGACCACTTTGCCACCACCTTAGACCAAAGAACCCACACTCACGCGTGACGTCCTTGTGACCAAAACAATGGCTGCCGACATCTGGGCGTCACTGGTGACTGTGGGTTCTTTGGTCTAAAGTGGTCGCAAAGTGGTCACAAGCTGCAATGTGACTGGTGTAAACCACTCCACCCAATTATCGTTGACCCAGAACGGTGGCTGGTCGATTTAGTGGGTTCACACTGTCAATGTATGAATGTTTTCTTTCCGAATCATAACCAGGCCTACCTTTCTAAACCAAAACACTTCTCTAGATTTGATTCTACATCTCGGAGTTATAGATACCGGTGCACTTATACAAAGTTCAAAATTTCAACTTGAGCTATAACATAAGAAATAATGTAAGCAATGTAAATTAACAGTGGATTAACCAAATATTAGTTTATCCTTTCAAACACAGGCTACTATCAATATATAGTATACTTGCATTGGTTGCCTCATAGAAGGGAACATAAAGTCAACTTAATAGAACCCTACTGCTGAGTTTGTTTGTTGTTTTACGTCCTAGCAACATCTAAGGTCATATGTGGTGTTCTCTGTGTCGGAGTGGTTAGAGGGTCTGACTTTTTTCTAGGTCAGACTCCTAATCTGAAGGTTGGTGGTTCGATTCCCCATGCCCCCTACATCTGCCGATTTGGATTTTGACTGCTGTGTATAACTTACAGCATCATCAAAGGCCAGTTGCTCTCATACCATGTCTATGTGGTGTGGGAGCTTACAAATACACCCATGTTATGGGGCTGTCACACTACGACGTAACGACGTCAACGTAGGGAGAACGTGAAGAACGTTGAACTTCTCGGCGTAGTATGCAAATTTGGGCAGAAGTTGAACGTGGATGCGCCGTAGTGGACGAGAGCGTAACGTTGGTAAAGCGTAGTGATACCGTCAATCCCCGAGAGAGGACAACGTCACTACGTTCACGGAACGTTATGAACGTTATTCCATCGCCAGAAGAACGTTACATGACGTTAGCTATGTCATGAGACGTTGAACGTACGTTGAACCCACGTTCTCCTGACGTTCTCGTGACGTTCTCGTGACGTTCTCGTGACGTTCTCCTGACGTTCCCATTAAGCCTCGTAGGCTTTTGCACTTGGTTTAATGTGGGTCAACGTAGTGGAACGTAGTGGAACGTAGTGAGCAGCGTTGAAATAACGTCCATTTAACGTCATTGACGTTCACTGAACGTGAACAGAACGTACGGCGAACGTAAACCCTTACGTTCGACCTACGTCGAAAGTTTTGAACATGTCCAAAACCTTGACGTAACTCGACGTAACACGACGTAATGTGATGTAGCTCGACGTCATTCTAACATCATTCTGACGTCATCATGACGTAACCCAACGTCATGACGAAAAATGCCCACGTTAGGCTCACGTTGGCTCGTTACGTCGTAGTGTGACAGGGGTATTAGACAGACTGACAACAGTTTGGTGGAGTGACACAGACATGTTTACTGGACAAACACACGAAACAACAAACAAACAAAAGTATTTTTTCTTACTAAGAGTAAGACGGTCCGATGAGAAATACATCCCTCAAGAAGTTGTTCAAATGGCCTGGCGCCATTAATTAACAATTATTGTTGTTCTATATCCCCCAGCAAAGAACAGAAAGGGAGGACATTACATAATATATAGTTAGAACCCCCTGTTCGACTGTTAAAGTTACAGGACACACTTATGGTGGACTGATATTAAACTAGACGAGGCAACCCAGCGGCCAAGTCGAGGTTGATATCAACCCATTATAAGTAAGGCCAAAAGAACAAACATTGGTGATCGTCCCTGCCCGTGCCTGAAAACTCGCCAGACCATGATTAAATATTTTTCTAAATAAATTTGTAACTGTTAAAAGTGAGTCGGGCTAGCAGAAATTCAACTTTTGTAAGCAAACAATCTCTGCAACATAGTTATGTGTTACATCTACGTCATATGCTAGACGTCATATGTAAATATGTATGGACAGTGGTAAACACCATAACACCATGTCCATGGACTGAAAACAAAGACAACATAAAAAACCACCCGCCCGACCCTGATTTATGTGATCAAAGGGACGATCATCAACTTCAACAAATATATTTAGCCTAAGCCCTGTCACCTCAACGGTAGGAAAATGATGATACCGATCTCTTCTAATTACTTTTAAACCCTAAAATTATAATAAATTTGATCCAGAAATCGAAAAATTGTACTAACATATTTTGGATTGAATATTTATATCGAAACTGAAAGGGAATAATTTCCCTCTATTTTGATTAATCTTTCTTGTTCCAATGGACGAAATAGAATTTACTACCGACCAAATGGCATGAGTATCATTGCGCGAGCTTGTGTGGGAAATTCATGCAGTCTGACACGCCGTAACTCACACCCTTATTTTTGGGAGTGTAGACAGTCTAAGGTTGTGTGGGAGATTCACACAGTCTGACGTGCCC
Source organism: Branchipolynoe longqiensis (assembly GCA_030323885.1). Classification (NCBI taxonomy): domain Eukaryota; kingdom Metazoa; phylum Annelida; class Polychaeta; order Phyllodocida; family Polynoidae; genus Branchipolynoe; species Branchipolynoe longqiensis. Next base: position 32,775,588 of record CM059190.1, on the reverse strand, counting down.
TAACTCAGACCCTTATTTGTGGGAGTGTAGACAGTGTAAGGTTGTGTGGGAGATTCACACAGTCTGACACATCCTAACTCAGACCCTTATTTGTGGGAGTGTAGAGAGTGTAAGGTTGTGTGGGAGATTCACGCAGTCTCACACGAACCTAACTCAGACCCTTATTTGTAGGAGGGTAGACAGTGTAAGGTTGTGTGGGAGATTCACGCAGTCTGACACATCCTAACTCAGACCCTTAGTTGTGGGAGTGTAGACAGTGTAAGGTTGTGTGGGAGATTCACACAGTCTGACATGCCCTAAATCAGACCCTTATTTGTGGGAGTGTAGACAGTGTAAGGTTGTGTGGGAGATTCACACAGTCTGACATGCCCTAACTCAGACCCTTATTTGTGGGAGGGTAGACAGCGTAAGGTTGTGTGGGAGATTCACACAATCTGACATGCCCTAACTCAGACCCTTATTTGTGGGAGGGTAGACAGTGTAAGGTTGTGTGGGAGATTCACGCAATCTGTCGCGCTCTAACTCAGACCCTTATTTGTGGGAGTGTAGACAGTGTAAGGTTGTATGGGAGATTCACACAATCTGACATGCCCTAACTCAGACCCTTATTTGTGGGAGTGTAGACAGTGTAAGGTTGTGTGGGAGATTCACACAGTCTGACATGCCCTAACTCAGACCCTTATTTGTGGGAGTGTAGACAGTGTAAGGTTGCGTTGGTAGATTCACACAGTCTGACACATCCTAACTCAGACCCTTATTTGTGGGAGGGGAGACAGTGTAAGGTTGTGTGGGAGATTCACGCAATCTGTCGCGCCCTAACTCAGACCCTTATTTGTGGGAGTGTAGACAGTGTAAGGTTGTGTGGGAGATTCACACAATCTGACATGCCCTAACTCAGACCCTTATTTGTGGGAGTGTAGACAGTGTAAGGTTGTGTGGGAGATTCACACAGTCTCACACGCCCTAACTCAGACCCTTAGTTGTGGGAGTGTAGACAGTGTAAGGTTGTGTGGGAGATTCACGCAGTCTGACGCATCCTAACTCAGACCCTTATTTGTGGAAGTGTAGACAGTGTAAGGTTGTGTAGGAGATTTACGCAATCTGACGCGGCCTAACTCAGACCCTTATTTGGGGGAGTGTAGACAGTGTAAGGTTGTGTGGGAGATTCACGCAGTCTCACACGCCCTAACTCAGACCCTTATTTGTGGGAGTGTAGACAGTGTAAGGTTGTGTGGGAGATTCACACAATCTGACATGCCCTAACTCAGACCCTTATTTGTAGAAGTGTAGACAGTGTAAGGTTGTGTGGGAGATTCACACCCTAACTCAGACCCTTATTTGTGGGAGGGTAGACAGTGTAAGGTTGTGTGGGAGATTTACGCAATCTGATGCGCCCTAACTCAGACCCTTATTTGTGGGAGTGTAGACAGTGTAGCCCAAACAACATTCTCCAAAATGTATAGAGTGTTAACATCAAGTAAGATATTAATACATACAAGGAAGCGTATTCTTCAGTGTTATGTGTGGTCTACTCTAATGTATGGGGCTGAGACATGGACAATCTCTAAGAAAATGTACAAACGTTTAGCAGCATTTGAGATGTGGACTTATCGAAGGATGATGAAAATATCATGGACAAAGAAGATCACCAAAAAAGAAGTGCTCAGAAAATTAAAAATAAGAAATGCTTGTTTGCCACTATACAGACAAAGAAACTTACTTATTTTGGCCACATCATTTGTCAGAGTTTAATATACCGTACATTGTTGGAAGGGAAGGTGAATGGCAGCACAGGGAGAGGGAGACCAAGAACATCATGGTTTACAAATATTTCACAGTGGACAGGCTTGAATTATTCACAATCTATCAGAACAGCACACCATCGGGACAAGTGGAAAACCATTGCATCCAACCCTCGACTAGAGGACGGAACTATTGATTGATTGAGACAGTGTAAAGTTGTGTGGGAGATTCACACAATCTGACATGCCCTAACTCAGACCCTTATTTGTGGGAGTGTCGACTGTAAGGTTGTGTGGGAGAATTACGCAATCTGAGGTATACTCATGGCAACCTGCCAAGAGAGTTCTCGTACAACTGGTGCACCAACACTTGACCTACTCTCGTAGAACTTGAGGGAGCGGGACGTAGCTGAGAGGGTAGAGTGTCCACCTGTGAAGGTGTGGGTCATCCGATCAATCCTGCTCAGTGGATCCATTTGCAGTTTGGGCTGTTTCCCGTTCCAACCAGTGGTCCACAACTGGTTCATTAAAGGTTGTGGTATGTGCTATCGTCTCTGTGGGAAAGTGCATATAGAATCTCCGCAATTTCGCTGATTTCTACAATTCTTTTGTAAATCTGTGATTTGTGTCGTTTCTAAAATATTTAGATTCTAAAAAACACCAATAAAGAAACAATATAATGCTATTTCATCCATCTTCTATGTAATGTCAACATACAATTCCGATCAGACTGGATGGCCGAATGACTTCAGCGTCTGTCTCCCGTTTTGGTAGATCGTGGGATTCGAACCCATGCGACTTTATAGTGCTGCCCGTCACATGTGTTCGGCCAAGGAGGCAGTACCTGGAATAATTGGCATATTAATAATGAGCAATTCCCTTCCGTTCTGTTATTCCCGCATAATGTGTTATATATGATATATATATATATATATATATATATATATATATATATACTATATATATACTATATATATACTATATATATACTATATATATATATATATACACACACTGTTTTGGATTAGTTAGTCTGATAACACTATTTGGCATTTAGTTGGTTGGTTATTGGAGTATTACGTCCTGGCAACATCTAAGGTCATATCAGGATGGGGCTTGGCATTTAGTTTGGGCATTTAGTTGGTTGTTGGAGTATTATGTCCTGGCAACATCTAAGGTCATATCACGATGGGGCTTGGCATTTAGTTCTGGCATTTAGTTGGTTGGTTGTTGGAGTATTACATCCTGGCAACATCTAAGGTCATATCAGAATGGGGCTTGGCATTTAGTTTGGGCATTTAGTTGTGTATATATGTGTGTGTATATATGTATATATGTATATGTATATGTATATATATGTACCAACTACCATGCACGATACATGACATACGCTTTATGCCTACCATGCATATGTACCATACATCCATACCATACACCATACGCACATATGATGCATATCTATCACACATATATATGCACCATGCATTTGTGCCATACATGTACATGTCTATGAAGAAAATGTGAATAAATGTACATATGTATGTATATTTGTTTAGACCAATGCTCTCTCATTATTATTATTATTATTAATATTATTATATCATCATTAGTATTATTATGCATGTATGTGTGTATGCATGCATACATTTGTGTGTATATGTAAGTTTGTAAGTGTCTATGTATGCATGTATGCATGTATGTATCTATGCATGCATATGTCGATGTATGTGCCCATATGTTTGATTTTATGTGTGTATATAAGTGTGCATGCATAGACATGTGTATGTGTGTATGCATGTACATATGCATGTGTAAGCATAGATGTACCCCACCCCTACTCCACCTTCTTTCAAAACCTATTACCTAACATTTTCCTTTAAATTGACATAAAACCTGTCTGATGTAAGTCCCCACTGCAATCTCAGACCTCGATCCCATCATTAGGCCACACAGAACGGAACACTCGTGATGGGATTTTAAAAAAAATGGGCAGGTTTCCACATTTGGTATTGGTGATTGGATCCACTGATTTGCATATTTACAATATAATATATATATGTGTATTGGAGATATGTTATATCTTTTTGAAAAAAGAAGAGAAAGCAAAGGAAGAAAGAAGTGTTTAAAGACAATTCTAGAGTCATCTTGTACATTTATTGATGCATGCTCACCAAGTGCATAATACATATGTTGAACTGGAATTGAATTCAGTTACTATTACTATTACGACAAATAGTCAATTTATATTATGCTTCTATTATCGAACAGGTTTTTCATGTGGTTATTATTGCAACTGATATTGTCATTTATGTACCAACGAATTGTAATGAACGGCCGGAAGACCAGTGCTCTGGCGCTGAGAAAAGACATTATTCGCTGAATAAAATACATTTTGTAAAAAAAAATGTATGTATGTGTATGTATGTACTTGTGAATGTATATGTCTATGTATGTGTGTATGTATGTGTACGTGTGTATGTATGTATATATCTATGTGTGGGTGTATGTGTCAATGTATGTACATATGTATGTGTATATGTATGTGCACATATATGTGTGTACGTGTGTGTATGTATATATGTAGGTATGTATGTGTGTATCTACGTACATGTGAAAGTATGTGCCTATGTACGTATGTATGCTTGTGTATGTATATATCATATATGTTTATATCTATATATGTATGTATGTATGTGTGTATGTAGGTGTGTATATATGTGTGTATGCATGTATACACACATACATGTATACACATACATACATCCAAAGGCTGTGAGTGACTGTCTAATTAATTAATTACAGGGGTGTCAATGGTCTAACTCCCCCCGCCCCCCAACCCTGTACAAGTGGCCTGGGAACCCGGCCACCCTAAAGCTCTCACTGATATATATATATATATGTATATATATACATACATATAACACAGGTAACCGTATCTATATAGAACAGACACCGTCGGAGTTGAGCTACGATACGCACACAAAACAATAAGGTGTACAAGTTTTTTCCCCGTGTTCTCCCTTCTGAACCGATATGCGCACCGAGCGCACCGTGTGACGTCACTGTGAGAAACGCCCGCTAGTGTTTGGTGGCGCTGCCTGGCGAGCAACTTACCTTGTATAACCTGTTGAACGCAGGTACTCGCACTCTCCACACCTACTCACACCCACTCACAGCTACTCATACCCACTCACAGCTACTCACACTCATTCACATTCCCTCACAGCTATTGCACCCACTCACACCCACTCACAACCACTCAGACCCACTCACAACTACTCACACCCACTCACAGCTACTCACACCCACCCAAATCTACTCACACCAACTCACAGCTCCTCACAACCACTCACACCCACTCACAACTACTCACATCCACTCACAACTACTCACACCCACTCACAACTACTCACACCCACTCACAGCTAATCACACCAACTCACACCCACTCACAGTTACTCACACCCACTCACAGCTATTCACAACCACTTCCAGCCACTCACACCCACCCACAGCTACTCACATCAACTCACATCCCTCACAGCCACTCACAGCTACTCACACACACTCCATAGCTACTCACACCCAATCAAAGCCACTCACATCTTCTTCCAGTACCTATGCATGATAAGGTTAAGCCTTTCCTGCCCTCCCCTCCACCCCACAGCCACCTCCACCCTCCTCCACCCTACCCCTATCCAGCGTCCCCGAAGCTGACACGTGTCCAGTAAATGTCGTCTGCTGTCTGCATACGGCATACCCCATCAAGAACCTCAAGTGCCCGCATACTTCACTGTTCAACAATGACAGGTCATTTTCAGTGAAAGTAATCCGAGGTTCAGTCGACGAATTTAATGGCTGATAATTTGATATTATGCCTTAATGGACAATAAGGACACAAGTATATTATCTCGTCATACTATCTCGGATGTGGGTCAAGGTCGGCCATTCGGAAGGGCAGCTTAAAGTTGCATAGTCCGATGCTTTTGAGTTTCTATCATTTCTTCTGAGATAAATATACATTAGGTTGATCGTTATAATCTACCTGACATTAGTTTGAAGTAACTTTGATCTAAAATGGCTAACTTTGGAGATATTTGAAGTGTAAACATGAAAAGTTAACTTTGGCAAGGATTCCAAAACTCTGGCCTCATAGGCTTCAGCAGTAACACGTTCAATTACATTGATATACGCCTACTCACACCCACTCATAGCTACTCACAGCTACTCACACCCACTCACAGCTACTCACACCCACTCACAGCTACTCACATGCTCAGCTACTCACACCCAGTCATAGCTTCTCCCACCCACTCACAACTACTCACACCCACTCACCCCCACTCACAGCTACTCACACCCACTCGCAGCTACTCACACCCACTCACAGCTACTCACACCCACACACAGCCACTCACACCCACTCAGCTACTCACACCCACTCACAGCTACTCACCCCCACTCACCCCCACTCACAGCTACTCACACCCACTCACAGCTACTCACACCCACTAACACCCACTTACACCCACTCACAGCTACTCACACCAATTCACAGCTCCTCACACCCACACACACCTACTCACATCCACAAACACCCACTCACAGCTACTCACACCCACTCACAGCTACTCACACATACTCACAGCTACGCACACATACTCAGCCACTCACACCCACTCACAGCTACTCACACCTACTCAGCTACTCACCCCCCACTTACAGCTACTCGCACCCACTCACAGCTACTCACAGCTACTCACACACACTCACAGCTACTCGCACCCACATACAGCTACCCACAGCTACTCACACCCACTCACACCCACTCACAGCCACTCACAACCCACTCACACCAACTCACACCCACTCACAGTTACTCACACCCACTCACAACTACTCACACCCACTCACATCTACTCACACCCACTCACAGCTACTCACACCCACTCACAGCTACTCATACCCATCCAAAATTACTTAATAAGTGCACCAGTATCTAAAGGATATGTAGGTTAAAGTTGCATAGTCCGATGGTCTTGAGTTTCTGACATTTTTTTAAGATAAGTATATTATATTGATCATTATATTCTACCTTACTTTTCTTTGAAGTAACTTTTAATTGAAATGGCTACCTTTTGAGATATTTGAAATTCAGACACATGAAAATAATGTCGGCAAGCACGCCAAAGCTCTGATACCATAGGCTTCTGCAGTAACAGGTTCTATTAAATCGACCCAGCATTCCCTTCTATGTGGCAACAAATACTTAATAAGTGCATCAGTATCTAAGTTCGATATGTAGAATCAAATCGAGATAATTGTTTTTAATTTGAAAACTTGATGCTTCATGGGACTATGCATCTTTAAACAATAAGCATATGTGTAAAAGTTGGAGAAAATGTGTCTCACTGTTAATGCTCTTAGTTTGGCATCCCCGCCTTATGTTGATTAAAATCCAATAGCTACAATCCGACTCGATATGTTTTCCCTCCACATATACTCTCCAGAGTGTTCAAATCACATAATATTGTCGTGGGGGTGATGAAAATGGGAAATATCGTGCCTAGAGCGGGACTCGAACCCACATCTCTTTGCATTCCGGGCCAGTGTGCTAACCATTACACCACCTAGGCTCCCTGATATCAACACACTACCCATGCCTACCTGTCTATGTGGTTACTTGCCTGAGAGGTCAGTGCAGACCACTACACTCGTCCCCCTGGAATTGTAAGTCTTTTAATGCTTACAATTACATACATACAGGCAATGCAACACACTTAAATACACAGGGTAGGTTCAACAACCAGACAGCCCAAAGCTTGTACAGGATCCTGGTCATGGCACCAGTGTCGTGAGGGTGATGAAAATGGGAAATATTGCGCCTAGAGCAGGACTCGAACCCACATCTCCTTGCATTCCGGGCCAGTGTGCTAACCATTACACCACCTAGGCTCCCTGATATCAACACACTACCCACGCCTACCTGTCTATGTGGTTACTTGCCTGAGAGGTCAGTGCAGACCACTACAATATTAAGGCATAATGACTCAAAATCAATTTGAATTGATAAATTCCATCAAGTAAATCTGCCATGTTTGAGTGAACTTGGTTCACCACCTCGCTACTTCAGCCAATGAAAATGACTGCTTCCTGACCTAGATTGGATTACTACCCAGGAACCTCTCAACTTCTTGCCAATGGCTGCTATGTTGAAATGTGGGCTCTGTCAATTTAAATTTTAAAGTTCATTTATCTACTGGATTTAATCTACTAATCAGCTAAAAGATTGTGGGTAAATATAACTGGTATGTGAAGAATATATAACTTGGTGGTGGCATCAGGGAGCCTAGGTGGTGAAATGGTTAGCTACTGGCCCGGAATGCAATAGATGTGGGTTCGATACCCGCTCTCGGAGCAATATTTCCCATTTTCATCACCCCCCCCCCCTCCTCACCGCCCCCCCCCCACGACAGTAGCTTGCTTGGTGCTTGCATTACAAGAACAGATCAAGCAGTAGAGCAACGAAGCAGAGCAACTCTCCACAATTTATATTTGCTCTACTTCCCCAATGAATGTATTTTTAAAAATCATATCCTATTAATTGTTATACAATCAAAATTTGCCAGAATACAGAAATCAGGAGCATTTTGAAGATATGTACTTCATGAAAATATATAGCAATTATGTGTGGTATAAGGTATCTTATGCAAATATTATTCTAGAAGGTATTGGTTGTTACTGCTGGAGCTGCCTGGAATGCACCTGCGTCTGTGTTAATGGTGGTGCATTGGTCAGCTTGGGGGGGTATATAGCTGGTGGCAGAGGTGCTAGAGGCCAGTTGGTGACAGGAATTTTGTTTGAAATAAATAGGGGGGTGTTGGGCCAGCCAAAGAGATAATCCACTCTTAAATCTATATGGTTGTTAGTCTTGTGTTCATAGAAATAATAAACATATATGGTACATAGCTACGCACACAAAGACCGACTGTAATGATGTATTCAATTTGATTCAGGTCAAGAAGACCACGGTTACCATGGTGATAAACAAGGTTACAATGGGAAAGGTCACGTCAAGGACGATAAGATGTCTGGTGGAAAATATGGCAGCGTCAACACCTGGACCTACAACATCGAACGCCATCTTCTAGGTATGACTGTTAGTGTTATAACAGCACACATCCCACCCCACCCCACTACCACCCCACCCCACCCCAATAGCACCCCACTCGACTACCACCCTACTCCACCCCAATAGCACCCCACTCGACTACCACCCCACACCACCCCAATAGCACCCCATCCCAATAGCTCCCCACCCCACCCCAATAGCACCCCATCCCAATAGCACCCCACCCCACCCCACCCCACTAGTACCCCACCCCACCACACTACCACCCGACCCCACCCCACTACCACCCCACTCGACTAGCACCCCACCCCACGCCAATAGCCTCCCACGCCAATAGCACCCCACCCCACCCCACTAGCATCCCACCCACCCACCCCACTAGTATCCCAACCCACCCCCACTAGCACCCCACCCATCCACCCCACTAGCACCCCACCCCAACTCACTAGCATCCCACCCCACTAGCACCCAACCCCACCCAACTAGCACCCCACCCCACCCCACTAGCACCCCACCCCACCCCACTAGCACCCACCCCACCAGAATCCCACCCCAACCCACCCCACTAGCACCCCACCCCAAACCCACTAGCACCCCACCCCCACCCCACTAGCACCCACCGCCACCAGAATCCACCCCCTAACCCACCCCACTAGCACCCCCCACCCCACTAGCACCCCACCTCAACCCACCCCACCAGTCCACCCACCACCCCATCACACCCTCTAGCACCCCCAACCCACCCCACTAGCACCCCACCCCACCCTTAGCACCCACCCCCCATTGAACTAGGTTCTAGTCCGCCAACCCCAGACCAGCACTGCTTAGCCTTCAATGACTCGTGCAGTAATAGCAGTCTGTAGGTTATCTGTATATATCAGCCCCAGGGGTCATGATGTTGCACTACATAATGTATATATATATATATATATATGTATATATATATATATATATATATATATATCATTAAACATATATACCAGCATATAGCTAACCCAAAGCTGCAATCCCATGATGTGCATATGTAAAAGTGTCTTTTGCTTACAAATAAATTACATTACACCTATGCGTGCATAAAAGTATGTACCTATATGTATGTAAAGTGACACCTTTCGAATACATACAATATATATATGAACCTACCCACAGGCCCCAGTAGCTGGAACATTATATCTTATGCGTATGTAAAGTGACAACTTTCAACTATATACAATATATATGCGAACGCACCCGTAGGCCCCGGTAGGTGGAGCATTATACCTTATGCATATGTAAAGTGATACCTTTCGACTATATACACTATATATGTTAACCCATCCGCAGGCCCCAGTAGGTGGAACATTATGCGTATGTAAAGTGATACCTTTTGACTATATACACTATATATGTTAACCCATCCGCAGGCCCCGGTAGGTGGAACATTATGCGTATGTAAAGTGATACCTTTTGACTATATACACTATATATGTTAACCCATCCGCAGGCCCCGGTAGGTGGAACATTATGTGTATGTAAAGTGATACCTTTTGACTATATACACTGGGCGCGGTGGCCTAATCGGTAGAGTGTGGGCCTCGCGTGTGGAAGGTGGGGAGTTTGGTTCCCGGTCGAGTCAAACCAATGACTTTAAAATTGGTACTTGTCGCTTCCTAGCCAGGCTCAGCATTAGTAGGATAGGGCAAGGACTTGTTGGCTCAGTGTCAGGATAATGTGACTGAGTGGGACATCAGGTCATGGTGCCGGCTGCCTGATTTCCCAGTGGGGCAGCACTATAAAGTCGCCATGAGTGCGCACTGTCACAAGTCGGTACCCGTCCTGATATGACCTTAGATGTTGCTAGGACGTAAAACAACAACCAACAAACAACTATATACACTATATATGTTAACCCATCCGCAGGCCCCGGTAGTTGGAACATTATGCGTATGTAAAGTGATACCGTTTGAATATATATACACTATATATGTTAACCCATCCACAGGCCCCGGTAGGTGGAACATTATGCGTATGTAAAGTGATACCATTTCAATATATATGTGAACCCACCCGCAGGCCCCCGTAGGTGGATCATTATGCGTATGTAAAGTGATACCTTTTGACTATATACACTGTATATGTTAACCCATCCGCAGGCCCCGGTAGGTGGAACATTATACCTTATGCATATTTAAAGTGATGCCTTTCGACTATATACACTATATATGTGAACCCACCCGCATGCCCCGGTAGGTGGAACATTATGCGTATGTAAAGTGATGCCTTTCGACTATATACACTATATATGTGAACCCACTCGCAGGCCCCGGTAGGTGGAACATTATGCGTATGTAACGTGATACCTTTTGACTATATACACTATATATGTCAACCCATCTGCAGGCCCCGGTAGGTGGAACATTATGCATATGTAAAGTGATACCTTTTGACTATATACACTATATATGTTAACCCATCCGCAGGCCCCGGTAGGTGGAACATTATGCGTATGTAACATGATATCTTTTGACTATATACACTATATATGTTAACCCATCCGCAGGCCCCGGTAGGTGGAATACCCTCTTCCCGGAGGACTGTGGCCGGTCCCGTCGGCGACAGTCTCCCATCGACATAGTGACGGCCGACACCGTCTACTCGGACGCACTTGACCCGCTCGACGTCATCTACCCGGGAGTGCCGCCAGAGACACCGAAAACGGAAGCGGTAGCGGAAGCAGAAGCGGAAGCGAAGCGTCCGAGAATAGAAGTAGAAGTGGACGTGGAAGCGAAAGCGGAAGCGGAAGCGGAAGCAGAGGTGGAGGCGAAAGCGGAAGGGGAAGCGCCACAAGCGAAGAAAGGACAGCTGGGAAAAGGAGGAGCTGGCGACAGAAAGTATGACAGGGTGGAGAAGGACGCTGGAAACCAGGGGATGCTGGCAGACGAGGGAGAGGAGGATGGGGATGAGGATGGGGATGAGGAGGGGGATGAGGAGGAGGATGGGGATGAGGAGGAGGAGGTGGATGAGGAGGAGGATGGAGAAGGTGCAGCGCCTGGTAATAACGGCATGTACCTCTTTAATAACGGACACACAGGTAAGCACACACCTGAAGGTTTTTTCTCTTTTTCTTCTTGAAGATGTATACTGCCTATCATGGATAAGTCTGAATAGTCTTGTTATCACCATTAGACAGTTGGTTGATAGAAAACCAATGCCTATGATTTTATCAACCCAAGTCATTTTTAACTTCCCAGACCACATAGACATGGTATGAGAGCAACTAGCCTTTGATGATGCTGTAAGTTATACACAGCGGTGGAAATCCAAATTCACAGAAGTGATGGCATGGTGAATCAAACTACCAACCTTCAGATTAGGAGTCTGATGTAGTAAAACTCGGACACTCTAACCACTCCGCCACAGAGAACACCAGTTATTTCTCAGGTCAGACCTTATTTAACTCGTGTGCTTAATCGGCAAGCATTTAATGTATAGTTAGTCGCAGCCAGAGAGCATAGTACTTTAGTAGCCTCAAACCGAACCTCTTTATTGTCTTATTGAAAGCTGCTGATTTTATAATACTGTCATGGGGGTGATGAAAATGGGAAATATTGCGCCTAGAGCGGGACTCGAACCCACATCTCTTTGCATTCTGGGCCAGTGTGCTAACCATTACACCACCCAGGCTCCCTGGTATCAACACACTACCCATGCCTACCTGTCTATGTGGTTACTTGCCTGAGAGGTCAGTGCAGACCACTACACTCATCCCCCTGGAAGTGTAAGTCTTTTAATGCTTACAATTACATACATACAGGCAATGCACTTTCACATACATACACAGGGTAGGTTCAACAACGATACAGCGCGTAGCTTGTACAGGATCCTGATCACGGCAACCAGTGTCATGGGGGTGATGAAAATGGGAAATATTGCGCCTAGAGCGGGACTCGAACCCGCATCTCTTTGCATTCCAGGCCAGTGTGCTAACCATTGCACCACCTAGGCTCCCTGATATCAACACACTACCCATGCATACCTGTCTATGTGGTTACTTGGCTGAGAGGTCAGTGCAGACCACTACAATACCAAACGGTGGTTAAGTGTTAGGGTCGTTCTGATCACTACTCATCTGTTAATTGGAACTGCAAATGTGTATCATCATACTTAACTGATGCTTCGCCATGCATGGGTTGTTAAAAGCATGTTTTTGTGCGTACCCTACACATTTCATATTAATTTTGATGGTTTTTACTAACTTTGGTCACTTTGACCAGAGTGGCATCCATTTTCAGTCACATAACCGCGAGTGTTGTTAACTCCTCCATTAGATAGCGCCACTGATATGGATATTGGTACAGATGGATTCCCCCAGGTGGCGGCACTATATTGAAATAGGAAAATAGCAGAGAAGGTAGACATAGTCAGAGACCACGGTCAGAGACTGTGAATATATGAAGAGTTCAGGCACAAAACCCTCTAAACGCCCATCCAAAAATTGAGCTAAACATTGCAATCAAACCTTCAAAAAGTTTATATGTTTACATTCCTACTTATTTCTTCATTGCTCCATAGTCATGTGATCATAAAAAAAAGTGGAATTGGTGAGAATACAAATTATTTTCAAGAAAATATCTTTTATTTAAACTACATTTCTGGATTGGTGTTTATGGGGATTTGTGCCTGAATTCCTCACATATATGATGACAGTTCAACACAATATTGGTCCAGGGATTGATGCGGAGCCTGGCTTTAGTACGGATTAAAGGTAGTATATATATGATTGATGGCGATTTTACAGTGTAACGTGATACATCATACACCATCCACACATGCACACTCACACACAGACTACACAGACCTGCTTTCAACCCTTACTTGTGTGTGCTACACATACTATACACATTCCACATACATATGACAGGCAGACATATATAGCCCACCTGGTTATTCAGGCCCTTGAATGACTACTGCAGTAATTACTAGCAAAGCCCTGAGCTCCTACCCCCCACCCCCCACTCCCTCCCCCCCGCATCCTTGCTTGCTCTCCTGTGGGTCCCCCCCCCCCCATGGGCCCCCTCCCCTGCCACCACCCTTAACCATCATGAACAAACCATCAACACGCCAAACATCCTACACAACTATAAACCTGTTTAAACACATTGAACATTATATAAGACAGACAATGTCTTGTCAACTATAAACTTACCTTGTTTTATAAGAGAAAAAAATTCAGCGCCTGGAGCACTGGTCTTCCGGCCATCTTACTATTGGAATTGAAAGTCTAAATAATGTAAGTTTGATCAGTGCTGTATTAGTTACACACCGATCCTGTAGAATTAAGGGAGTGGCTCCTGCTGTATAATGTAAAGCACCAGTCACTGTAGTTCATGCAAAAATGGGGAGCAGCACCAAGTAAAAAGTGCATACTCGGGGCAACTCAAACAATCGTTGTGGGTTACATGTTTCCCTTATAAAACAAGGTAAGTTTATAGTTGACAAGACATTTTGTCTGTCTTATTTAATGTTAAATGTGTTTAAACAGGTTTATAATTGTGTAGGATGTTCGGTGTGTTGATGGTTTGTTCATGACGATGAAGGGGCGTGGCAGGCAGGGGTGTATTACTGAAAGGTGATAGGCGTACAATACATAACAAGGGGAGGCGGAACCCCATAGGAGAGCAAGCGACGATGCTGTCATAAATACTGGCATTTTGCAAACGTTAATCAGTGAATATGTTGTAAATCGCGGAAATCCGTGAAAACGTGCCTTTTTTGTGTTAGATAAACGATTCACCTCCGACTCTGTTCAGAGGTGAATTACAACTCATTGTAAAAGTTGGAGAAAATGTGTCTCACTGTTGATGGTCTTAGTTTGGCTTTCCTTCCTTATATTCATTAAAATCCAATAGCTGCAATCCGATTGTATCTATTGGACTAATCTAGTAATCAGTTCAAAAGTTGAGAGTAAATATATCAAGGTATGTGAAGAATATATGAATTCTTTTAGATTAAGAATTGATGTGCTCATTTCATTTACCCACATTTTCTCCACCTTGTATATAGGGGTGTTCTTCACCCCTACTCAGGCTATACTACTGTAGTATGGGGTGAATCTTTTATCTATGTTCCATGTATGTGTGTCACACTGCCTCGCAACTACTGCACAGTACATTGTATCTATGTACTATGTATGTGTGTCACACTGCCTCACTGCTACTGCACAGTACATTGTATCTATGTACTATGTATGTGTGTCACACTGCCTCACTGCTACTGCACAGTACATTGTATCTATGTACTATGTATGTGTGTCACACTGCCTCACTGCTACTGCACAGTGCATTGTATTTATATACTATGTATGTGTGTCACACTGCCTCACTGCTACTGTACAGTACATTGTATCTATGTACTATGTATGTGTGTCACACTGCCTCACTGCTACTGCACAGTACATTGTATTTATATACTATGTATGTGTGTCACACTGCCTCACTGCTACTGTACAGTACATTGTATCTATGTACTATGTATGTGTGTCACACTGCCTCACTGCTACTGCACAGTACATTGTATCTATGTACTATGTATGTGTGTCACACTGCCTCACTGCTACTGCACAGTGCATTGTATTTATATACTATGTATGTGTGTCACACTGCCTCGATACTACTGCACAGTACATTGTATCTATGTACTATGTATGTGTGTCACACTGCCTCGCTGCTACTGCACAGTACATTGTATCTATGTACTATGTATGTGTGTCACACTGCCTCGCTGCTACTGCACAGTACATTGTATCTATGTACTATGTATGTGTGTCACACTGCCTCGCTGCTACTGCACAGTACATTGTATCTATGTACTGTGTATGTGTGTCACACTGCCTCGATACTACTGCACAGTACATTGTATCTATGTACTATGTATGTGTGTCACACTGCCTCGCTACTATTGCACAGTACATTGTATCTATGTACTATGTATGTGTGTCACACTGCCTCGCTGCTGCTGCTCAGTACAAGTGGACGTGGAGCGGCCCGTATACCTGATGGGGGCCGGGCTAGGGGACCAGTACAGGGCGGCGCAGTTTCACTTCCACTGGGGCAAGAACGGCAGTGTCGGCTCCGAACACCGCATTGATGGCAACATGTTCATGCTCGAGGTAAGTGCAGTGAAAATAGACACTTTCCGCAAAATCCATGATTTCGGGAATCAATCAAACTACTATGACCCAGTTTCGGTGCCTGTGGTTTGTTCCTGATGCTGTGGATCTACTGATCTTGTAGATAAAGGATCCACCCTGTACTCGCAGTACACGGGTGAATACCACCCCTATATAAAAGCTGTTGAAAAAGCGGGGAAATGAAATGAGAGCCCTAAATCCACAATCTAAAAAGCAATATTTATATCCTTTATATATGTCTTAATATTTCCCCGCTACCTTTGAGTTGAAAAATATAATAAAACATCTAGCTTAATAGAATTTAAAAGTGAAATCGACGGAGTTCTATGGCTGCCATCTTGTCTTTTTGTATTCTCTCCCATTTCACCAACTCTGTGCCGATATAAATACCCATTTGATACTGGAGGCAGGCATTCTACTTCCGGTTCCATACTAAAGCTATTTTCGCCCGTATTTATACTACGTTGTCGTTCACCCGTGTACTGCGAGTACAGGGTGAATTTGTTATCTACTGATCTTGTTGATTGCAGATCCATATGGTGACCTACAACAGTGAGCGATACGTTAACCTATTGGAGGCAGTCGGCAAGGAGAAAGGCATTGCAGTGTTCAGCATATTGTTCAAGGTGAGGGACTCCACTGACTGATCGCAGTCTAATTCTCATTTAAACTTGCATAGTCGGATGGTTTTCACTTTTGGCCATTTTCTCTGAGACAAAAAAACTGGGTGTGGTGGCCGAATCGGTAGAACGCGGGCCTCACGTTTGGGAGTTGGAGAGTTTGGTTCCCAGTTGAGTCAAACCAATGACTTATGAAATTGATACTTGTCGCTTCCTAGCCTGGCGTTCGGCAGTAATAGGATAGGGCAAGGACTGGTTAGCTCAGTGTCAGAATAATGTGACTGAGTGGGATATTAGGTCATGGTGCTGGCAGCCTGGTCTCCCAGTGGGGCAGCACTATAAAGTCACCATGAGTGCACACTTGTCACAAGTCGGTACCCATCCTGATAAGACTTCAGATGTTGCCAGTATGTAAAACTCCAACAACCAACCAACTTTATTTTTATATCTGTACATGTATATAGACAATATAATGTCATCCATTGAGAGCCTGAGTGATTCCGTTACGGGACACTGACGCCGTATCAAATGAGCCTTGGCGAGCACCGATTCTATTTATATATCGGTAAGGTTGTATACTTGGGTAGATATCACCCGATCCTAAAAGTGCCTGTCACACCTTACCGGATTGAGCAACGGACATAAACCGGACAAAGAATTGTCTAGTCCGGTGGTATCAACATGTACCGAAATGTGTCAAACTGTTGCAACAGCCACTGGACGAAACAGACACTAAACAGACAAGGAACGTACATTAACAAATATCCACCGGATCATAACCAGACGATAACCGGACGATAACCGGACGATAACCGGACGACAACCGAATGTCAAACGGACGGACCAAACACCAAACGGACATATACCGGACTGTTCACGGACACGCCCAAAACATATACTGACCGAATTCCTGCAACACCGTCAACTGACACTGCAGGAAGCAAACCGGAGACGTAACGGATGGGTAACGGACATGAACTGGACAAAACGGACTAAACGGACTTAAAACAGACACCAACCGTACACGTCAGTCCGGCCATGTCCGGTACAAGTTTTGTGCATGTTCACACCGGACACCGAACGGACACGCCAGATGCATACCATATATAAACTGTACATTGCCGTATTTCACTGGACAGTGTCCATTTTGGATCCGTTTCCCCAGTCCGGTACGGTGTGACTGAGCCTTATGATGCGCAAAAAGGAAGACAGAACTCGGGAGTGGGAAACTGAGGCGTTTATTGAGACGCCTCGGGCAATATATAAACAGAGCAATATAGCAATCAGTATCAAAACATATAGAAGAGATATACAGGGCAGGTAACAGTGCAAATATCAAAATCTATAGAGAAGATATCGAGGGTAGGTTATATGCTGAGAGCGTCCGGCCGAGGGAAAGGCCCGAGGAGGGAGTCCTGAGGGTCTATGGAAGGGGGTGCGCCGAAGAGCCCTCCACCAGGAAGGGAGTAGAAGGAGATAGTTGGGTGGGTGGGTGGAGAAGAAGGGCAGCGTGGTGGAGACTGGAGGCGAATGGCTGAAGGAGGCGGGCGGGCGGCCTTATAAGGGAGAAGGTGAGCAGTGGCAGGGAAGGCGTGAAGGCTCAGGGCGGGGGGAGGGGAGGGTGAGCAGCGGGCGTCGCGCAAGGCGCGAATGCTGCGCGACAGCCCGGGGTCAGGAGGGGGGGGGGACTCTTCCTTTCCTCGCATCAAACGTAATGCTTCGCATTACGACCGATGCGCAAAAAGGAAGACAGAACTCGGGAGTGGGAAACTGAGGCGTTTATTGAGACGCCTCGGGCAATATATAAACAGAGCAATATAGCAATCAGTATCAAAACATATAGAAGAGATATACAGGGCAGGTAACAGTGCAAATATCAAAATCTATAGAGAAGATATCGAGGGTAGGTTATATGCTGAGAGCGTCCGGCCGAGGGAAAGGCCCGAGGAGGGAGTCCTGAGGGTCTATGGAAGGGGGTGCGCCGAAGAGCCCTCCACCAAAACGGAGGAGAGGGCTCGAGGCGCGCCCGAGGGGGCGAGGCGGGGCACGTAGGAGTGCACCGCCTCGGAGGTCCAGGTCCCCTGGGCCATGAGGCGAGTGTCCGGGGGCTGCGCCGACAGGAGACCCCCCCCCCGCCCGCACCAAGGCGTGGGCGGGGAGTGTCGGGGGCCGGACGCAGGAGGGCCCCGGCGTGGCCAGGGCGGTCGTCCGGGAGCCCTTGCCTTGTCCTGGCATGCTTGGGGCGGCCTGAGGAGTTGCAGCGGTCCGAGGTGGGGTCGGAGGTGGGGTCCGGCGAGGTGAGGTCGGAAGAAGAAGGGCAGCGTGGTGGAGACTGGAGGCGGGTGTGAGGTGTGAGTTCCCTGTGTGGGCGGGAGTGTCCGGGGCCTACGTCGACAAGGGGCGGGCGGCCAAAGATAGAGGAGGCCCGCTCCTTGGAGGGACCCGGTGAGGAGGTCCGGCGAGGCTGTGACCGGTCAGGCCACGCCTCGGGCAGACTGGGCTGGGCTGGGCTGTGGTCTGAGGGTTCCTCGAGAGGCTGGGCTGGGCTGTGGTCCGTGATGGGCGACTGGCGCTGGGCGGCGATGGGAGCCTTACTGAGGGGGCGCTGGGGCCCGACTGGGAGGTGGTTGCCGATGAGGTCGGCAGTGCCGAGGCGGCGGTCAGGCCGCGCCTCGGGCAAACTGGGGTGGGCTGGGCTGTGGTCTGAGGGTTCCTCGTGAGGCTGGGCTGGGCTGTGGTCCGTGATGGGCGACTGGCGCTGGGCGGCGATGGGAGCCTTACTGAGGGGGCGCTGGGGCCCGACTGGGAGGTGGTTGCCGATGAGGTCGGCAGTGCCGAGGCGGCGGTCAGGCCGCGCCTCGGGCAAGCTGGGCTGGGCTGGGCTGTGGTCTGAGGGTTCCTCGCGAGGCTGGGCTGGGCTGTGGTCGGTGATGGGCGACTGGCGCTGGGCGGCGATGGGAGCCTTACTGAGGGGGCGCTGGGGCCCGACTGGGAGGTGGTTGCCGATGAGGTCGGCAGTGCCGGGGCGGCGGTCAGGCCGCGCCTCGGGCGAACTGGGCTGGGCTGGGCTCTGGTGGTGGGGGGGGGGGGTGGTCCCGCGGCGCCGGGGAGGGGCCCGGGGCCGAGCTGCGGCGGCCCCCTCCTCGGGGCGGGCGGGGGCGTCCCCTCGGGCGCGGCGGTGAGACGGCTGCCGCGCGGTGCTTGAGGCGGCGGGGGAGGGCGCGCCTCCGTGGGGGCGTGTGCCCGAGGTGCTGGGATGGGCGGTGTGCCGTACGCCGTCCGCCTCGGGGCGGGCGGTGGGTGGCGTGGTGCAAGAGGGTTGCCCTCGGGCTCTCCTCGATTCGATGGCGTCCAGGCGTGCGTGGAGGCCGGCGGTGGTGGCGCGCTGGAGGGCCCGAAGGTCGAGGAGAGCCTTGAGAACCTGAGTTATCTCGGTGCCCGAGGGTGCCGACGGAGAGGCCGGGGCCGAGGAGGCCGACGCGCCTCCCGGCGCGCCCGAGGATGGTCCCGGCGCGGCCAGGGCGGTCGCCCGGGGGCTGTGGCGGCCCGTGCCTTTGCCGTGTCTGGGCATCCTGGAGCGGTCCGGTCCGGGTCTCCTGGTCTCCTGGAGAATGGCGGTCCGGTCCGGGTCTCCTAATTAGCATGCAGAAGGAAGCCCACAAATGCTGGGCTATGAATCCAAGTCTGCTACTCCCCAGGCCGAAGTGTAGTGTGTTTTAAGTGTCTGATATGATAATAATGTGAATCGACACTGGCATAGCTTAGTCCTCCTCCTTCCCCTCATCGGAGTTCCGTAGGAGCCTACCAGTAGTGTATTGCTGTCGGAACTAGTTCCCATCTGTGGCAGACCGCCACTGTAATGATGCCATCATTCCTAAATGTTCCCGGGCCGTGGGAGATCTGCCACCTGTGTAGGTCTGGTCCAACGTAGGTCTGGTCCAGCCCGCACGTTGACGTCTGTGTGTAATAGAAGAAGGGCAGACTGGAGGCAGAAGAAGGGCAGCGTGGTGGAGACTGGAGGCGAATGGCTTGTTGGTTGGTTGTTGGAGTTTTACGTCCTGGCAACATCTAAGGTAATATCAGGATGGATACAAACTTGTGACAGTGCACGGTCATTGAGACTTTATAGTGCTGCCCCAGTGGGAGATCAGGCCGCTGGAACCATGACCTGAAATCCCACTCGGCCACATTATCCTGACACTGAGCTAATCAGCCATTGCCCTATCCTAGTAAGGAAGAATATCCAGCTAGGAAACGACAAGTATTAAATTGTATGTCATTGGTTTGACTTGACCAGAGTTCGAACCCGTTGGTTCGAATCCCACAATCTACTAAAGCGGGAGACGGACACTCAACTCATTCGGCCATCTCGTCTGGTCAGTGAAATAGAAACTGATAGAGATAGAAGCAGACAGGAATAATAATTTAATAAAAATACGAGTGCCTTTCTTATTTATATTCACATAATAAAGTATACAGACCATATACATGTATATATATATATATATATCAATATATATATTGCTACATTCGTTGATTAATTAGAAAATTGGAATCACAGACGATTGATCTTCCTCATTCCAGTGCTCATTTACCGATTCGGCCACCGCGCCCGGTATATAAATTAAAAAATATATATATTATATCATTGATTCCTTCAGACCACAGTAAAACCTCTCTAACCGACCATCTCCACAGATTGACCACTCCCCTATATCGATCACTTTATTTGGGACCCAGCAATACCATTGTAACCATATTCTAACTCCCTAAACCGACCACCTCCCTAAATGGACCACTTAAAATCGGTCCCAAGGTCCCAAGGTCGATCGTTTTAGAGAGGTTTAATTGTAGTTTGTTTCTTGGGGTTTTACATCCTGACAGCATAAGCTCATATCAGGTTTGACTCGGCTGGGATTCGAACTCCCGACCTTCCGCACGGGAAGCCCGCGCTCTACCGATTCGGCTACCGCGTCCCGTTAAAGCTTGTCACCTTTTACATTAGTCACAATTGGACAAACTGTAACATCCTGGGTGAGCTGGCTTGTATGGTAGTCTTTTGATAAATTGTGTTCTGTATTTCAGCGAGGAAAACACAACGACAATCTAAACACGATAGTCAAGAACCTAAAACATGTACCTGCACCAGGTGAGCTATATACCTTCATAATTGACAATCTAAACATGGTAGTCAAGAACCTAAACCATTTACCTACACCAGGTAAGCTATATATACCTTCATACTTGACAATCTAAACATGGTAGTCAAGAACCTAAAACATTTACCTACACCAGGTGAGCTATATATACATTCATACTTGACAATCTAAACATGGTAGTCAAGAATCTAAAACATGTACCTGCACCAGGTGAGCTATATATATACCTTCATACTTGACAATCTAAACACGGTAGTCAAGAACCTAAAACATGTACCTGCACCAGGTGAGCTATATATATACCTTCATACTTGACAATCTAAACACGGTAGTCAAGAACCTAAAACATGTACCTGCACCAGGTGAGCTATATATACCTTCATACTTGACAATCTAAACATGGTAGTCAAGAACCTAAAACATTTACCTGCACCAGGTGAGCTATATATACCTTCATACTTGACAATCTAAACACGGTAGTCAAGAACCTAAAACATGTACCTGCACCAGGTGAGCTATATATACCTTCATACTTGACAATCTAAACACGGTAGTCAAGAACCTAAAACATGTACCTCCACCAGGTGAGCTATATATACTTTCATACTTGACAATCTAAACACGGTAGTCAAGAACCTAAAACATGTACCTGCACCAGGTGAGCTATATATACCTTCATACTTGACAATCTAAACATGGTAGTCAAGAACCTAAAACATGTACCTGCACCAGGTGAGCTATATATACCTTCATACTTGACAATCTAAACACGGTAGTCAAGAACCTAAAACATGTACCTGCACCAGGTGAGCTATATATACTTTCATACTTGACAATCTAAACACGGTAGTCAAGAACCTAAAACATGTACCTGCACCAGGTGAGCTATATATATACCTTCATACTTGACAATCTAACCACGGTAGTCAAGAACCTAAAACATGTACCTGCACCAGGTGAGCTATATATACCTTCATACTTGACAATCTAAATACGGTAGTCAAGAACCTAAAACATGTACCTGCACATAGTATGTTGATCGTTACAATGGACAAAGTTTTGTCCCATATTACTTATCACCTTTTGAGACAGCCTCATATGTCAGAATGACCATGTGTTTGACGTCCAATAGCCGATGATAAAAACCAAGGTGCTCTAGAGGTGTTGTTAAATAAAACAAGCTAGTAAACAGACAACAGGGATTAATAGGATAGGGCAAGGACTGGTTAGCTCAGTGTCAGGATAATGTGACTGAGTGGGATATCGGGTCATGGTGCTGGTGGCCTGATTTCCCAGTGGGGCAGCACTATAAAGTCACCACGAGTGTGCACAATCACAAGTCGGTACCATCCTGATAAGACTTTAGATGTTGCCAGGACGTAAAACTCCAACAACATGTGGTTATTTCAGACCGCGGAAAGAAGTTGCCGATCGATTGGATCGACCTGCAGGGCATACTGCCGGCCAGGACCGACCGTTACTATCGTTACCAGGGGTCGCTAACGACGCCTGCCTGCGTGGAGACGGTCACGTGGACAGTGTTCGCGGACCATCTCACCGTCTGCCCCAACCAGGTGACAATGTTGTCTGCTTTTTTCAAATATCGTCTGCTTTTTGAAAATATTGTCTGCTTTGCAAATATCGTCTGTTTTTTTTGCAAATATCGTCTGCTTTCTGCAAATATCGTCTGCTTTACAAATATCGTCTGCTTTCTGCAAACATCGTCTGCTTTACTACTAATACTATCTTCTTGTTTCTTTTCCGAAATGACTGCTTTGTAATTGTCGTCAGCTTTACCAATACCAATCTCTTCTGTCTTCTAAATGTTGTCTGTGTTCTAAATGTCATCTGCTTTACCAATGTCATCTGGTTTCTGGTTTCTAAATGTCGACTGCTTTACCACTGTCTTCTGTTTTCTGTATTCTAAATGTTGTCTGCTTTAGCAATTTCTTCTGTTTTCTGTATTCTAAATATCGTCTGCTTTACCAATGTCATCTGATTTCTGTTTTCTAAATGTCGTCTGCTTTATCAATGTTTTCGAAATGTGATCAATGTTCTTGCATAAGGCGAGACTAAGGTCTGTTAGATACCAAGATCATGCAAGCCTTGTTCTTGACCACGTGTGAACAAGGTTTGTAACTTATAAGCCACCACCAATCCCCGCCTCTCTCGCCTCCACCGGATCGATATGAGTGCAGGCTTCCCGTGTGGAAGGTCGGGAGTTCAAATCCCGGCCGAGTCAATCTAACAACTTCCAAAATGTATACTTGTCAATACCAAGCAGGGCACTCGGCATAACTATGACACAACAAGAACTGGTTAGCTCAGTGTCGGGATAATGTGACTGAGTGCGGTATCGTGTCATGGAGTCGGCGGGCTGGGTGTCCTCCCAGTGGGGCAGCACTTATTCAGGGTTCCCAGGCTTTTTCAGGCTTCTTTTTAAATCACTTTATAAGTACTTTTTTTGGACCATTAAAACTGTTTTCTGAGGACTAAAATGAAGAAATCCCGCTGCTTTTTCAGCATGCAATAACTTCAGGTTCCGAGTACGCTCCACAAGTCATATTGTCCATCAGGTGGGAGAAAATGCAATGTAATCTTTGGAGGACAGCCAAGGTTGGCTCAACATTATTGTCTGTGTGCAGTAACCCTGAGAAATTATTTCAAAATGACACCAAATGTCACCTTTCAAAGAACATATGAAATGTTAGGAGATACATTAATTTCTTTCTTACAAAATAAAGATTGATTTTAGAAACAAGACAAATATTTTGAAAACATTTTATCCAATATATTGACATCCATACTTTGTAATCACTTATAATGCTTTTAGTATAATTGTAGACTTTTCAGTAGTTACCGTATATGCATAAATATAAGTCGACTTCAAATATAAGTCCAGGGGTATTTTTGAAGGAATTATCCGGAATTAGGCCTGCACCGACTATCGGTCGAGCTTCATGTTATTTACTGACAAATTAAACTTCATTCATACACATGCGCAAATATTCAACAAGATCACAACACCACGGATCACTCAAAAATCTTAAAAGTCAGAGTCATCAATAGAATGATCCAGCAACTGCAGTACCTGCTGATGACAAAGAGCATCGCTGTAATATTCATCACCAGCGTCTAAGTCAATCTCCTCAGAGTCATCATCACTGACTCAGTCAGACTCATCTTGTCACAAGACGTCGTCCTGGGTGCCATCCATGCTCCCTCGGGGGGGTATCACGAGGATAAGACGACCTCAGGATAGGAAATTTGTTGTGGTAAATTTCCTCAACTCATATTAGGGTCAGTTTTGCATTTTCAAAAGTTAGTACTTTTTAGGTTTTTTTTCTGACTAGCACGAACCCTGTTATAAAGTCGCCATGAGTGCGCACCGTCACAAGCCGGTACCCTGTCTTGATATGACCATGGATCTTGCCAGGATGTAAAACCCCAAACAAACAAACAAACTAACCCCCCCCCCCCCCCCCCCACCGACTTGTCTCCTCCTGCAGATGGCGGAGTTCTACCGGGTGCTGGAGGGCCACGCCCCGGACGGCTCCCCGGTGGCGCTCGTCGACAACTGGCGGCCGCCGCAGCCCCGGCACGGCCGGGTGGTCTTCTCGTCGTTCCCGGCCCGCCCTGAGCTGCTCGCCCCGTACACGGTGCAGGACGAGCGGCAGCCACAGCGACTCGCCAACCCGGCCCCGGCCCCAAGGCCCGTCACCCCCGGGGTTCTCCTCACAGCGGCGGTCACGTGCATAGCCGTCACGCTTCACTGGTGACACGGCGCGAGAAGGTCATGGTGGGTGGGTTGGTGGAAATATGGATGCGTTCGTTGGTTGGTTCTTGGGGGAGTTTTCAGTCGCGTTGGGCCGATGAAGGCTGCAAATCTGCAGCACTGTATGGGCACCGCTGAAAGCGGTCCCATGTGGTGCCGGGAGTTGGTTTCCGATGGGTAGTGTTCAGAGAAATTGGGGAAGGGGGCGCGGAGAGAAAGAAGGGCGCATAGGAGGCCGATCCCAGTCCTCTAAGAGGGCTAGGGAAGTGTCGTTGGTGGGTGGGGTTTTTAGGAAGGTATAGCATAGCAACGCATCAGTTAGTAATTAATAAGCACGTGTCAATTAATTGGGTCCAGCATTGCATATACGTTATGGGCCGATATATATTACATGTCCTAGCAACATCTAAGGTCACACCAGGACGTGTACGGACTTGTGACAGTGCACACTCATGGCAACTTTATGTGTATGTATACATGTTTACCTTTATGCAAATATTATATAAGCGGTGAAGGTGAATCTATTGTGTGTTGATTCTGGACGGTTCTATGGGACAGCTAGAGCGGCTTGGAACCATGTTGCTTGTTGGGGTAGGTAAGCAAGGCAGCTGGTCAGCAAGTGCTTCCTGTCCTAACACTGGTTGGTCACTTCTACCTGAATTTGTCTTTATTATACTAGTGCTGCCCCACTGGGAGACCAGGCCACCAGCACCATGACCTGATATCCCACTCGGTCACATTATCCTGACACTGAGCCAATCAGTCCTCTCCCTATCCAAGTGCCTGGATAGGAATCGACAAGTATCAATTTAAAAGTTATTCGTTTGACTCGACCAGGGTTCAAACTCGTGGTTTTGAATCCCACGATCTACCAAAGCGGGAGTAGAGCGTCCACCTGAGAAGGTTTTGGTCATCCGATCAATCCTGCTCAGTGGACCCATTTGCAGTTTGGGCTATTTTCCATTCAAACCAGTGGTCCACAACTGGTTCATCAAAGGCTGAGGTATGTCATGTCCTGTCTGTGGGAAAGTGCATTTAAAAGACCCCTTGCTGCTTATCGGAAAGTGTAGCCTATGTGGCAGCTGTGGGGTTCCGCTAAAGAATATGAATATTGAAATCAATGTGCTCTAAAGGTGTCGTTAATAAAACAAACTTTACTTTCTTTTATCAATTGGCCCAGCACTTCATAGGCCTACATTATGGGGCGATATATATTAAATATGTGGGGAAAGGTCGTCACTGATACCAACACAGTGTCACACATTACATATTCATCCATTCACATCCATTCTGTGCAGGTCTCATTGAAAACGACACCATTTCTTATCATTGTACATTGGTTGATTAAACAGGAGAAATTTCAATCGCAGACAATTGTTCTTCCTCATTCCACTTCTCCTTGCCCTATCCTAGTAATACAAAACGCCAGACTAGGTAGTGACAAGTATATCACTTTTTAAATCATTGGTTTGACTCGATTAGGGTTTGAATACAATGACCTACCAAAATGAGAGGCGGACACTCAACTCATTCGGCCATGGCTACATTAACATACCAAAACAGCACCAAACTTTCACATATCCCTTTCATATCATCGCACAGCGATGAGAACTTGTTCTCCTCCATCATCCTATTGGCTATAGGCGCGATGGCCATGAGGGCCTTTGTGTACTGTATGCAGGACCGTCTCAAACTTTTTACACTCCTCGCTGAGCTTGACTTCTGAATCCATTTCCGTAATGGCGGATTCTGGGATGCCCTTGATCCCCCGTGAATTTCTTGGCCATTTTGATAATCACTTTGGGTGGCTTAAACGTGTTAAAGTGCCCCTGAATCGTCTTCCCCATAAGCATAGTTATGTGGACTTTCTTCCGCCTTTGCACCTTGCACTTTTTTGTCTCTTAGTCCTGGCGAGGGCGACCTTTGTACCCGTGCCGGTGGTGAGCGGTCTTCATCTTCACTGGGCACATGATATGCCTCTGCCATACTCCGCTTCATAGCCATGGCACATATACTTTGAGTAAAAACCAAAATCAATGGTTAGGCATTATTTAGGGCTGAATATCACACTGATAATTAGAGTACAATTTTTAATGCAGGTTTGTGGCTAATAGACTGTCACAGGATAACGCTATGGTAAACCAACCGATCCAAACGAGGGATAGGGGACCAGTGTGGTGGTAGCCTCCCACACTCTAAGTACCTATAAACTTCTCCCACATGTGGCTTTCGTCACCAACAAGTTGAAGAAAATACTATAGGACTTGGAGCTACGCCTTAACGAGAAAAACAATTGGGGAATCTTAACGAGACCCAGGAATAAATCCTAGCGATGTAAGTGGTTCCTGCCAAACATCTCTCCATTCGGCAACGGGCGGCTTCAAATTAACCAAACAATGGAAGCATTGTTCTAACGATCATATGTAATATGATCAACTTAACTGTAAAACAGTAATAACTTATCGAAAAGTTTAAAAAAACTTTGTACGTGACTGCTAACATGAACTGAACCAACGTATTGATTTAGAAAGATACTAACCTGGTCGGTTTTGCAGTTAATATCGAAAAACTGCCAGAGCTGTTCACAAACGTCCTCCTGTTGTGAGCTGATTATGCTAATTGCTGGACTCGGATGTGCTTCCTTCTCCCTGGTCTACGAGTAGCCAGAGGTGAAGTACCAAGGTAAAATATATATATATATAT
Organism: Branchipolynoe longqiensis; assembly: GCA_030323885.1. Taxonomy (NCBI): domain Eukaryota; kingdom Metazoa; phylum Annelida; class Polychaeta; order Phyllodocida; family Polynoidae; genus Branchipolynoe; species Branchipolynoe longqiensis. The sequence goes on along the minus strand of CM059190.1, from coordinate 32,747,289 downwards.
ATATGCGAGTATAAAGATATGTAAGGGAATACAAGATACAACACTTTACACCATCTCGCCCCCCCCTCACCTCCCCCGCATGTTGACCAGTTTTAGTTGCACTGGAGGACTTTTTCTTATATGTGTATATGTATACATATATACATATTTTTTCTTCTTATATGTATATACATATATATGTATATATATAAAGATTACTGTTCTTACATAAATAAAAGCAATGTTACGATATACATGAATTTGTTTTATCAAGAACAAATGATATATATGCATGAATAAAATTAGTGCATATATATATATACCTGACGGGTCTATATGCGATAACGGCCAGACACAGCTGGCATACAGTGCTTAGAGTGGTCAGTGTGGCCCTTGCTGTACTAGAACTACTACACAGAGTCAGTTAGATAGGATACAGTGAACATACTATTACTTAGGGAACTGCAGATAGATAGTGTCATTGTTTATATTCCCATAATGGATTATAGAGCACATATATATATATGTATATATATATATATAATAATATATATATATGGACGAAAGTCCCAATCATAAATAAGTCTATTCATAGTGGGTACCCGGCACGCACCGCTCACCACTCCCCCTGCGCAAGGCTCCACTCCCAGTTTATATATATATATATATATATATATATATATATATATGTAAATATATGTATATATATATATGTATATATATATGTATATATATATGTATATATATAGATATGCGTGTATATAAATATGTGCGTGTATATAAATAAAGATAGTGATTAATGTAATAAAGATAGTGATTAATAAAATCAATTTGACTAAATACGTGAATTTGTCTCATTAACAAAAATATATTATATATGCATAAGCAAATTGGTGTATATATATATGCATGTATATATACATATATATCTTACATATATATATTATAAGTTTCTGCATAGTAATGCTGGAGTAGCCGCACACCCTGGTCAGGTAACAGACTCGTTAGGAAAACCGTAGGGCGAGCTGCTCACAGAGATGTGAGCCCCCCCTATCGGCGAACGGAGGAACCAGAAGTACTCGCTTAGCAGGTAGGGCTCTCAAAGTCCAGCAACTTGCTACATAACGTTGCACACAGTCCGATGAATTTTGTAATAGTATTTCTGCCATATTTATTGAGATAACCAACCAACCACTTTCATCTAAAACTCGGCTTGATTGGTTGTTGGAGTTTTATGTCATGGCAACATCTAAGGTCATATCAGAAGGGCTTCCAACTTGTGACAGTACGCACTCATGGCGTTTTATAGTGCTTCCCCACTGGAATACAAGGCTGCCAGCACCATGACCTGATATCCCACTCAGTCACATTCTCCTGATACTGAGCCAACCAGTCCTTGCCCTATCCTAATAATGCCGAGCATCTGACTTAGGAAGCGATCATTTTTAAGTCATCGGTTTAAATCCCACGATCTACCAAAATGGGACACAAACGCTCAACTCATTCGGCCATCCCATCTGGTCAATAATACTTGTCCTGATATGACCTCAGATGTTGGGAGGGAGAAAAACCCCAATCACTCAGTCAGGCCTTCGTCTGGAAAAACCGGAAGTTTCACATACTTCCACCATAGACGATTTCCACCACCAAACCAACCGCTGATTAAAGTGGCAAAAAAAATGCGGGTACCAAAAGCAGTTGACCGTGCAACGTGCATTAGCAAAAAGGTCTTATGGAGGATTCTCACCAGCAACTTGACCTCTGATGGCAGTCGCTAGAACTAATGTTGTAGGCGGCAAAAGCAACACCCCGTGCATCATGCTTTGTGGAAAATGTCTTATAGAGGATTTCCAGCGCTGTCCTGCTATCTGATGGCAATGGCAACAATGAATGTTGTGAGTTATAACTTTACTGCGCATAATCGGTAAAAACAGGTCCATTGTGAATGCTGCAAATTATGTTTCAGGATCTATCCACGAGAGGGCAGCACCGTACGATTCCACACAGTGAACGCCGATTGTAATGTAGGGAAGTGTCGCTAGGTGGTGACACCAAACCACTGCATCGCCTATAGCCGTGGTCACATGGGCAAAAAATAAAGCGATTTAGACAAGGCGAATACTAGGAGTCGAATTAGCGGCCCGTTCACACGGGCAGTACTTGGGCCGGAAGTCGATATATAATATGCACTTTTGATCGACCGGAAAGTAAACACACTAAGGTATCGACTGCGCATGCGTGTGAGGTGCTTAATCCGCCTCAGAGCGTCCACACGGGAAAAATAAATCGACTCAGAGAAATCTACTCGTGTAATGCATCTCCACAAGTGTTTTCCAGTATCAGGATCACAGGAATCGATTCAGCCCTAATTCGACTCAGACGCCCGTTCACACGCGAAATGTAACCCGAACTATACAAGTCGATTTCTATGAATCGATTTACAGCGCCCATGTGACCACGGCTTATGACTGAAGCAGGGGCATGGTGCGAACAAATATAACCCGACCACCTTGTGGTATTTATGGTTGGTTGTTGGAGTTGTATGTCCTGGCAACATCTAAGGTCATAATATGACGGTTACCGACTTGTGATAGTGGACACTCATGGTGACTTTATAGTGCAGCTACACTGGGAGACCAGGCCACCATCAGCACGACCTGACAGTGATATCCCACTCAGTCACCTTTTTCTGACACTGAGCCAACCAGTCTGTGCCCTATCCTATTAATGCCTGGTCTCGCAATGGGGCAGCACTATAAAGTCACCATAAGTGCGCACTTTCACAAGTCGGTACTCGTCCTGATATGAGCTCAGGACGTAAAACTCCAACAACCAACCATCACATTATTCAAAGTGTAGTATTATACAAAGAGTAGTATTAGTCAAGGAGTAGCCATGGTAAGAAGCTACACCCACCGATACCCCCGTCCCCTCCACCCCACCCCAACACCCTACCCCCACCGGGACACCGGGAACCAGCCGTTACGTGGCCGGGACACCGGCCAGAATTCACCAGCAGATTGGGACTTGTGGCGGAGTCCCATCAACCAGCAAGGCAGTCGGGTGTTTAGGACTGGTTGGTTGTTGGAGTTTTACGTCCTGGCAACATTAAGGGAATATCAGGACGGTTACCGACTTGTGACAGTGCACACTCATGGTGACTTTATAGTGCTGCCACAGTGGGAAATCAGACTGTCAGCAGCAGGACGCAATATCCCACTCAGTCACATTATCCTTACATGAGCTAATCAGTCCTTGACCTATCCTATTAATGCCAAGCGCAAGTCTAGGAAGTGATAATCATCAATTTTCTAAGTCATTGGTTTGACTCGACCGGGAAGCAAACTCCCGATCTCCCGCACGCGAGGCCCGCGCTCTACCGATTCGGCCACCGCGCCTGGTGGGGTGTTGAGGATGCTTAAGCCCCTGTCACACCTCGCCGGATTGAGGAAACGGATAAGAGCCGGACAAAAACATTCTAGTCCAGTGTGATTCTATAATGGACAGTAACGGACGGGTAACAGACGATAACGGATGGTAATGGTTGATGACGTATCTAACGATCAACGGACAATTCAGTATACAAAAAGAACTATAACAAACGGCAACGGACATGTAATGGATATGTAATGGACAGGAACGGACGGTAACGGATGGTAGCGGATGGGAACGGACGGGAACGGACGGGAATGGAAGGGAATGGAAGGGTAACGGATGGGAACAGACGGGGAACCGAGAGGAACAGACTGTAATGGATAATAACTGCATACATCAGTCTGGCGCAATCCGTTACAACTTTTGTACATACTCAAAACTTGTAACGGATCGAGCCGGATATCAACAGATATCAACGCATATGCAATGGACTTTGTTCGGTTTCTTTCCGTTTCCCCAATCCGGCGAGGTGTGACAGAGCCTTAAGGTTCCTGTTAGTAGGACTACTAGTAGGTGGCACTTTGTCTACATCCTTCATTGTCATTAACGGGATGGCCGAATGTGTTAGAGCGTCCGTCTCCCGTGCTGATAGATCGTGGGGTCGAGGGTTCGAACCCTGGTCGAGTCAAACCAATGACTTAAAAATTGATACTTATCGTTTCCTAGCCTGGCGCTCGGCATTATTAGGATAGGGCAGGGACTGGTTGGCTCAGTGTCAGGATAATGTGACTGAGTGGGATATCGGGTCATGGTGCCAGTGGCCTGGTTTCCCAGTGGGACAGCACTATAAAGTTGCCATGAGTGTGCACTGTCACAAGTCGGTACCCGTCCTGATATGACCTTAGATGCTGCAAGTACGTAAAACAACAAACAAACAAACAAATAAAACAATTGTCATTTACGAACTTATGCGTACGGTGTTTAGTACTTGTGGCCGTAGTGCTGAATCAACGATACCCCACTCAGTCACGTTATCCTGATACTGAGCTAACCAGTCCTTTCCAGGTTGCCTCACATTTATAGTCACAAAACCAGCCCAGTCAGGCATTGTACATTATAACCCGCAGTCGTCCGGGTGATCGATAAGTGTCATCCACGTGATTGCCCCCTTGCGGAAATGCACGAGGATGTCCCTGTGTAGGTCGCTTGGTGGCGCCCTGTTGGTGGCGCCCCCTGACGGCGTGTTCTGCTATAGAGCTGCTGCGGTTGGAAAAACAGATCAGAAGAGAGAATAAAGGACTACACAAAAGTCCCTGACCGTTCTTATATGATCAGAAAAGGAGTTGAACCTCAATCGACTACTGCATGTTGACATATACATATCTGTATACATATAATACATATATTTTGCTTGTTTGTTGTTTTACATCCTAGCAACATCTAAGGTCATATCAGGACGGGTACCGACTTGTGACAGTGTCGCTACCTTGCCTGGTGCTCAGCATTACTAGGATATGGCAAGGACTGGTTAGCTCATTATCAGGATAATGTGACTAAGCCAGAAATCAGGTCATGGTGCCAAGGGCCTGGTTTCCCGGTGGGGAAGCACTATAACGTCACCATAAGTGCACACTGTCACCAGGCGGTACCCATCCTGACCTTAGATGTTACCAGGATGTAAAACCCGAACAAACAAAAAAACAACAAATATACTGTAGCTTATGCTACCATTTTGTCGGTTTATTTATTTATGGTACACATCGTGGTAAGATCTGACGTCATAGAAAGACGGGTACTGATTCGTGAGTACAGTCATGGTGACGTCATAGAAAGACGGGTACTGATTCATGAGCACAGTCATGGTGACGTCATAGAAAGACGGTTACTGATTCGTGAGCACAGTCATGGTGACGTCATAGAAAGACGGGTACTGAATCGTGAGCACAGTCATGGTGACGTCATCGAAAGACGGGTACTGATTCGTGAGCACAGTCATGGTGACATCATAGAAAGACAGGTACTGATTCGTAAGCACAGTCATGGTGACGTCATAGAAAGATGAGTACTGATTCATGAGCACAGTCATGGGGACGTCATAGAAAGACAGGTAGGTACTGATTCATGAGCACAGTCCTGGTGACATCATAGAAAGACGGGTACTGATTCGTGAGCACAGTCACGGTGACGTCATAGAAAGACGGGTACTGCTTCGCGATCACAGTCATGGTGACGTCATAGAAAGACGGGTACTGATTTGTGAGCACAGTCATGGTGACATCATAGAAAGACGGGTACTGCTTCGTGGGCACAGTCATGGTGACATCATAAAAAGACGGGTACTGATTCGTGAGCATAGTCATGGTGACATCATAGAAAGATGGGTACTGATTTGTGAGCACAGTCATGGTGACGTCATAGAAAGATGGGTACTGATTCGTGAGCACAGTCATGGTGACTTCATAGTGTTTCCCCACTGGAAGCCAATTCCCTGATATCCCACTCAGTCAAATTATCATGGTACTGAGCAAACCACTCCTTGCCCTATTCTATCAATGCGAACACCAGGCTGGGTGGCGACTAGTATCAGTTTTGTAAGTCATTGGTTTGACTCGGCCGGGATTCGGACCCAGGACCTCTGACAGGAAGCCAGCCAGTGCTTCTTGGTTGTTGTGTGTTGGAGGCTCATGTCCTGACAACATCTAAGGACACATCAGGATGGGACCAAGGCTCTTCACAATTAGGCCATCCCGTTTGGTACATATGTTACGATAACATGTGTTATCACCATGTTGCAGTGCCGATACAACCTAAGATATTGTTAGGTTATAAACCCCCCCCCCCCAACCTGTCGATAAATTCGCCCAATTCCAGTGGAGACAATTCGAACTGCGTTCCAGCAGATGAACCAGAAATGTCACTTAAAGAAATAAGGACAATGCACACAAAAGAATATATATAATTAAATAAAATCAAGCCATCCACACAGAAAACCCCCCAAAAAACTGGGACAGAGAGATCTGGTAGGGATGGGTGTTCACTGTTGGGGTGTGTGTGCGGGGGGGGGGGGTCTGATTGACATGTTCGGTGAAGCCGTCTATTGGCTAAGTTTAGCGGGGATGAAAGTGGTCTCCATCAAACATCGCGGAAATCATCTCGAGCTTATTACACCAACGACAAATTTCCGTGAAAACACACGATTTCCGGGAGACGGACGCCCAAACTCATTTGGCCATCCCAACTGTCCTCAAAATCATCAGCAGGCAATAACCGCTTAATCTGTTAATACCAACTCCACCCCAACAATGAAATGACTCACACGACCTACAGCTAGCAATGCCGTGATTGATTTCCTCCCATCCGATTAATACTGCTAGGGAATTGCGGGCAAAATGCAGGAAGTCAGGTTTCACCAATCCTTGTTGTGCCTATGTTATCGCCTCACCCCCCCCCCCCCGCCCCCATCCCATAGCCGATGTCTACTGTTTGTGCTGTGGGAGGGGGGGGGGGGGCATCGCTAAAGTTGCATGGTCCGATGAAACATATTTTTTTTCAAAACCAAAACACTTATATAAATTTGGTTCTATATATCCAACTTAGATACTAGTGCATTACCTAAGTACTGGGAATAGCCTATAAAGAATTTTTTAATTTTTTTATTGAGGCTGTATTTATTCTGTCCATAGCATGTAAGCGTGGGTAGCCAGGCTTGTTTTCAATGCTGGCCAGCTGTAATGATCAGTGAATTTATTACCTCATCCCCTTGGACACCAAATTTGAGACAGGAACACTCATTAAGCAATTAGGTCAATCTTGTGGCCTAATTACCCATACTCTCATTCCAACTACCATATATGTAGCGCGGTCATCGCGAGATGTCAATATGCGTCATAGCTCGAGGACTTTTGGAAAGCTTGTCAAAAGTATTTTGGATTCTTTCAGCTCAAATTGCTTCAAAACTAACCAGTTTTCATCAAAGTTACTCCGGACTAATGATTACTAGGTTATAACGATCAATTTGATATATTTATCTAAAAATAAAAATAAAAATTCGGACCATGCAACTTTAAACAAACAAACACATATTATCGCCCATACCTAATTCATTCTTGCTTGGATTTTCTGTTCTACCAACATCTAATAAGTTCATATTATTAAAAAGGGTTTTAAAACCCAATTGTTGTCATATACAACCAGATTCCTTGGCATTTTGCTTAGGATTAATCTGTAAATATTTGTTTAAATCGTGGAAATCCGCGAAATCGCGGATATCTTTCATGCCAGGTTTAGTTAGTACGGTAAACATCTACAAGCAGACCAGACGGGATGACCGAATGAGTTAGAGCATCCGTCTCCCGTGGTGGTAGATCATGGGATCGTGGGTTCAAATCCTGGTTGAGTCAAACCAATGACTTAACAAATTTATACTTGTCACTTCCTAGCCAGGGGCTCGGCATTACTAGGATAGGGCAAGGAGCAGTGGAATGAGGAAGAACAGTCGTCTGCGACTGAAAGTTTCCCTGCTTAAACAACTAATGTACCAAAAAATACACACACAAAAAAGCCTAATGGGACTGGAGTGCCCGCCTCCCGCCCCCGCCCCCCTCCTCCCCCACCCCACCCCCAACAACTCCACTCAGCCGAACTGAAAACGAAGCCATGAACACACGGAGCCAGCTGCAAGAAAACAACTAACTCGCCCATCAGAAACAGTAAACACCCTCCAAAATAAAACAAAAAACAGATGGAAAAAAGCACACCAAACCACACAAAGTTGTCTCAAATATAAATTCTGCTTCATAGAATAATCCTTACATGCGTGAAAACTACCAAAAGAGGTAGTCGGAGGTGGCAGGCACCAGGTGTCGGCAGCAGTAGATAGAGGAACGGACAAAGGCGAAATAGAAGAAGAAGAATAATGATAATAATAATAATAATAAAAATGATAATAATAATGATGATGGTAATATTAATGATATTAATAATGATAACATCAACCATAACAATAAAAGTACAAATAAAAAATAAAAATTGAAGCCGTTTTAAGATTGAATTAATTTCAAAACATTTAAATTGTTTACATTAGTTGATAGAAGTGGAGGCAATTTTAGTCATGTACGATTGGTCTTCCTCATTCTACTGCTCCTTGAGCTCTCTCCTAGTAATGCCGAACACCAGGCTAGGAAGCGACAAGAAAGAATTTATACGTAATTGATTTGACTCGACCAGGTTTCGAATCCCACGATTAAAGAAAACAGGGGGGGGGGCACTCAACTCATTCAGCAATCTCGTCTGGCACAATGACCGATATAATCATATATATATTTATTTATCTTTCTACATATGGATGCACCGGACGCGGTATAGCGCAGGCTGCCCGTGCGGAAGATCGGGAGTTCGAAACCCAGCTGAGCCAAACCAATGACTTATAGTTATACAAATTGATAATTGTCGCTACCCAGCCTGGAGCTTGGCCTGGTCTCCCGGGGGGGGGCAGCACTATAAAGTCGCCTTTTTTTTGGTCCATTAGTTGTTTAAGCAGGGGAAATTTCAGTCATAGACGACTGGTCTTCCTCATTCCACTGCTGGTCGATAGAAAGCCCGAGCCTCCACTTTTACCGACCCAAGGGATTTTTAACCTCCCACACCACATAGACATGGTATGAGAGCAACCGGCCTTTGATGACGCTGTAAGTTATACACAGCGGTGGAAATCCAAATTGGCAGAGCTGGGGGCATGGGGAATCGAACCGCCGACCCTCAGATTAGGAGTCTGACCTAGAAAAAAGTCAGACACTCTAACCACTCCGCCACAGAGAACGACTGTCAAAGGGTTAATACCCGTCCTGATATTACCTTAGATGTTGCTGGGATGTAAAACAACAAACAAACAAACAATACACGGATGCTGATGATCATAATGACACGCCCACAACACTCTTCCCGTTTGCTGAGAGTCATGAGCAAATGCCAAGACAAAAATATTAAAAAAACTATAAAAACTATAAAAGCAATAACAAAAATAAAACAACAAAAACACTACCCACCATGGGTCAAAACTTTCCGGGGAACAATTTTCCACCGAACTAGTCACGTGATGCGGAGCCCCGCGCGTGAACAAGACCCGACTTCCGGTTTCCCCTGGTGGCGCCCCTGGCGCAAATACGGGACATTAATTACGGCATTAATTACGGTACACAATTAATTACCAAGTCCCCGGCGTTCCCATCACGACGCTGACGACCCCTGGTGGCGGGAAGGGTCAAACAGGAACGTCCATACGTCATAGCACGTCACACGGCCGGCTGTCAGCCAGCGTGACGTCAGCTTCCGGTTTGTGGGTAAGACTTACCCCTCTGCTGACGCCACCTGGCGAGGTATATCAAAGCTAGGCCGCCAAACCATCTTAATAGTCTTATTCTTAAGACTGGCCGTGGCCTGCTGTCGACATGTGAGTTGACAAGCTGTCAATCAATCAGAATACGAGCCCCAATCAATACGTTGACCTTTTAGTTTTAACCCCTTCTAGTATTGATCAGCGAATTCAAAGTGCTTTGGCATTTGTTTGTTTGTTGTTTTACGTGCTGGCAACATCTAATGTCATATCAGGACGGTTACTTTATAGTGCTGCCCCATTGGGAAATTAGGCCACTGGCACCATGCCGCGATATCCCACTCAGTCACATTTGCCTCACACTGAGCTGAGCAGTTCTTGCCCTATCCTATTAATGCCGAGTGCCAGGATAGGAAGTGACATGTATCAATTTTAAAGTCATCGGTTTTATTCGACCAGGATTAGAACTCCTGACCTTCCATATGCGAGGCCCGCGCTCTACCGATTAGGGCACCTCGCACAGTCAAGTGCTTTGATATGGAGCGTGAGCGTGAACTACAACACCGTTAGTTAATAGAGACACCACTAAATGGCGCCACTAATCGCCAACAAGTTAAACTTTGTGTTCGAATATATACATGGGGAGGAGGCACCCGAATGCATTCGCCCCAACAGAGTTGGGGGGGGGGGGGTAGCACTCCACCAAAGCGCATAAGGAGGAATAATAATAATAAAGCACATGTTCCCCTACAATTTATACTCGCATAATATGTAATACATCACACACACACACACACACATATATATGGATAGTGTTGTTTGTTTTTGTTGTTTTATGTCCTAGTAACATCCAAGGTCATATTAGGAGGGGTACCGACTTGTGACAGTGCGCACTCACGGCAACTTTATAGTGCTGCCCCACTGGGAGACCAGGCCACCACCATGACTTGATATTCCACTCAGTCACATTATCCTGACACTGAGCCAACCAGTCCTTGCCCTATCCAAATAATGCTGAGCACCTGGCTAGGAAGCAACAAGTATCAATTTTTAAGTCATTGGTTTTGACTCGACCAGGGCTCGAACCCACGATCCCATGGTCTACCAACACGGGAGACGGATGCTCTAACTCATTCGGCCATCCCATATGGGTAGTGATAAGAATGTTATCGCATGTAATAAGCTCTGTAGTGTCCTGCTCCTCTCCACCCACCCCCTCCTCGGGGTGGGTGGGTGGGGTACCGGCATCCTTCACTCTAACCCCCCCCCCCCCCCCCCCCCCCCCCCCTTGCGCGGGGCTTTTCACTCACATCGGGCTGCTTGTTTCTATCATTATTTGCATAAATATGTATACATGCTATATTGTTAATGTAACGCTCATTATATATACAGTAAAATCTCTCTAACTGACCACCTCCACAAATCGACCACTCCCTTATATCGATCACTTTATTTGGGTCCTAAACGCTCGCCCATACAATACCATTATAAGAAAAAACTCCCTAAGCCGACCGCCTCCCGATATGGAACATTTAAAGTCGGTCCCATGGTCGGTCGATTTAGAGAGGTTTTACAGTATATAGTTTCTCTCTGTCTGTCTGTCTGTCTCGCTCTCTTTCTCTCTTTCTCTCTTTCAGCGGTACAGTGAGAGGCGGTTATAGTGTGCAGGGGTGGTGGCGCCACCATCGGAGCTGGGGTCGGGGAGGCTGGAGCAGTAGATGACTATAAGAGACTCCCACAGTCCATGGAGCTGAGTGAGTGATGAGGGACAGGAGAGGATATTCCGGCTTATTATACTTGTATAATTCTTATACATTATATAAATATATACATATATATATGACGTCACCGCACCGCTCCCCGCCCACTCCACCTCTGTCTGTCTCTCTCTCTATATATATAGAGACAGACAGACAGACAGACAGACAAACAGACAAACAGACAAAAGAGCACAACAACTGCTTGTTAAAGTTGCATAGTCCGATGGTTTTGAAATTCTGAATCTTTCTGAGAAAAATATATTAGATCGATCACTAGTCTCCTCTTTACATTAGTTCAAAGTTACTTATATTTTAAATGGTAAACTTTTGAGATATTTTTAGTGCAAACGTGGGAAATTAGTTTTGGCAAAACATGCCAAAACTCTGACACCATAGACTTCTGCAGTAACAGGTTCTGTTAAATTGATTCAGTGTTGCCTTCTACGCAGAAACAAATGCTTAATAAGTGCATCAGTATCTAAGTTAGATATGTCAAATCAGATAGTTGGTTTCGTTTTGAAAATTTGATATTTCATCGGACTATGCAGCTCTAAGACAAGGTAGGTGAAAGCCAGGCCAACAAGTGTGTGAGTGGTCGATCGAAGTGTCTGGCCTGTTATCACATGGGCCCATTGCCCGATATCAGGTCTGGGTCGCGGCGGGGTGGGTGGTGGAGTGGTGGGGTGGTGGTACGTGTGGTGCGGGGACTCATGCGAGAGGGGGTTCACTGAATGTGAAATCCCAACTAATTGCGTCAATTAGCAAGCAACACGGGTGGGAACCCTCGTAGACACCACTTGCTATCCAGACCGCACTTCGTCCACATTTCTCCTCTCTGCTGGCCATGCTCCTCCTTGATAATGTCTAAAAATAGTTCCAGGAGGGGGAGCCCGCCAGCATTTCACTTTCTACTCTTACTCTGTCCGTGTCTTTGGCTTGCCGGCTGGTCACCATAGAGCAAATAGACACGGTCCTTTGACTCAACTCTCCTCATTTCTCTTTCCTATACTCTACCCTTTTTTTTTCTTTCTCCCAGGCTTACTTCTCCCCCTGATCAAGGGAGTTGTTTGCTTGGGTGGGGCCCTTTACCTTATCATTTCTCTCGCTTTGTTCTTGTTGCTGGAACTGCTGGACCCACCTTTACCAATCCCTTCCTCCTAAACCCTTGCTGCTGTCGACTGGATACGAGGGCTGTGCTACCACCGGACCGGAGTGATTCGGGGCCTCCCCAATGACTCGTGGTTTAATTGTTGTAAAGACATCCCAAGCTACTTCAACCGTCCCACCAGAAGATTAATCTTCAACCAAAGATTGGACCTATTTATCGGTGCATCTCTATATTGCTGCAGTTCTGCAGCTGGTAACCGTCATAAGGTTACAAATCCCCCAGAAGTCAAGGGAACCCTCACGATTAGGTGTCGGCAGGAGAATCATGTTGTAAAAATATACAGATTTTCGGTTTGGAATTATATATTGGCAGAGAGCATTATTATCCTCGGGCAATGGAGTGGGGACCAAGGTTATGTAATCTAAAAGCAATGGGTGCCCCACTAGCTGTGTGACATATTAAGCTATGGGAAATATATGTTCATACATAGTGACCAAGATTGTGATGAGATGTTCCTATATAAGAGACAGTGAATGTTTGGTATAATGTTCCCTCTATGCACCAGTAAGGGTGCAAGTGGAGGAAAAGGACATTTTTAATATATATATATATTTATTGTAACTGTCTGCAACTACCTGTTACCACAGGGCCGATGGGCAAGCACACCAGCCATACTGCATACATTAGGGACACCACCTACAGCTGGGTTGAGTGACCGCTGCCCATATGGGGGGGGGGGGGCATCGCCTCCCGGGCTGTGGAGGGTACCTGATTGGCTGGCTGTGGGAGGCCCAGTCCCCTGCACCCCCTTGCCCACCTTACCACACTAGTCTCACTTTGATATTGATTATTCTAGACACTTCTCCAGACACAGTGGGCAGCAACACTCTACTCCTGACTCTTGAGTGAGACACACTCTCTCTTGGGCAGGGACCCAGACACTCTGTCTGATGCTCCACCTATCATATATACAAACTGAGCTGTGTGCAACAACCATGGGACTCCGGTTCAATGGGCTGTAGGCACTGATTTATAGACATGCTAAAGCGGTAATCAGACTCTGTGTGGACAGAAGGTAAGGGGTCAGGGTGATAGGTCACTAGTAGATGAACAGGAGTTGATGCCAATGAAGCACAACTTCTTCACTGTCAATCTTGCGTGACTTGTCTTCCCTTTCTTCCTAATGACAACTGTCTGTCAGATGTGAACTGACAGACAGTTGTCAGAACGCATCTGGGAAGAGTTGTGTGGTATTATCTGGCGCGCTGACGGCCGGGCATCCAGTCCTATTATAATGTGGCGGTGGGGTGAGGTGGGGGATGTGGGGGGTAGTGTGGGGGGTGGGAGGAATGGGGTTATGGTGCGGGTGGCCTGGTCATCCAGTGGGACAGCACTATAAAGTCGCCATCAGCGCTGCACTGCCACAAGTCCGTACTCGTCCTGATATGACCTTACATGTTGCCAGGATGTAAAACTCCAATAAACAAACCACGGCAGCAGGTGACGACCAGCATACATTTTCAAGTCATTGGTTTGATTCGGCCAGGTTTGGAACCCGGAGGTTCGAATCCCATAACCTACCAAAATGGGAGGCGGACGCTCAACTCATTCCGCCATCCTATATAAGTTTTCATTTGCACAGTTTCATCACTACATTTATTCCCCACTTTTACACCAGAAACAAATTCACAGAAATTATTGATAATAAAGGAAATCAATCCGTATGGATTATGACTACGACTGCACAGCAGCGAAAACAAGTCCATGCACTTAACCATTATAAGCAGAATAAACAAACCATCACTACAAAAAGAAAAAGAGTAATTGTCATATTGAATGAATTAAGACATTTAGTCAACATAATTATACTCATAGAATGGGAAAATAACATGAACCTTAAAACATAATAAATCCTAGTTGTTTGTAATTTGTAATTTAAACAATCAGACCTGTCAGCCCCATTGATTAACGGGCCCGTGTCTCCATAGCAACAGGGTATTCACTCATATGGAAATAGACGCCACGTGGCCAGGAAGCACTGCGCCGTGTAACTAAGGCCAGACTAAATTTGGTGATCGTCCTTTTGATCAAACAAATCAGGGTCGGGCGGGCGGGCGGTTTTTATTTTTATTTTTATTTTTGTTTCAGGATATGAAACAGTTCTAGACGTTTCAATTTTGGAAGTCAAATATTTTAATTACCTGTAGCAACTCTCTTTTTCCCACAATGTTTTCATTTATTCCACAGAAAATACATATTGGTTCATATACTGCTGAGTAATATGTAAATTCTATGCATTTTTAACAGTTTAAAAAGAAATGATAAAATAATAAAAAATCAAGGGCAGGCCATTTTTCAGGCACGGGCAGGGACGATCAACACTTTCTTTTATTGGCCTAACTCAGTCTAATTTAAAAGTGACAAGTGAAGAACAGGGCAGGACTATGGACGTCACCACTGGAGGCAGCACCACGTGACCTGCTGAAGTAGGGCAAGCCCCCCCCCCCTCCATCCACAGACCCAAATGAGGAGTGTTGGTGGACACAAGAGAGCCAACTTCCACTCACGTGACCAGAGCCGGAGGGCTTAGCCCAGGAGAGGATGTGGTCATGTGACTCTGCGCAGGCGCCGACAGCGTTGGCTCTCATTCGCTGAGAGTAATTTGTACTTATTTATAGAGGAATTAATACATACAGTAAAACCTCTCTAAATCGACCGACCATGGGACCGACTTTCAATGGTCCATTTAGGGAGGTGGTCAGCTTAGGTTTTTTTTTTTTATCATTACCATGGTATTTATTGTACGAGCGATCTTTTGTGACCCAAATAAAGCGATCGATATAGGGTAGTGGGTGATCTGTGGAGGTGGTCGGTTAGAGAGGTTCTAATGTATACTCATTTATAGAGAAGGCAATTTATACTCATTTGTAGAAAATTTGGCGCTGAACGAGATGTTGACCTGAATTTAGTCTAGGCTACTAGAATCGGCTTGCACATTTTTGCAATGACAACACCTGAGAAAATCAACTTACCTATGCCGACATGTGTATGCGTCATTTCATCTGGGGCGGTCAGTTGACCTCACTACAGTCCCGACATATGACATATTGCTTAAAGCTTCATAGTCCGATTAAGCTTCAAATTAAAAAAAAAAAAAACACTCACCTAGATTTGATTCTACATATCTAACTTAGATGCTGATATACTTATTAAGCATTTGTTGCCTCATATAAGAGAATGCTGAGTCAATTTAATAAAACCTATTACTGAATAAGACTATGGTGTCAGAGTTTTGGCATGCTTGGCAAAATTAATTTTGGCATGTTTGTGCTTCAAATATCTCCAAAGTTAGAATTTAAAATCAAAGTTACCACAAACTAACGTAAGGTAGATAACAATCAACTGAATATATTTATCTCACAAAAATTGGCCGAAACGCAAAACAATCAAACTATGCAACTTAAAGTTTCCGGTTTGATTCATGCCTTGGGTTGTATGTTCATATTTCCCGCTAATCAGGTCTGGCCAAAATGCATCTCACAAGACACAGCGAAAGAGAGAACAAAACAAGGTGGCCAAAGGAAGAGGTGGAAAGAAACCACCAGGGAATGGACAGGCCTGGACTTTCGCAAGACCCAGAGGGCAGTGGAGAACAGAGAGCAAAGTCATGTGTGGTGCCCCGACCGACCCTCATGGTTAAAAGATTGCTGCTGATGATGATGATGATGATGATAATGAGGAGGAGGAGGAGGATTGTAGCTACTTTCAACATAATGACTAGATCCTGTCCTGTCGGGTCATCCCCTCTAATCCTCACGAAAAGGAGGTCATTAGTACAAAATTCAGGAGTCTTCCCTCCTCCCGCCTCTAATCCCCCCCCCCCCCGGGCCTTCCTCCGTGCCGCCAACATCCTCTGTTCCTCCCGGGTTTATTTCTCGCTCGCCTGAGTAAAATCCACAACTCGCCATTGTCATGTGCTACTTACATCCTTCAGTGGTGCCCTCTGTATTCACCCCTTTACTTAGATCAAATATTCACCCCATGCTTGCAGTCCAGGGGTGAACACAAACCCTATATAAAAGCTGGCGAAAACTGCTTTAGTATGGAACAGGAAGTCAAAACTCTGGCTCCAGTATCAAATAGCTACCCATATCGGCACAGAGTTGGTGAAATGGGAGATAATGCAAAAAGAGAAGATGGCGGCGATAGAACGCAGTCGATTTCACTTATAAAGTGTATTAAACGATATGTTTTATTATATTTTTCAAGTCAAAGGTAGCGGGTAAATATGAAAAATATATTTTGCTTCTTAAATTAAGAATTTATTTGCTCGGTTAATTCCCCCAGCATGTCAAAATTCTTCACCAGTTTTTCTAATGTGTTGGTTTTTACCCCTGTACTACAGGTACGTGTGAATCTTTTATCTCCCCTTTACTGTACTACTTGATTGCTGGAGTCAAACCATTGACATAAAAATTGATACTTGTCGCTTCCTAGCCAGGCGCTCAGGATTAATAGGATACGGCAAGGAAGGGTTGGCTCAGTGTCAGGATAATGTGACTGAGTGGGATATCAGGTCATCTTGCTGGTGGCCTAGTCTCCTAGTGGGGCATCACTATGAAGTTGTCATGTGTGCACACTGTCACAAGTCGGTACCCATCCTGATATGCTAGGACATAAAACAACAACAAACAAACACAAAAATTACTTGATTAAAGCTGCCTAGTCCGATGGATTTGAGCTTGTCATTTACTGAGATTTTTATGAATGTATTATCTTGATCGTTATAATTTACCTTACTTTAGTTTGAACCGTGTCTGATACCCCACTCTGATCTGAAACCACTAATAGCCACCACATCAAATCCAAATGGCAACATGAGTGGGATGAAAACATTAATAAACTTAAAGAAATTGAACCACCTGTGGGAAAACCACCACAGACTCATGTAGGAGGTCGGTGGGACCAAGTGGTCCTTAGCCGCTGCTGTATTGGCCACTCATGGCTAACACATGTTTTCCTACTCAAGGGAGACCCTCCCCTGAATATATTGGATGTCAGTCCCCACAATTGACTTCACACTTCAATTTACAATATAAAGCATTAAATAAAAATTGTGTAAATACTTTTATAAACCTGTAACACGTGCCTTGCTTAATTAATGAATGTCATAAAACAAATTACAAGGAAAAAAAAACACTTGTTACTTTTCTATGCGGGTGTCTGCTCCACGTGTAGCTTCAATGATTCGAGAACGAGCGAAGGTTAAATATACAAGGAACCATTTTGAAAGTCACCTCTGAGCCAAAAATTAATCAAATTAAATTAAAAAAGAGGAAAACAAGCAAAACAAATCCAACCTTTTGGTAAATTTCCCACAATTATCTGGCAGTTCTCACGCTATGAGGGACTGACTACCTTTTGCAATAATCCAATCGTCGAAATATATTAGACTAAAATCAGCGATCTCTTTAAAATAACAGTTTTTTTTTTAAACACTTAAAATAAACATTAAAAAAAAAGAGATTACCACCCAACTTCCATCCCTGTTAAAAGGAAGAAACAAATTGCTCGCATAATTTGTTTCAACATCGCTTCCGGGTATTCAGACGGACATAATGTTTGTCCAACTGGTGTGTGTTGATGGTTGTCTGGCAACAAGCTCACGCCACCTAGTGAGGGAGGTGGATGCTACGGGGGGAGGAGGCGGGGGGGGGGCTGCGGGTGAGGGGTGAGGAGAGAGCGAGGGGGTGGGTGGGGAGGGGGGTGAAGAGGGAGGGGGTGGGGTGGGGTGGGGTGGGGTGATGAGAGAGGGAAGGGGTGGGGTGGGGAGGGGGTGAAGAGGGAGTGGGTGGGGGGGTGTGGAGTGAGGGAGGGGTGGGGGGTGGGCGTGCGGGTGAGGAGAGACGGAAGGGTGGGGTGGGGGTGAGGGGTGAGTAGAGAGGGGTGGGGTGGGGTGGGGTGGGGGGTGGGGGGTCCCCATGGTCGAGAGAATCTCCGCCTGGCCCAGACTCGGGATAGCTTACAAGCTGCAGGCAGCCGATCTCTCCCGTGGGAGGCGCCACCAGGAGTCACGTGATGCGATCACCCCATTGGGGGATGGGGGTGGGGTGGGGGTACCGTTACATTTACACGGGCACTGGTCGTTTTGGGCCAGACCGTTAATGCAACGATGGCGGGTGTGAATGATGTGAGGTGGTGGTGGTGGGAGGGGTGGTAGTGGTGGTGGTGGAGTGGTGGTGGTGGGGGAGAGGGTGGGAGGGGGTGGTGGTGGGGTGGTAGTGGTGGTGGGAGGGGTGGTGGTGGAGTGGTGGTGGTGGGAGCGGTGGGAGGGGTGGTGGTGGTGGGATGGGTGGTGGTGGTGGGAGGGGTGGGAGGGGTGGTGGTGGTGGGATGGGTGGTGGTGGTGGGAGGGGTGGGAGTGGTGGTGGTGGAGTGGTGGTGGTGGTGGTGGAGTGGTGGTGGTGGGAGAAGGGGGGAGGGGGTGGTGGTGGTGGAGGGTTGGGCGTGATATGGGTGATGGTTGTGTGTGGGGGGAGGGGTGGTGGTGGAGGTGGTGATGTGGGTGGTGTTGTGTGGTGGAGTGGTGGTGGGGGTGTGGTGGAGTGGTGGTGGAGGTAGTGGTGGTGGGGAGGGTCTGTGTGGGAGGGGCTGTGGTGTGTGGGGGAGGGGTGGTGGTGGTCAGGTGGTGATACTCGTGTGTGGGGGAGGGGAGGTGGTGGTGGAGTGGGGGTGGGACGGGTGGTGGTTGTGGTGGTGGCGGCGGGGGTGGTGTGGGGGGAGGGGTGGTGGTCGTGGAGGGTTGGTGGTGATATCGGTGATGGTTGTGATAGTGGTGTGTGGAGGAGGGTGGTGGTGGAGGGGTGGTTGTGGTGATGATGTGGGTGGTGTGTGGTGGAGTGGTGGTGGAGTGGTGGTGGAGGTAGTGGTGGTGTGTGGTGGAGTGGTGGGGAGGGGCTGTGTGGGAGGGGCTGTGGTGTGTGGGGGAGGGGTGGTGGTGGAGGGCTGGTGGTTGAGGTGTGGTGGTGGTTGATGGTGTGGAATGTTGGGGAGGGGTTGTGGTGGTGCGGACGAGGAGAGGAGTGGAGTGGTGGTGGTGATGGTGGTGGCGGCGGTGGTGGTAGAGGGATGGTGGTGATGGTGGTAGGGTAGTGGTGGTGTTGAAGGGGTGGTGGTGGTAATGGTGGTGTGTGGTGGTGGAGTGGTGGTGGTAGTGGTGCTGGGGAGGGGTTGTGTGTGGGGGGGCGGGGGGGGGTAGGGGGCGGGGGGGGGGAGTGACGTGGGGTGGATGGGAGGGGTGGTCCAACAATTGTGGAGTTCACAGCGTGGAGTTCTCAAGAGATTTAATCTTCAGTTGAAAACTTGTGCAATTAATTACACTCAGGAGAAGGAAGTTCACTCCCACGCTGTGCTGGGAGTTCGCTCAAGTCGACACTGAATCACTGGTCAGTGGTCGGTATCCAGTTCCTATAGGATGATATGATTGGATACGATGTGAAACCACAATCACTTCACCTCATGTTCCCACGCCGGAGTTTTGAAGACCAGGAGTATGTTCCGCAAAATTATAGTCGGCTTACACAAAAGAGCTGAGCATCCGCCTCTCCATTTGGTAGATCATGGGATTCGAACCTCGGGGTTCCAAGCCTGGTTGAGTCAAAGCAATGACTACACAATGTATACTTATCGCTACCTAGCCTGTCACTCAGCACTACAAGGACAGGGCAAGGAACAGTGAAAGAGGAGGACCAATTGTCCGCAATTGAAATTTCCCTTGCTTAATCAACTAATGCAAACCCCCATAACAAATATTTAAGAAAAGGCTGTGCATATTATGCATCTTTTCCGAGGCCGGTGATATGGCCAGATGATCTCATTAGAACCGGCACGCTGGTAGTTCACTAATCACTCCCCAGGTGGTATTCTGGCGCTGTGGAGATAATTAACGCCAAATGGGTGTGTTCAATAATCAGCCACCTAGGCCGCATTCAGGGTCCATCTCCGCGATGCTTTTTGGCTTATTTCCGTTCAAGGTGCGTCTCCGAGGTGCCTCCGAGATGCCTCTGAGACGTCTCCCTTTTCAGATAGGAGACAAAAAGCGCCTTGAAAATGGTTTCAGTGGTTTCAGCCAATCACAGCACAGCTTTTCCACTGCATATGGGGGCGGCCATTGTCGAGGTGACCAACTGCTTTTGACGTTCAGACTAGCGTGACGTCAAAGGCATCGCGGAGACCTCTCGGAGACAGACCCTGAACACGGCCCAGATGTCTCACAGCACCAGCCGTATGCCCTAAGGCTAAAGACTAGACGGGATGGCCGAATGAGTTGAGTGTCCATCTCCTGTTTTGGGAGATAGGGGGATCCGAACTCATGGGATCGTGGGTTTAAACCCTGGTCGAGTGAAACCAATGACTTAAAAATTGATACATGTCGCTTAATAGCCAGGCACTCGGCATTATTAGGATAGTGCAAGGACTGGTTGGCTCAGTGTCAGGATAATGTGACTGAGTTGGATATCAGGTCATGGTACTGGTGGCCTGGTCTCCCAGTGGGGCAGCACTATAAAGTCGCCATGAGTGCACACTGTCACAAGTCGGTTCTCGTCAGGATATGACCCTACATGTTGCTAGGATGTAAAACAACAACAAACAAAACAAACAAAACTCTAAAGCTGAATTAAAAAAAACACCCAGCGATATGACACGTTTAATAAACCAAAACAATTCCTTAGATTTGATTCTACATATCTAACTTAGATACGTATGCACTTATTAAACATTTATTGCCACATAGAAGGGGTTCCTGGGGCAATTTCATAGAACCTATTACTGCTGAAGCCTATGGTGTCAGACTTTTGGCGTGCTTGCCAAAACTAATTGTACATGTTTGCGCTTAAAATATCTCAAAAGTTAGCCATTTAAAATAAAAGTTACTTCAAAGTAAAGTAAGGTGGATTATAACAATCAATTTGATATATTTATCTCAGAAAAATATCAATATAACCATAGATGGCACAAACATAGAACAAGTATCCGAATTCATATATCTCAGACAAAAGATTACTAATGATGGGAGATGTGAGGAAGAAATTAAAAGAAGGATAACAATAGCCCGAATAACATTCTCCAAAATGTATAGAGTGCTAACATCAAGTAAGATATTAATACAAACAAGGAAGCGTATTCTTCAGTGCTATGTGTGGTCTACTATAATGTATGGGGCTGAGACATGGACAATCTCTAAGAAAATGTACAAACGTTTAGCAGCATTTGAGATGTGGACTTATCGAAGGATGATGAAAATATCATGGACAAAGAAGATCACCAACAAAGAAGTTCTCAGAAAAATTAAAAATAAGAAATGCTTGTTTGCCACTATACAGACAAAGAAACTTATTTATTTTGGCCACATCATTTGTCAGAGTTCAATATACCGTACATTGTTGGAAGGGAAGGTGAATGGCAGCAGAGGGAGGGGGAGACCAAGAACATCATGGTTTACAAATATTTCACAGTGGACAGGCTTGAATTATTCACAGTCTATCAGAACAGCACACCATCGGGACAAGTGGAGAACCATTGCATCCAACCCTCGACTAGAGGACGGAACTATTGATTGATTGATTGATGTCAGAAAATGTACAGAACCTCAAAGCCATCGGACTATGCAACTTTAACAAACTGGAGTCAATATTACGAGTGTGCATGCGCTGAAAACGGCGTTGGCAGCAAAGCAAAGGCGTACAGCCATTGAGTTTGCCAAAATATGCATCGGGCAAAACTTCCCTTTTATTCAAAATTAATAGAAATACATAACAATTTGGCACAAACATGGACGGAAGGATGCAATATGAATATAATGAATATGTTTAAGACACAACTCTCCATAATTAAGCATTTTCAGCTAAGAAACATACAATTTCAGTCACTTTACAGGCTGATGTTTACATCACCATTGATTAGCCATAAGTAATTCTTGTTCTAAATATTAAAATGTCAAATGTGTCCACAAAACCTTGTTTCAAAGAAATATATAACCAATATCTGATTAACCCTACTCATTTTCTATTTCTACATATGTCATTAACCATAGGATATAAATAAAAACATGAATAAAATAAGTCAAACTGACTCCGGCTATGGCTCTAACACTAGTCTGAGTGCCTAGATTTGTCTAAATCTAAATGCAGATGGCATAAGCAAAACAGGCAAATCACCTGGACCTGACGGAGTACATCCAAAAGTGCTGAAGGAATTGAGTGTGGTGCTTGGAAAACCACTTGCTATAATTTTCAATAAGTCATTTGAATCTGGTTGCCTACCCAACGAATGGAAAATAGCAAATGTTATCCCAATTTTCAAAAAAGGAAACCGGCATTCTCCAGCAAATTATAGGCCAGTAAGCCTCACATCTATAGTATGCAAAGTAATGGAAAGTATCATCAGAGAGCACATGCTCAGCCATATGCTAAAGAACAAATTTATGTCGGACCACCAACATGGGTTTCTACCAAAGAAATCAACAGTTACGCAGCTACTAGAAACTTTGGAAATATGGACCGACGCAATGGATAGGGGGGAATCACTAGATACTATATACTTAGATTTCATGAAGGCATTTGATACTGTCCCCCACCAGAGGCTAGCTACCAAGTTACAAAACTATGGCATCGAAGGAAATACTCTCAGATGGATCCAAAGTCTTTTGACTGGAAGGAAACAGCAAGTCGTAGTAAATGGTAGTAAATCTTCCTTCAAAGAGGTTCTCAGTGGGATACCTCAAGGGAGCGTCCTGGGCCCTATTCTGTTCGTCATTTTCATCAATGACCTGCCAAAGATTGCATCATGTGGGATAAAATTATTTGCAGATGACGCAAAGATCTACAGAACTGCGAATTCCACGGAAGACTGTGCTGATCTGCAAAAGGACCTGCTGGAAATGGAGAATTGGGCCAAGCAGTGGCAGATGAAGTTCCATCTGAATAAATGCCAGGTCATGCGAATAGGGAGACACCACCCAGAGTATACATATGTTATGCATGAAAATTCTACTGGCCAGCCACTAAATCTCGAAGAGAGTGAGGTAGAGAAAGATTTAGGAGTATTTGTAGACAATAGGCTAAGCTTCTCCCAGCACATACAACAAACCGTATCCAAAGCTAATAAGATTGTGGGAATGATTCGCAGAACCTTCAAATACTTGGACGAAAAGATGCTGATCACTTTGTACAAGAGCCAAGTACGGCCAATACTAGAGTATGGAGTCACTATATGGCACCCAACGTTGAAGAAGGATATTAAATCCATTGAAGCTGTTCAGAGAAGGTTAACTAAGCTAGTGCCACATCTGAAGGACCTTAGTTATCCAGACAGACTCAGGAGACTCAAGTTACCCAGCCTCACATACAGAAGATTTCGTGGGGACATGATCAACACATGGAAGTTCCTGAATGCTGAGTATAATGTGGATGAGGCCTTGCTATTCAGACGCATACAGGGAAGCAATACCAGAGGTCACTCCAAGAAGCTTTTCAAGCCAAGGTACAACAGCTCACTCAGAGGGGCCTTCTTTTCACAGCGAGTGATAAACATGTGGAATGAGCTACCGGGAGAAGCGGTGGAAGCAGCTACCATGAATCAATTCAAGAATGCGCTGGACAGGGCCTGGGCCAGAGAAACATTCCTGTACGATTTCGAGGCTGCATACCATTAGAGCTGAGAGCTACGAGCTTTGATGGCTACCACAAGCCTGCATCAAAGAAGAGGATAATAATAATAATAATAAGATGTGCATATTATATTGATGTAAATGCAATGCTGGATAAAAGATTAATATCTTAATTTATTATATATATTATTTTAGTTAGTGTTCTATGTTTCAAACAAGAGCTGAGATGAGCTGAAACAAGCACATTTCATAACTGCACCCAGTGTCTTAGCATGTGCCATGTGCTTCTCGCGGGTTTGTTTTGCTCTGACACATCCCACAATGCACCATGCGGCTGGAACGGTGATGTAGTCTATATAGCATAGCTTTGTGGAGTGTATGGGTGTGTAGGCAATATCGGTAGCGAGGCAATAACCTTTAAGCCCTGTACATATTACTTATGGACAGATAGAATGGTTGTTGCGGACACGGCATAATGTGACACACGTGTATGGTATTAAGCAGTTATTGCTCGATATGGGAATAACAGCCCGAGGGCATCGTGGGTGAGTATCGACTGATTTGAAATTGAGGTCAATACCCTTTCCGGAGACCCTCATAGTCTGGAATGAGCGATGACGCTCATTCGTAGTCATTGCTGGGCATGGAGACTGCGAGGCTGCACACACCCACCACCTCCCGCCCTCCTATGGGGGAGGGGGGAGGGGAGCATCCACCACACCAGGCGGGGAAGGGGTATACACACCCTCCCCCGCACATCAACCAATCACAACACACAACACCAAACACTTCAACCAATCATGTCACAACAAAACCAGGACCCAGGGGCTCCACACATCCCGATTGTCAGTCTGCAAAACTAGCTTAGCTGTCTATCTAATGATTTTTCACTAAACTTGAAAAGTTTGGACTCTCCTTTGACTGCTGCTGGCAGTTATTCTATTATGAGATGGTTCTGTTTCATAGTGATGTTTCTATCGCGATTCACATTAGGCACCATTATCATCAGCAACAGTAGTAAAGAGAGGACCGATATAGGTCCATGTTAAGTAATCGTCCCACGTCAGAGGTCTGACGCGGGACAATAACCTTAAAAGAACCCTCTGTTGTGGGACAATGACCTTAAATGACTAATTGCGTGCTGTGTCGGTCGGGACTGCCGAGGAGGCCTGTATAATCCAATGACGAGATCAAAGTTGTACTTGCCACCAGGGGGGGCGACCCGAATAAAGCATCATGTTTTTCCCAACATCAGCCTCCTCGTCTTATGTGCCCGTGAGCAATGGTAAGCTGTAATGTTCACTAAATAGGTTTAACTTTAAAATCATAACAATTGCCTTGGTCAGTAGAAGCTGACATTTAAATCTATTTGAACAAATAATTGACTGAACCAAAACATGAAAGGGTGATAAAAGATATGACACTTGTTCGATACATAGCTGAGCGGGGCCTGAATAAAAAAAAATCAGGAAAGTATTTGATGAGTTTTGGGGACTTCTAAAGTGACGGAATAAGTCAGAATGGTCACAAATTTTGACCATAGCCAGGAAAAAATTGAGAAGATTAAAAGTGCGGAAGCATCCTTTGCTGTTTCCAGCACTTGTGAAAAATACGTTGACCCATCAACATGATACGCCTTATCTTGGCCACCCACCCATCCCTTCACTCATACGGCTTTAAGTCGATATGGTTGAGTGCCTGGATCTTTGGACTTGAACCCAGAACCTCTCTGCAATTGACTATTGACTTGAACTTGCATCCTACCTGTATGCTATGATTTAATAAATTCCCATAGCATGTAGTTAGTTCCTTGTCGTGTTGTGAATTAGATTATATTGATTCACATTTCGACAAAACTGACAACAGCTTTCACTATTTCATTACTATTTAAACAAACAAAAATGACGCTCTCCCTTCTAATCTCAACAATTATCGCCCTTTCAATCTTTCACTATTTCATTACTATTTAAACAAACAAAAATGATGTTCTCTCTTCTAATCTCAACAGTTATCGCCATTTCTATCTTTCACCATTTCATTACTATTTAAACAAACTAAAATTACGCTCTCCCTTCTAATCTCAACAATTATCGCCATTTCTATCTTTCACTACTTCATTACTATTTAAACAATAAAAAATTACGCTCTCCCTTCTAATCTCAACAGTTATCACCATTTCTATCTTTCACTACTTCATTACTATTTAAACAATAAAAAATTACGCTCTCCCTTCTAATCTCAACAGTTATCACCATTTCTATCTTTCACCATTTCATTTCTATTTAAACAAACACAAATTATGCTCTCCCTTCTCATCTGAACAGTTATCGCCATTTCTATGCCAACTGGATGACAAATACATCAGAATATGGGGGACTCCTTAGGCAATACTAGATGAACCGGAAGATACTGCATAATATATATTTTTTCTTGAAGATTTATTTCTGCTTCCTATTATGGATAAGTCTGAATAGATTTGTTTTCACCATGAAACAATTTGTCGATAGAAAGCCCGAGCCTACACTTTTACAGACCCAAGTGACTTGTAACCTCCCACACCACATAGACATGGTATGGGAGCAACTGGCCTTTGGTGACTCTGTAAGTTATACACAGCAGTGGAAATCCAAATTGGCACAGGTGGAGCCACGGGGAATCGCACCACCGACCTTCAGATTAGGAGTCCGACACTCTAACCACTCTGCCACAGAGAACACCACGACCATATAACATTGGTTTATGGTACTCTCAAAGAATGTAATATTCCCTGGTCTACATCACTGAGAATAGGAATTAAGGCTGAATGACTAGTATCCATACCTTAATACAGAGGACCTCATACCATGGTTGAGTACTAAATACCTCTGGGTGAATAGGTTGTTTAGAACTATAGATCTAGTCCAGGCCATTAGGGATCAAATAGGGTGGTATCATGCAGATTTGTATACAAGCATGAAATCTGGCACAGATGTACCAGAACATACTAAACTGGATTTTTGGAAGGCACCGAGCAGTATAAATCTTCAACAACAACAACCGAAGCCGGCGCTCATATTGGCGAAATGTCCATATTGATTGCCAATGAGGGTAATTCGGGACCGAGTCGGAGCTGACCCGCCCTATCCCTACCGCCCATCCCCACACCACCCCTCCTTCCTCCCTTTTATTCATAGGCGCCCGATTAACTCCAGGTGGCGACACCACCGGCGCCTGCGCTGGAGCTGTTGCCTGTACCCGGCGACCCCTCTGACATCACTTCCGCCGCCCCCACCGCTCCAACGGCACTTCTACTCCAGACGCCAAACCAGCAAGACCTCCCCCTATTTCTCACCGCCCCACACACCACACTTTCACACCTCCACTGACAAGGGTTGAGACCCGGGTCATGCAGAGGCTTATGACCTATGTGTTCTATTGACTCTCCCTATTGACCTGATTCTCTGAGGGCCCCTATTGTCCTCATGATTCTCCTACTGTTCTTATTAACTTAAGCTGGGCCTATTTGTCCTTATTACTCCCGACTTGACCTACTCATCTCCTACCCCTATTCTCCTATTCATCCTCCTCATGACCTTCTTGACTTAGAGGGCCTATTTGTCCTCCAGATCCTCCCCTTCTCCTTTATCGACCAACCTCACCGAATTAACATCTACTTCCATGACCTGATTGCTCACATGATTGACCTACTGTGCATTTATGTACTCATCTGACTACTTATTACCTTGATGACCTATTGTAACCCTATACCTTAATAAACTTCCATACTATAGCTCCGTCTCGTGTCCTGAATTATAAGATGGCCACCAGTCGCTATTTAATTGTCTCATAAGTTCATAACCAAAGGTAATAGGATCATGAGTGAAGGCTCGTTTTGACCTCATGGATTCAAAGCTGAACCCTGTTTTGACATAGAAAATGTCATTTGGGTTATCAGTGGCTAAAAGCATGTTTTATTCAGATCAAATTAATTTATTATAGTTACTTTACATCGCAACAAAAATCACAACTGAGAACATAATATAAACACGTAAATACAAGTCTAGCCAAATTTCATGCCTGTAGACACATCTACACAATTATCTCCCTAAGGGCCTGGACTACTATTAAAATTGTGACTAGTCATATTTGATCACAAAAATTGTGAACAAGTAGAGTATTTTTGGTGATGTTACAACCACTATAAACTATCAATGAGCAACTGACGCCCATAGTTAAAGTTGCATAGTCCGATGGTTTTGAGTTTCTGACATTTTCTGAGATAAACATATTAGGCTGTTCCTTATAATCTACCTTACTTTACTTTGAAGTAACTTTTATTTTAAATCGCTAACTTTTGAGATATTTGAAATGGAAACATGCTAAATTAATTTTGGCAAGCTTGCCAAAACTCTAACACCAAAGGCTTCTGCAGTAACAGGTTCTATTAATTGACTCAGTATACCCTTATATGTGACGACAAATGTTTAAGCAGCATCAGCATCAGCATCTAAGACAGATATGTAGAATCAAATCTAGATAATTATTTTGATTTTCAACATTTTATGTTTTCATCGGACTATGCAGCTTTAACCTACTAATTCCTCCTTGTAAAGTATCCAGCCCAGTAAAACTTGTTTTATTTAACGATGCCTCTAAAGCACATTGATTTTTGTATCATTGTCTATTCAACATCAAGCATATGGTCATTCTGACATATTTCTTTGGCGCAAACCCGCTGCCACCACATAGGCTACTCTTTCCGATAAGCAGCCTCTCAGCCCAGTGTGATGTCGTTAAAAAGAGATTTCATACTGCCGACTCAGGGAAAGTCAAGTAGGTCAACTCTACGCTGGCATTCCCGTAAGTTACCTGCCTTGTCCGCCAACTTCTCAGCAGTCTCACCTAAAACATCAGAAAGGACAGGTGAACACCAGGGCCCGTATGCATGGAGCAGTGTTTGTGGCGTGTGGTGTTAATCCTCTAACACCGGGTAGCTACCACCGGTTATCGGCGGCGTCGAGAACTATGTCAGAACGTATGCATGGGTGCTTAAACGGTGAGTGTTAGCTAAACGTGAATGTATTTATAGATTTGGGAAATCCCTCTGCGCCTGTAGCCGGCGAGCACCGCTATTTCACAATATCGCTGCCGTTTCATCCGATTTGTTTACTTTACATTCGTCTATTCGACAATATTAATATCGCCGCCTCTGCGGCGGCAGCGTTAATATTGCTTCGAATTTATGGTTAATTTGCTGAAATTTCCCTTATTGCGTATTTAATTCTGTTAAATATGATAGCATTGAATAGATTTGGGGTCCATCCTGACAGTAACCTAACGCTAACACCGCTGTAAACCTGCTATGAGCAGGGGTTAGAATTTCCGAGTTTAAACGCACGGTGTTTGTCTAACACTGCTCCATGCATACTGACTTTTCGGCGCTAAACCAGAAATCCCGCCCTAACCGGTTTTCCCCGCTAACACCGGTCCATGCATACAGGCCCTGGTGTTAATTAGTGTAATGCATAGGTGTTGATTATAGCGATATAGCGATATAGCGATATAGCTATATAGCGATATAGCGAATGGTAGACAGGAAGTGTGAATACTTATTTGTCTCTCATTTTTGTCGTCATTTTTTATTTATTTTTTTGGTACATTAGTTGTCCCAAGCAGGGGAAATCCCAGTCACAGACGACTGGTCTTCCCCACTCCACTGCTAGTCGATAGAAAGCCCGAGCCTACACTTTTACCGACCCAAGGGATTTTTAACCTCCCACACCACATAGACATGGTATGACAGCAACTGGCCTTTGATGACGCTGTAATTTATACCCAGCGGTGGAAATCCAAATTGGCAGAGCTGGGGGCACGGGGAATCAAACCGCCGACCCTCAGATTAGGAGTCTGACCTAGAAAAAAGTCAGACACTCTAACCACTCCGCCACAGAGAACGCCACCGCCACAGAGAACGCTGATTAGTGTAGTGTATATCATTACAACGACTTGCAGGCACTTTTACAAGGCTACACAGAGGTGGAGCGGGTATGGCAAAGGTGGTGGTGCTGTGATGGTTTCTCATACATCAAGTGCATGACTTTTTGGATATTGGTGGCCATTTTGGGCGCCATCTTGGATTTTCTGGTGTTCAGATTGTTCAATGGTGATTTGGATGCTTTCAGTGTGTTCATTGACCCCTAAAATCTGGGTATAGACACCTTAATTACCATGAATAGTAAGGAAGTTATAGCTATTTTAAGGTATTGGTGACCATATTGGATGCCATTTTAGATTTGACAACTTTCTGGTCGCCTGATTTTGGTTGATTTTTTAGTACGATGGTCTCCATATCTGATACTATCAGAAACAGTTGAAAGACATTTTCTTGCAATTCTTTTGTGATAGGGTGGTAATTTTTCATATATCTACCCGAGTACTGGCCCAAAACACCGACTGCTATCTTGAATTAAAGTGGCCCGGTATACCTCGTGGCGACGGGAATTGTACTCTGACAAATGCTCTCCAAGCACAACTCTGATTAGTTGTTATGTTTATATAACCAGATATGTGGGGGGAGAGGTGTGGACTCACTGCACTTGAACTGGGACAGGGAGAGTGCTGAGGCTGGGTGAGAAGTGGGTCAGCGCTGAGGTCAGGGTTGGGGTGGGGGTCTGAGGCTGGGCCTGTAGCTGGCAGCTGTTGTTTTGAAAATGGATGGGTGAGTGGAGAGAAGGGAGAGTAAAACTGGGGTATTTTCAATTTTCTTTAGAGTAGTTCAAACAGGAAATATATTTGTTTTAATGTAAAATATATGTTAGTACAATTACATCGCATAATTAAATCAGAAACACATATAGAAAGAAAAAGGTTTTAGACTGTATGGGGTTTGAACCCACAACACCAAATAACTTCAGATTACAAGTTCAACATCCTAACCACTAGGCCACAGAGGCCAGATATAATTGGCTGTCTCAGTTCAGGCTATTTGTATATAGGATGTACTATATACAAGATGTATGTATGTATATGTATGTATGTATGTATGTACATTGCATAATTCAATCTGAAACACACTTTTTTTTGTTGTTGAATGTAAAAAGCAGTGAACTACATGGGGTTTGAACCCATACCACCAAACAACTTCAGATTACAAGTTCAACACTTTAATCACTAGGCCACAGAGACAACACATAGCTACTTGTCTCAGTTCAGGCTATTTGTATATACAACGTCATATATACAAGGTGTGTGATTGTGGATGTGTGTATATATGAAGAGTTCAGGCGCTTGTTTGTTTGTTTGTTTGTTGTTGTTTTACGTCCTAGCAACATCTACGGTCATATCAGGACGGGTACCGACTTGTGACAATGCACACTCATGGCGACTTTATAGTGCTGTCCCACTGGGAAACCAGGCCACCGGCACCATGACCTGGTATCCCACTCAGTCAGATTATCCTGACACTGAGCACACCAGTCCTTGCCCTGTCCTAATAATGCTGAGCGCCTGGCTAGGAAGCAACAAGTATCAATTTTTAAGTCATTGGTTTGACTCGAACAGGGTTCGAACCCACGACCCCACGATCTACCAGCACGGAAGACGGACGCTCTAACTCATTCCGAACTAGAACTATTCCGAGTTTGTTTGTTTTCTCGACAGCCTATACCTTTACCCTTTATGGGAGATCGGAGTATCCAAACCCATGAGTTTGTGGGTTCGAATCCTGGTCGAGTCAACCCAATGACTTAAAAATTGATACTTGTCGCTTCCTAGCCTGGCGCTCGGCATTATTAGGATAGGGCAACGACTGATTGGCTCAGTGTCAGGATAATGTGACTGAGTGAGATATCAGGTCATGGTGGTGGCGGCCTGTTCTCCCAGTGGGGCAGCACTATACAGTCACCATGATTGTGCACTGTCAGAAGTCAGTACCCGTCCTGATATGACCTTATATGTTGTCAGGACATAAAACTCCAACAACCAACCAACCTGGTGCGGTGTGTCCTGACACGCAGGTAGAACAAATTAGCAAGTGTCAAGGTCACCCAAGTGCACTGTGCAGATGGCTGTCTGCAATGCCTGCTTGATATGGCTGAGACCATCGGTTTGTTTGTTGTTGTTTTACATCCTACCAACATCGGAGATCATGTCAGGATGGGTACCAACTTGTGACAGTGCACACTCATGGCAACTTTATAGTGCTGCCCCACTGGGAAATCAGGCCGCCGACACCATGACCCGATACTGTGCTCACCAGTCCTTGTCCTTTCCTATTAATGCCGAGTGCCGGACTATCTAATGATAAATATCAATTTTGTAAGTCATTGTTTTGACTCAGCTGGGCCCGCTGCAGCAGAAGCTTGTGCTTTACCGGTAGGACCACCGCATTTGGTGAACACATACAGAAACACAGCTCAATGGACGTGGAAATTGCACACAGAGAAAAACCACACAGACAGACACACACACAGATAACCAAACACACACAGTTCAATGAACATGGAAATTGCACACAGAGAAAACCCCACACACCCACAAACAGGCCCGGGAATCCCAGCTTTACATAAAGTTAGTGGAATAACATCTGAACTAAAAAATGCGCTAAAAATAAATCTCACTCTAAATATAGCCCAACACTAGTACATTGGTTTGTAACTTTAGAGTATCCCCCCCCCCCCGCCCCCGCCCCCGCCCCCGCCCCCTCCCCCAATTCCTGCTGTTTCTGCTTGACTATTTGTTAGTTTGCCGCGACCCAGCGTTCCGTGAGCCGGATTTCCGGTCACGTAGGGATGCGCATGCGCACTCCAGAGCCCTTCTATATGCTGATGGAATTAACTTAGTCGGTGACTTCCCCACTTAGCTACCGGCGGGCATGTGTGACTAACAACTAGTTTGACGGTGAATTGTTACACACACGCACACAAATAGACCACCGCAACCAACACCAAACAGACAAATAAAAATAAACAGACAGGATGGCCGGATGAGTTACTGCGTCCATCTCCCGTGTTGGTAGACCTTGCGGTCATGGGTTCGAACCCTGGTCGAGTCAAACCGAAAAATTGATACTCGTTGCTTCCTAGCCAGGTGCTCGTAATTATTAGGATAAGGCAAGGAGAAGTGGAATGAGGAAGAGCAATTGTTCGCGATTGAAATTTCCCCCGCTTAAACAACTAATGTACACAATTTAAAAAAATAAAAATAAAAATACTAGTATATGTTTGTGGAATAATGCATAGAAATTGTGAATAAAAAATGTTTGTCTTAAATGTCTTAAACCCAAATCAAAATATACGCAAATTAATTTTAATGTTGCATAGTTCCAATGGTTTTGAGTTTCTGCCCAGTTTTCTTTTAAATACATATATTAGGGTTGATTGGTATGAATCTACTTTACTTTAACCTGTCCTAATATGACCTTAGGTGTTGCCAGGACGTAAAACTCCAACAACCAACCAACTTTACTTCAGTTTAAGGTAACCTATATTCATAAATTGCTAAATTTGAAAATATTTTAAGTGAAAACATGCTAAGATAATGTTGGCATTCAGCTCAAAATGCCGGACACCATAGTCTTCAGCAATACATTTATTAGGTCGCTTGTTATAATCTATCTTACTTTAGTTTGAAGTAACTTTTATTCTAAATAGCAAAATTCAGGGTCCGTACACATGTGAAAATATGGAATTCAAGGCTATTTCAAGGCATAAGGTTGTTTTTGATAGGAAAAGGTTGTTTTATTTAACAACGCATGTAGAGTACATTCATTTGTATCATCAGCTATTCTATGTCAAAGTATTTGACAGGAATTCAAGACTATTTTCATTTAGATTTAAAGAAAAAACAACAATGGCGAATGCTGATTTTGGACTAATTTCGATCAGTGGGGACAGTTTAATGGAATTCGTGGCTTTTCAACAGTAATTACCCAAAATAGGTTAAAGTCAAGGTAGTTGAAAGCGTTGAAATGGGCAAATGAAGTTCAAGACTTTTCAAGACTTTTCAGGCCCCATACAAACCTTGTAAGTTTGAAAATATTTGAAGTGAAAACATACAAACATAATATTAGCCTGCACGTCAAAATGCTGGACTCAATGGGCTTTGGTATCTATTAAAGTGACTCAGTATTCCCTAATATCCGGCAACAAATGCTTAATAATAGGTGCACCAGTATCTAAGTTGGATATGTAGGATAACATGTAGGTGAGTGGCTTAGTTTAAGCAATTTGATGTTTTTCATCGGATTATGCAGCGTTAATGCATGTTTCCTTGTGTAACTCTTCACTAGGATTGTTTATTGCGCTTTCAAGTTCTAGCAACCATCTGTGGGAAAACCACCACAGACTCATGTGGGAGGTCGGTGGGACCAAGTGGTCCTTATCCGCTGCCGTATTGGCCACTCGCGGCTTACACATGCTATTCTCTTCAAGGGGGACCCTCCCCCTGAATGTATTGGGTGTGAGTCCCTACTTACACTCAAACACATTTTGTTGAGTTATGTCGATTTCTTGGCCCTGCGCCAACAGTTTTACACTGCAAGCAGCATGCACAACCTTTTCACAAGGGTAAACCAAGAAAACATTTTAGCCTTTTTAAGGGCGGCTGGTCTATATCATCACAAATAGTCCATTAAACCAATTAGATCAATTAACAACCTTTAACTTTTAACTTGATTCTATTTCCTTCAGCCACAAATTATGTAACTGTGAGCTTTTTAAATCCATAGTGTACTGACACAAAATTGATTCTGTGCTTTTGCATTCTGTGAAAGCGATGGTTGAATAAAAAACAAACAATTCTTGCCGTGAATATGGCCTATGCTGCTGACATGGCGTAAAGAAACCACCAATCAATCAATCAATCTAGCAACATCCAAAGTCATATTAGGACGGCTCTTCAGCAGGAAACTGGATAAGGTATTTAATTTCTTTTGAATAAATTACTTCTCCCCGACCAAGACACTAACACAGATTTGTTTGACTGTTTAGTTGTTTGGGGTTTTACCTACTTGACTTCTGGGGGGTTCGTAACCTTAAGACGGTTACCGGCTGCAGAACTGCAGCAATATAGAGAGGCCCAGATAAATCGGTCCAATCTTTGGTTGAAGATTAATCTTCTGGTGGCGTGGTTGTAGAAGCTGGGGATGTCTTTAGAACAATCAAAATGACAAATCATTTGGGTGGCCCCGAATCACTCAAGTCCGGCAGTAGCGCAGCACTCGTATCCAATCAACAGCAGCAAGGGTTCAGGAGGAAGGGACGGGTAAAGTTGGGTTCAGTGGTTCCAGTAACAAGAACAAAGTGAGAGAAATGATAAGGTAAGGGGCCCCCACCCAAGCAAACAACTCCCTTCATCAGGGGGAGAAGTAAGCCCGGGAGAAGAAAAAAAAGGGTAGAGTATAGAAAAGAGAAATGAGGAGGGTTGAGTCAAGGGACCGTGTCTATTTGCTCTATGGTGACCAGCCGGCGAGCCAAAGACATGGACAGAGTAAGACTAGAAAGTGAAATTCTGGCAGGCTCCTGCTCGGAGAACTCTTTTCACACATTATCAAGGAGGAGCAAGGCCAGCGGAGAGGAGATTTACATACTAGACACATTAGAGGTGAAAGCAAGACTGGTATCCACTTCCGGTGGTGCGTACTTCCGGTGGTTTTATACAGGAACAACTGTAAGGTTCTGACAACTGCTGACCTCACAGCTTTAGACCGCTGCCTGCCCACACCTAGAACCAATTGGACATGTTAGACATACCACGTATAACTCAGACCCCAGTCACACTACAGCTTGCGACCACTTTGTGACAAACTTAGACCATGCGGGAGGTCGGCGGAACCAAGTGGTCCTTAGGCCGCTGTCCTTAGCCGTGAGATCACCATGCTTTTCTGCTCAAGGGGGAACCTCCCCCTGAATGTATTTGGTGTCAGTCCCTGCTGACACTCAAACACATTTTTACTAAGTTGCGTTGATTTGTTGGCCCTGTGCCAACAATTCTACACTGCAGACAGTATGCATGACCTTTTTACTAAAGTAAACCAAGAAAACATTTTAGCCTTTTTTAGGGCAGCTGAACTGTACCACCTCATATAGTTTACTAAATAGATTCTATCAATTATTAATAAAACTTTTCTTTTTCTATGGGAATTTGTTTCCCTTGACCACAAATATATGATTGTGAGCTTTCTAATTTAATGAGTGTCTATTGGCACATAATTGATTGTCTGCTTTTACACGTAAAAGCGATGGTTTGAACAAAAAACAAACATTTCTCGCCGTGAATATGGCCTATGCTGTCGACATGGCATAAAGCAACCACCAGTCAATCAATCAATCAATCACCAACCAACCAACTGTCCACTTGATGTGCGTTACCAATGCATATTCCATTTGCTCCTGGAGCGTACACTGCACCAGTTTTCTGGATTGATGCAGTGTGCCCCCAACGCAGCTACAGCCTGTCCACCCGCCTCAATAGTGGCCTGCTGGGTCCCAGTTTCAGTATATTCCTCTGTGATTGTTAAAATTACATAGTCCGATGGTTTTGAGTTTCTCTCATTTTTCTGAGATAAATAAATCAAATGTATCATTATAATCTCCCTTACTTTAATTTGAGGTAACCCTGATTTAAAATGATTTAACTTTTGAGATATTTCAAGTGCAACAAAACTCTGAACCATAAGCTTCAGCAGTAACAGGTTCTATTAAATTGACTCAGTATTGCCTTCTGTGTTGCAACAAATGCTTTCTAAATGCACAAGTATCTAAGTCAGATATGTAGAATCAAATCTAGATAATTGTTTTGATTTTGAAAATTTGATGCTTCATCGGACTATGCAGCTTTACGACACACAACGGCAACAGTCAACAATTCTACTTCCGATTATTGTCGTTTGTTCCCCAGTAATGAACCCCATTCAACAGCAGCCCCATTAACCCCTTAATGTCTTCTTCTTAAACTACAAACAGATGCTTAAACACTAAAAAGTAAAGCTTGTTTTATTTAATGACACCTCTAGAGCACATTGATTTTTTATCATCGGCTATTGGACATCAAACATATGGTCATTCTGGCATATTTCTTTGGAGGAAAGCTGATACCATCATATAGGCTACTATTTGCGATAAGCAGCAAGGGGTCTTTTCTATGCACTTTCGCACAGACATGACAGCACATACCACAGCCTTTGATGAACCAGTTGTGCCCCATTGGTTGGCTTAAAAACAAATCAGAGGCAGCCTGATGGCTATTGCATCGACTGGTTTGGAATGAATGAAAGCGGAAATTCAACACCGACAAAGTATTCTTGAAAGTATCATATGTTGCTGGTACTTTTTCCTTGCTTTGTTTAATATATTCACTATACCAGGGCCGTAGCTAGGAATTTTGTTTGGAGTTTATTTTTTTGGGGGTAGGGGGCAGAGAGAGCGATCTATTCTTGGAATGAAAGCGCAAGGCACTATTTTGGTCTGGGAGTAAGCTTCCCCAGAAAATTTAGAAATTTAGAAATTTAAAATTTTAGAAATCTAGATATCTAGAAGTCTAGAAATCTAGAGGTACCTAATTCATACTTTACTCCGAGGGTAATGTTTGACTCGACATGGTGCACTAATTAGCAGAATACGTGGCCATTTACAACCATCACATCGCAAAATATTCCGATATACAGCATAGGGGGAATGCAAATGTTCTATTACTGATCCGTGTACGTGACCAGGCACATGTATGTATATATATATATGTATGGGCTGGTGGTGCCTGAGTGGGATGTAAATAGACATAGTCGCGCTGGCAGGGCTGGGTGTAAGGGCACTCAGGGCCTACCGCCTCTGCTGGGATAATGATCACCACATTCAAAGGTCAAGGTTGGTGGTGGCCATAGGGCCATACAGCTTGGTGGTGGTGGGAAGACCACTGGTATCCATGGGGACCAGGAATGCTGGATCCCTATTGCTGGGGCCAAGAATGCTTGTTTTCCATTGGGGGAAAGGGGTGGGGTGATACTCTACAATGAACCCATGTAACCATATAAATAATTAACCAGAGGGCTTGACTCTCTCTTCTTCTTTACACTTTATACTCTTTCTCTCTCTTTGTCTGTATTGTTTTCACTTTAGCCTGCCTATACAGCCACAGATTCGAGCCTTAACCTTTTTACAACATGATCTATTTAGATGATAGAGTCTGGTCTATCGGGCTAGACACAAAACACAGGTGGGTTTCAACCAATATTGCATGCCTGGTCTGGAAGGGCACACACACTCAGGGGGTAGCCATTGTCTTGTGCTGTGAGACAAGAAGCCTACATTCGCCTGTGTCCTTTCAGATTGGTGAGATCAAAGGTCAAGGCTGAAGTCTGTCCGTTCTCTATCATTCAAATAGATCACGTCCTGCATGGCAAATGGGCGCGTATTCTACAAATTAGTGCACCTTGCCCACTAAGACTTTACCCTCGGAGTATAGTGTGAATTAGGTGCCTGCACTTAGTCCCAGGCTTCAGCTGACTCGGGATATTGGATCTGATGGCTGAGTCGATAGTGCACCCGCCTTACATATTTGTCGTGTGATCAATTCCCGTGGCCTAGTCACACCGTTTTCTCTTCTTTTTTGTTAAGTGCAAAATTGATACTTGTCGCTACCTAGCCTGCTAGCCTGGCACTACCAATGAACAGAGAAGGGCAAAAATTGGTCAGGCCAATATCAGGATAATGTGACTGAGTGGGATACGCCAGTATGGCACTAGCATTATGGTATCTTCTGTGTCAAAGCGATGGTTGAACAATACAAGCACAAAACACAAGTTGAGTACTTCTCACCTTGAATATGGATGGCCTTTTTTTTTTTTGGTACATTAGTTGTTTGGTACATGAGATTTCAGTCGCAGGCGATTGGTCTTCCTCATTCCACTGCTCCTTGCCCTATCCTAATAATGCCGAGCGGCTGGCTAGGAAGCGACAAGTATCAATTTTTAAGTCATTGGTTTGACTCGACCAGGATTCGAACCCACGACCACACGATCTACCACATGGGAGACGGACCCTCTAACTCATTTGGCCATCCCGTCTGGTTTGCTGCCGACAATGAACTAAGCAAGTACCAATCAATCAATCAATCATCATGGTATCACAGCGAAGCAACACATTGAGGCCACAATGATTTCCCACTGTCATAAGTCAATACTCATCCATATATCACCTCAGATGATGCTTGGACCTAAAACCCCGATCGCTTCCCCAGACTAACACAGGAAGGGATGGCAGATTGGTACCTGAGTAGAACGGTAGGTGGCGCCAGAGGTCACACAGGCTATTTACATTGGGTTGGTTGTTGGAGTTTTACGTTCTGGCAACATCTAAGGTCAAATCAGGACGGGTAGCGACTCGCAAAAGTGGCCTATCATAGTGAATTCATAGTGCTGCCCAACTGGGAGACCAGTCCACCAGCACCATGACCTGCTATCCGACTCAGTCACATTATCCTGACACTGAACCAACCAGCCCTTGCCATATCGTCATAATGCTGAGCACCTGGCTAGGAAGCGACAAGTATCAATTTTAAGTCATTGGTTTGACTCGACCAGGGTTCGAATCCCACGACCTACCAAAACGGGAGACGGATGCTCATCTCATTCGATCATCCCGCTTGGTCCACTTACAATGGGTAAGTGAGAATATAACACTGGTTTGAGTGATCTTAATTAGGGATCATCCCAAGTTTTACAGTCAAACAAAGCAAACAACTGTTAGGAAGAGGGTTTGTGCGTCAATAATGTAAGAGTTTTATGCTTTCATGAAATTTTAATATAATATAAACAACTATCATGTTCTGTGATAAAATATTGATATCTACTCCTTTGTGTTGAGAGGTGAGCCAGAGGGGTCTGGACAAGTAAGTCTCTTTCTATGACCCTGGAAATATTTATAAATATGGATGATCTCTTTTATATTCACATAACAGAGAATACGGAATATTTTAGATGAAGTAAAGTAGTACATTCCCATTCACACACATGTTTAAAGCTGCATAGTCCGATGAAACATCAAATTTTCTCAACCAAAATCAGATATATAGGTCTTATTCTACATATCTAACTTAGACACTGCTGTACAACATTGAGTTAAGGGCATGTCACACCAAGACCTATGGCGTTAGCATATGCCAACCTATGCGCCTTTTGACCAACACATCGGCATAGGCCATCCTATGTTAAGCATAGGTTGGGCATAGGTCCTAGACACTTTTCATAGATCATCATAGGTCGGCATAGGTCGAGCCACCGACAAAATTTGTGTGCATGCTCAAAATTTTAAACCTATGCTGGTGTGTGGCTCATATGTTTCTCATACGCTAGATGTATGCTAGACATATGCCAGGATATGTTACGCATAAGTTAGGGGTAGGTCGGCA
Organism: Branchipolynoe longqiensis; assembly: GCA_030323885.1. Classification (NCBI taxonomy): domain Eukaryota; kingdom Metazoa; phylum Annelida; class Polychaeta; order Phyllodocida; family Polynoidae; genus Branchipolynoe; species Branchipolynoe longqiensis. Next base: position 32,706,688 of record CM059190.1, on the reverse strand, counting down.
TAGGTTAGCCATTCTTGAACCTGCGTCCTCCACGTATCTCTGGCATATATAGTGTACGCCTAGCTTACGTGTTTGAGAGTACTCCTAGCTTGTGCTGGCGTATATAACGTACGCTTAGCATTTTGCGAGCGTGCCCCTAGCATTTGATGGCCTACCCATAGCGTATAATGAGCATACATTAAGGTATGCCAGGCATATGCCCAGCGTATGCTCTCAGTATATAAAGGCGCCACCAGGCTTCTTCTGTCAGCCCTGCTCGGCTGCTCAGACAGGATGGATAACCAGGCACTGCATCTACAGTTCCAGCATCAGTACAAAATTGCCCTGTATCAGCATGAGCTAAGTCTCTACCTCATGGTTCTTCTGGCGGCCCGTCTCCAGAGGAGAAGGAGGAGGCAGTGGCGGACAATGTGGGTCAGACCCTGGATCGGGAGGCGGACACAGTTTGGCTTGTACGACAAGTTTATGGTCAAGCTCCGCAGCGATGACACTGCGTCGTTTGTGATCTTCATGCGGATGCCTCCCCAGTTGTTCGATGAGATTGTGGCACGAGTGGGACCGAGGATTTAAAAAAAACGCACCACATACCGGGTGCCGCTCGAACCTGTGCTGAAGATCGCCCTTACTCTGTGCACCTGGCGTCTGGGAAGAAATACTCATCCATGAAGTTTGGGTGGAGGGTCCCCCACAACACTGTCGCTCATAGTGCGTGAAGTCTGTCAGGCCATCGTCGACGAGTACCTGGACGAGGTCATGACGTGTCCGACAACTCCACAAGGATGGCGCGCCATTGTGGACCAATTCCTAGAGAAGTGGAACTTCCCCCATACCTGTGGCGCTCTGGATGGGAAGCACATCGCCTGCCAGTAGCCTCCAAAAAGTGGGTCACTCTACTACAACTACAAGGGCTTTTACTCCGTGGTCCTGTTGGCGCTTGTAGATGCTGACTACAAGTTTATCTGGGCAGATCTTGGCGGCATGGGCTCCGTGTCTGATGCCCAGATCTACTAGGACTCCGAGCTGAAAGCGGGCACTGAAGGTGGCACCATCAGCTTTCCGCACCCTGAACCGATCATGGATGGCCAGAAGGATGTGCCATATTTTCTCATCGGTGACGATGCCTTCACCCTGCGGCCGACCATGATGAAGCCGTACAGCATGAGGGGGTTCACCAATGAGGATCGACTGTTCAACTACTGGCTCTCCCGAGCTAAGAGAGTGGTAGAGAATGCCTTTGACATTCTAGCCAACCGCTTCCAAGTGCTGCTGACTGTAGTGACCAGCACCACCCCTCCACCGTGAAGGGCATCATCACCGCGTGAATAGTTGTGCACAACCTCATGAGGATATGCTACCCAGCGCTGCAGAACCAGCAGCTGGATCGTCCCGAGACTGGGACCAACAACTTTCTCCCCGGAGTGTGGAGAGAGGGGCAAAACCTGCAAGACATTCTACCTAGCCCCAACACTGCCTCCAAGATAGGGAAGGAGCAGCGCAATCTAATTAAAGACTGGGTCATCTCGCCCGCCGGAGCACTATCATGGCAAGACAGCATGATCTGACGTACCAAAACATTGTATCTGTCTGTATGCACTGTGTATGTGTACTGTTATGAAATATTTATGAAAACTTACCTGCTTTTCTTTACACTGTACAGTTCTCGCTTATTTACATATCCTTTATGTTGCGACATGTCTACTGTTATGAGATGGTAATATGTTTATGTCTATTCGTTCAAATAAACAATATTATATTTTAGATATCAAAAAACAATTACATGTCTGTTATATTCTTTCTATCCCTAATTAAAGTAATCTAGTTAACAATACTTGTGATTAATTTGCTCTCTTTTTATAAGAATTCAATTTTTGAAAGCATAAATACTACTAACACAGGGAAAGAGATGGTGAGAGAAAGATACAGGGACAGAAAGGGGGGGGGGAGAAAGGGGGAGAGAGAGGGTGGAGAGAGAGGGGAGAAGAGAGAGGGGGAGAGAGGGGAAGAGGGAGGGGGAGAGGGGGCGGGGGAGAGGGGAGAAGAGAGGGGGGGAGAAAGGGGAAATGGGAAGAGAGGTTAGGGACTTGTGTCCTTAATATTAATAATAATACTTTATTTTTAGTGGTTATTTAATTGATAATTTTACTTTAATTGTACTTTAATTTATAACAATTAAATGATGGCATGCCATTATTGAACGTGGACACCAAAATTCTAGTTCACAAAATATTTATTTATTTAGACATCTTGACACATACATACATATATACATACAAACATACAAAGATAAACAATACAACATAAGATTTTACTAAAAATACAAACTATGACTACATATCTACATATCTACACATATATACACATATGTACAAATATTTACAATCACTTGTCATTCGTCCCATTGGAGCCCGCCCCAGCTGGTGACATCGGGCTGACGAGGTGAAGAGGTCCAAGTTGGAGTGCCCCACACTCCCGATATCCCCGACAGCCCCTACAAGTTCAATAGTCCTTCAGCCGTCGGGCTGGCCGACTCCGACATAATTCCCAGCGTGGGGGCGAATCATGTTGGAGTGGAACTCGCCACGGCACCGGAAGTCGACGGTCAGCCCACACCGACAGTTGCCGCACTAACTGGGCGGGCAACTAGTCCCGGAGGGGCCCTGGTGTGGCCCGACATAACTAGTGTCCAGAGTGCAGCAAACGGCTGCACCATCGTCACAGACGGACGTTGCACGATCTGAGACTGAGGCGGGACCGGCTGATGATGCATGTGGAGCGGCTGTATGGGAAGAGGCTGAAAATGCGGCTGCAGCATATACTGCTGCACATACTCCTGTGTCTGCGACTCTCAGGGTGATCCCGGCTGAGGCCGGTATAACTGACTTGGTGATGGCGCACAAACCACAGGAGCCGGTGCAGCCACAGGAGCTGGTGCAGCCATATGAGCCGCTGCAGCCACAGGAGCCTGAATGCCTTTTTGACGTCGGCAATCCGCCTCCAACCCCTGTGAGAAGATCCAGTTGATCGCCGCCCGTGTTTCCACAAACTGCTCCTTCGGTATCGTCATGAGTGAATCCCGCACATAATTCGCAAACGCCGCACGCTGGGTCATCGCTGGTGTAGGGGGTGGCTGCATCACCTTCAGCATGTCCCCAGACTCATCAAATCTCTTCTGTATGGCACAGCGAGGAGGTTCGCGTCGTCTGGGGCTGACCACTTCCCCTTCCCCTTCCCCTTTCCCCGCTCTTGGACTGGAGCGGGAGGAGTGTAGGTAGCGTCCTCCTCCATCCCCACCTCCAGATCCACGCACACATTCTCCGAGAGGTCCAGATCGCACTGCGCAGCGTCTAAGGCAGCAGCCACCTGCAAGACAAAATCATAAAATAACATAAGTAACATGAATGCAAATCAATGTTTCCAGAAAAGATGCAAACAACAACACAAGTCAACAATAAAGCAAAAATATATAACGATAAATGATTAAATTGATTTGTCAAGATTACGTAAAACACACAAGATTACGTAAATAACACATATCGATTGTCAACTTCTCCAGAATATTAGGGGTTTTACGAGAATCCTAACGCCTACATTAGCCCAATCTAGTCAGAAGGATACAAGATTTTGTACTTACAGTTCTGCGCGGCTCTGGCCGGTGACGGACCGCAGGAAACTGAACTTCTGCATGATCCACCTCTCCCTCTCAATGAGTTTGGGCAGGCCGGCCCCGCTCTTTTTTTTGTGGAGGCGCGTGTTGGTGTTCCGGAGTGACTTGAACCAATTCTGGAGATGGACGGATGTCCTCCCGAACCGCATCCCCTGGTCCTCCCACATCTTCCCCTTTCTGTCGGAGCGGCGGTAGTCTGTCATCTTGATGTTCCAGATGACTGGATTCTCCTGCAGGAAGTCGAGCATCTGATCCTCCTTGATCAACGACAAAGAAGTCGCTTTTCTTCGCCCTCCTTTTCTTGGCAGAGGAGAAGCCGGAGGTGCTGGTGGAGGCTGAGGTGGAGGCGGAGGCGGTGGAGGCGACGGATGACGCACGTGAGCTGCCATGAGAAGCAGGAGGTGGAGAGCTGGAGCAGGGCCGCCACTGGCTCGGCGTCTGCCTCTCCATTTCCATGTCCATCTCTTCCAATGCAGAGTGGTGTTGTGGAGAGTGGTGTTGTGGAGAGTGGTGTTGTGGAGAGTGGTATTGTGGAGAGTGGTGTTGTGGAGAGTGGTGTCGTGGAGAGTGGTGTTCTGGAGAGTGGTGTTGTGGAGAGTGGTGTTGTGGAGAATGGTGTTGTGGAGAGTGGTGTTGTGGAGAGTGGTGTTGTGGAGAGTGGTGTTCTGGAGAGTGGTGAGGTGAGGAGGCAGGTGAGGAGACTGGTGATGGTGAAGATGGTGCAGTTGGCATAGTCTGCCTCTTCCTGCCTCTCCCACGGCCTAGTCCTCCTCCAGTGAGAGCAGCCTTGGAGGCTGGTGTAGCAGCAGCAGCAGTAGTGATGTTCCTCTTAGGTGGCATAGTGGTAGAGTGTGGAGAAACCAAATTCTCCAGGGTATTTATACCCAGGTGGCGACCGACCACGTGACCCAACGGCGATACCAAACGTCATCGCACACTTTGCACACATTACGCATAGGTTTTGAATAGGTTGTGCACATGCTACTCATAAGCCGTTATGCTAGGCATAGGCTCACCATAGGTTGGCGTAGGTTACGTATACGCTTGACCTGTCACCTGTAACTGTCAACACATGTCCCAGTACGCCACGCATAGTTCATCTTATGCTCTGCATACGCCGTCATAGGCTAGGGGTAGGTTAGGCATAGGTTAGGCATAGGTTACGCATACACTTCATATGTCGTGGGGACCTCCCGCAGTGCAAAAAGGTTGCCGTATCTCAACCTTATGATTTTCAAATTATTGCGCCACATTACGCATACGCCACCGCCATACGTTCTGGTGTGACAGGGCCTTTAATTTAATCAAACCTGGTACTGCTGAAGCCTATGCTGTTAGAGTTTTGATGTGCATGCCAACATTATTTGTGCCTATTTGCACTTTGAATATATCAAAAGTTAGTCATCTAAAAGGAAAGTTACTTCAAACAAAAGTAAAGTACTCAGTCACATTACCCTGACCAGTCCTTGCCTTCTTCTGTTTATTGGTAGCACCAGGCTAGGTAGCGACAAGTATCAATTTAATGTTTTTAAAAAAAGAAGAGAAAAAGGTGTGACTTTGCCGGAAATTGATCACATGACAAATATGTGAGGTGGGTGCCCTACTTACTCAGACATCAGATCCAATAACCGATGTCAGCTGAAGTCAGAGGACTATCAACAATCATATAACAATCATCATGCTATATCTATCTGAAAAAGTGCCAGAAACTCAAAACCATTGGACTATGTAGGCTTAACCAATTCAATTGCAATTCTCTGGCGCATTGTCCCAGATGGAGATAAGTGTCCCTTTCGAAGTTGGAGTACTCCACACACATGTTGTTTACGTGCTTGAACGGTGTCGGACGTGTACGCTGAGTTAACCTTTTCAACTAACTTTCCACCAGTTTTACTTTCCACTAAACTACGACATATCAACTTTGCACCGCGTGAATGGGCACCACTTGTACCTGGACGTCTGCCCCTTCCTCCTCCTCCTCCTCCTACTCCTCCCATACTCCACCTCCCCCACCACCTCCTCCCCCCCCCCCCCCCCTCCACCACCTCCTCCACCTCGCCAACCTCCTCCTCCACCACCTCCTTCTCCACCTCCTCCACCTCCTCAACCTCCACCACCTCCACCACCACCACCTCCTCATCCTCAACCTCCACCACCTCCTCCTCCAACTCCTTCTCTTCCGCCACCTCCTCCACCTCCTCCTCCACCACGTCCTCCACCTCCACCTCATTCACCACCTCCTGCACCTCCTGCACCTCTTCCTCCTACATCTTCTCCTCCTGAACCACTTCCTGCACCTCCTCCTCCACCTCCTCCCCAGCCTCCACCACCTCCTCCCCCACCTCCTCCCCCTTCCTCCTCCACCACCTCCTCCTCCCCCTTCCTCCTCCTACTCCTCTTCTTCCACATCCTCCACTTCCTCCTTCTCCTCCTCCTTCATCACCTCCGCCTCCTCCTCCACCTCCACCACCTCCTCCTCCACCACCACCTCCACCCTCCTCCACTTCCACCACCTCATCCACCTCCTCCCTCTTCCTCCTTCTCCTCCACCCCCTCCACCTCCTCCTCCACCTCCTCCACCCTCCACCTCGTCTACCTCGGTCAGCTCCTCCTACTCCTCTTCCCCCATACCTCCTCCTCCTACACCACCTCCTCCCCCCTTCCTCCTTCTCCTCCACCTCCCCCCCCCCCCCCCCACCCCCTTCCTCCACCTCCTACACACCGAATAAAACACCCAACAAAAACAAGCAAACACGGCTGAAGGCAGCCAACCTCGTAATGCGGGCCGATTCCGCTACAAACTGGCGCTGCTTTGCCCGTCGTGTCGCCACCTGGCGGTTCCCAGTCGCACTTACTTCAAGTTGAATGGGCGGCGTGCCCCAGCACCCCGCCATGTTGTGATAGCTCAGCCCTGAGTGGCACGTCCACAGCTGGTTAGGCGCACTGGTACCCGACACCGGGCCGCCATGGTCAGGGGCGGGGCGGCGTGGGGCGAGGGGGCGAGTGGGCGAGTGGGTGACGGGGCGAGGTGGCGCGGGGCGAGGGGGCGAGGTCGTGAGGGGCCGAGGTGGCGAGGGGCCAGGGGGGGGGGAGGGGGCGAGGGGGTGGGAGTTGGAAAGGGGAAAGGTTGGTCGGTTGTTGGAGTTTTACGTCCTGGCAATCTCCAAGGTCATATCAGGCCGGGTACTGACTTGTGACAGTGCACACTCCTGGCAATGTTATAGTACTGCCTCACTGGGAGATCAGGCCACCAGCACCATGACCTGATGTCCCATTCAGTCACATTATCCTGACAGTGCACCGACCACTCCTTGCCTTATCCCAATAATGCTGAGTGCCTGGCTAGGAAGCGACAAGTATAAATTTATAAGTCATTTGTTTGACTCGTCCAGGGGTCGAACCCATGGGTTTGAATCCCACAATCTACCAAAATGGGAGACGGACGTTCAACTCATTCGGCCATCCCATCTGATTATAAAAGGGGAAGGTTGTGCAGGATGGGTCAAAGCGCACCCCTTAAGGGGGGGATCGCTAGATTTCTTTATCAAACATGTCATTTTGGTATTCAATTGCCATCATATGATTTCTGTGTTATTGTAACAATTATAACTCAAGATAATAACAACACCATAAACATATAAAAAGAAAACAAAAACTCACTGTAATAACGACCTGTTTTCTCACTACATGATATTGCATTCGTTTTTGCTGTCACTAGTGTGAGTGCGTTGTGTTTACTCATGGAGTGTGACAGCAATAACTAGTGTGAGTGCATGTGTTTACTCATGGAGTGTGACAGCAATAATTAGTGTGAGTGCGTGTGTTTGCTCATGGAGTGTGACAGCAATAACTAGTGTGAGTGCGTGTGTTTGCTCATGGAGTGTGACAGCAATAACTAGTGTGAGTGTGTATGTGTGTGTTTGCTCATGGAGTGTGACAGCAATAACCAGTGTGAGTGTGTGTGTTTGCGCATGGAGTGTGACAGCAATAACTAGTGTGAGTGTGTGTGTTTGCTCATGGAGTGTGACAGCAATAACTAGTGTGAGTGCGTGTGTTTGCTCATGGAGTGTGACATCATTAACTAGTGTGAGTGTGCATGTTTGCTCATGGAGTGTGACAGCAATAACTAGTGTGAGTGTGTGTGTTTGCTCATGGAGTGTGACAGCAATAACTAGTGTGAGTGTGTGTGTTTGCTCATGGAGTGTGACAGCAATAACTAGTGTGAGTGCATGTGTTTGCTCATGGAGTGTGACAGCAATAACTAGTGTGAGTGCATGTGTTTGCTCATGGAGTGTGACAGCAATAACATGGTGGCCAGACTGATGGCGTTCAAGTTAGAGTTGCAGAGTCCGATGGTTGTGAGCTTCGGAAATTTTCTTAGATAAATATATTATACTGATTGTAATAATCTACCTTACTTTTAGTTTGAAGTAACTGTTATTTTTAATATTTGAAAGTCTGAAGATGTCAAATTAGTTTTGGTAAGCACGCCAAAACTCTGACACCACAGGACCAGACGGGATGGCCGAATGAGTTGAGCGTCCATCGCCCGTTTTGGTTTGAACCCTGGTCGAGTCAAATCAATGACTTATAAATTTATACTTGGCGCTTCCTAGCCAGGTGTTCAGCATTATTAGGATAGGGCAAGGACTGGTTGGTTCAGTGTCCAGATAATGTGATTGAGTGGGATATCAGGTCATGGTGCTGATGACCTGGTCTCCCAGTGGAGCAGCACTATAAACACATTGCTATGAGTGTGTACTGTCACAAGTCGGTACCCATCCTGATATGACCTTAGATGTTGGCAGGACGTAAAACTCTAACAACCAACTAACCGGCTGATGGTGTTCAAGTTAAGTTGGATTTGTTTATAACCGCGACGCAATAAGATGCTTTGCTAACGACAGGGACTCACAGGGACCCTCATGGGGCTGTAGTGGCATTGGTGTGTAAATACCGGGTGATACAGTTGGGGCAAGTCCTTCATGTCCACATAAAGGCGCCATTACTGACTGACACATGACCCTCTCCATGGGGAACGCTGCAGCACATCGCCCTGCATGTCTAACGGGTTTTATGCATGTCTGTGTGTCTGTCTGTGTTATTGTTTTTATGTATGTGTGTGTGTCTGTCTGTGTAGTTGTTTTTATGTCTGTCTGTGTATCTGTCTGTGTGGTTGTTTTTTATGTCTATCTCTGTGTCTGTCTGTGTAATTCGTATTATGTCTGTCTGTGTGTCTGTCTATGAAGTATTTGTTATGTCTGTTTGCATCACTGTGTGTCTGTCTGTGTGTTTGTCTGCATAGCTGTTTTTATGTCTGCCTGTGTGTCTGTCTGTGTGTCTGTTTGTGTGTCTGTCAGTGTGTCTGTCTGTGTGTTTGTCTGCGCAGCTGTTTTTATGTATGTCTGTGTGTCTGTCTGTGTGTCTGTCTGTGTGCCTGTCTGCGTAGCTGTTTTTATGTCTGCTAACTAGATGTCAGATAACTAGATGATGCGATTTGATTTCACCTAGATTTCATCATCATAATCATAAATCCCTTAGCCGTGAGTGTTGTTGGGGCACCACGGATAACTTCACAACCAGTTTTCTCCATTTTCCCTGTTCTCCGCTGCCCTCTGGGACTTGCCAAACTTCAGGCTTGTTCATTCCCTGATGTTTGCCTTATCACCTCTTGCTTTGTCCGCCTTGTCTTCTTCCCCGTTTCACTGTGCCTTGCAATATGGTTTTACCCAGACCTAATGAACGGGAAACATGGCCATACCACTGCAGCTTACATCTCGCAGTGTGGTCAAATTGCCTACTGGATATTGGCACAGATTTCCTTGTTGGTAACATGGTCTTTATTCAGATTGCTGTGACAGCCCATACTGATACCTATTGGTGGATAACCAGTGGATCACCACCATTGTTTTAAATCTTCATACATTAAGTGCCTGTCACACTATGCCTGATTGAGCAACGGACGGAATTGTCTAGTCCGGTGGTGTTCGGGCATGATAAGTATCAAAATGTATTAAAATGTTGCGATATCGGGTCAAAGGCTGCTGGACGAACGGACATGAAACGGACATGAAACCGCCATGAACAGATAGCCAACGGATGGTAAGTGCACTAAACGGACTCAAACCGGACAAGAACCGTAGACGTCAATCCGGTGGCATCCATTCCAAGTTTTGTGCACGTTCAAAACTTGTAACGGATCGGGCAGGATATCAACAGATATGCAACGGATATGCATCGGATATGCAATGGACACAAACCGCTCTTTGCCGGATATCAACGGACTTTGTTCGGTTTCTTTCCGTTTCCCCAACCCGGTGATGCGTGACAGAGCCTTTATGCCCAATGCAATCATCCATAAAACACATCAAAGGAATCTCGGATTTAAAGCTGCATAGTCGGGATGGCCGAATGAGTTAAGCGTCAGTCTCCCGTTCTGGTAGGTCGTGAGATCATGGGTTCGAACCCTGGTCGAGTCAAACCAATGACTTGAAAATATATACTTGTCGCTTCCTAGCCTGGCGCTCGGCATTATTAGGATAGGGCAAGGAGCAGTGGAGTGAGGAAGACCAATTGCCCACGATTGAAATTTCCCCTGCTTAATCAACTAATGTACCCACAAAAAATCCAATGAAAGCATCAACATTTCGAAACCAAAAACACTTACCTAGATTTGATCTTATATATGTCAAACGTAGATACTAATGTCCAACATTTCGGTGTGCACACTAAAATTAATTTGGCATGTTTTCACTTCAAATATCTCCACCATTAATACTTAAAAATAGCACTAACTTCAAACTGAAGCAAAGTCAATTATATCGACCACACCTATTACATTTAATAGTTAGAAGGAACGGGCCAGACACTCAAAACCAAATATATCTACAAATAATATTTTTAAATAACAGTAACTTCAAACTGAAGTAAAGTTGATTATATGAACCAAACAGATTACATTTAGTTGAAAGGAATAAGGCAGAAACTCTAAACAATAAGATTATGGAACTTTAAACAATGGAGGCCTAGAGCAACGGGCGGGAAGGGAAGGGGTTTATGTTTGTTGTTGTTTTACGTCCTAGCAACACCTAAGGCCATATCAGGACAGCTACCGACTTGTGACAGTGCACACTCATGGAGACTTTATAGTGCTGCCCCACTGGATGACCAGGCCACAAGTACCATGACCTGATATCCCACTCACTCACATTATCCTGACACTGAGCCAACCAGTCCTTGCCCTATCCTAATAATGCCAAGCGCCAGGCTAGGAAGTGACAAGTATCAATTTTTAAGTCATTGGTTTGACTCGACCAGGGTTCGGACCCACGACCTACCAACACAGGAGACGGATGCTCTAACTCATTCGGCCATCCCGTCTGGTCGGAAGGGAAGGGGCGGGAAGGGGTTGGGGGAAGGAGGGCGGGGCGGGACCGGGCGGGACGAGGTGGGGCTGGCCGCGGGGCGGAGCGGGGCGGGGCGGGGGCGAATGGGGGAAGCAGACCGTCTGTGATTGGACGCGCATCATTGAAACCTTTTAATTAAGTTTGCACTGATTGCAACTTGTTCCCAATATCCTAACAACGGAGCCGCACTATAACCTAAAGCCTCAGGGCTTACTCGCCTTCTCCCGGCCGAGTCTGCACTGAATAGGCAAACTAACCGCACTCTCAATTCCACCAGGAACGTCAGGGCCGAATCAGTTAAAGGTCCCATTCCCATGCGGCAGGTCATGGGGTTCGAACCTCATGCGAGGCAAAGTAATAACTTAAACAATTTATACTTGTCGCTACCAGGCTGGGTGCTTGGTATTTGTAGGATAGGGTTTGTTTGTTTGTTGTTGTTTTACATCCTAGCAACATCTAAGGTCATATCAGGACGGGTACCGACTTGTGACAGTGCGCACTCATGGTGACTTTATAGTGCTGTCCCACTGGGAAACCAGGTCGCCGGCACCATGACCTGATATCCCACTCAGTCACATTATCCTGACACTAAGCACACCCATCCTTGCCCTGTCATAATAATGCCAAGCGCCTGGCTAGGAAGCGACAAGTATCAATTTTAAAGTCATTGGTTTGACTCGACCAGGGTTCGACCCCACGATCTACCAGCACGGGAGGCGGACGCTCTCACTAACTGTAGGGTAGGGCAAGGGAGATGTGGAAGAACAACAGTCCAGTTTATTGGTCAGTTGTTAGAATTGATACATCCTGGCAACATCTAACGTCATATCAGGACGGGTACTGACTTGTGACAGTGCACACTCATGGTGACTTTATAGTGCTGCACCACTTGGAGACTAGGCCACCAGCACCATGAGCTGATATCCCACTCAGTCACATTATCCTGACAATGAGCCAACCAGTGGTTGCCCTATCCTAATAATGCCGAGTGCATGGCTAGGAAGCGACAAGTATCAATTGTTAAGTCATTGGTTTGTGTTGACCAGAGGTTGAACCCATGGTTTTCGAATCACACGATCTACCAAAACGGGAGACGAACGCTCAACTCATTCGGCCACCCCGTCACGTGTCTGCAGTTGAAATTTCCGCTCCTCAATCAATGATTACACCAAGACATAATATTTGTAATTGATTGTGTGCAAATTAATTCTAACAGTTGGGTGGTTTAGTTAGTCCATGTCTCAACTATTGGCCATCAATCAATTGCCAATTTCTAATCGGATAAACCAATCGAATAATTTCTTTTCTTAAGGCCAAATAAAACAAATCGTTAATCATTAAAATTATATCAGATGCCTAGAAAAGCGAAAGAGCCAAACCATAATGTAGGTAAAACGAATTGAAACGCCCCCCCCCCCCCCCCCACCAGACGGGATGGCCGAATGAGTTAGAGCGCCCGTCTCCCGTGCTGGTAGATCGTGGGTTCGAACCCTGATCGAGTCAAACCAATGACTTAAAAATTGATACTTGTCGCTTCCTAGCCTCGTGCTTGGCATTATTAGGATAGGACAAGGACTGGTTGGCTCAGTGTCAGGATAATGTGACTGAATGGGATATCGGGTCATGGTGCCGGTGGCCTGGTTTCCCAGTAGGACAGCACTATAAAGTCACCATGAGTGCGCACTGTCACAAGTCGGTACTCGTCCTGATATGACCTGAGATGTTGCTAGGATGTAAAACAACAAACAAACACAAAAGAAACGTCCCCCCCCCACCGCCCCCTTCCCACCCTCCCCTCTCTGGTTTAATTAAGCATGACACAGAAATCTGACAGGACTGGTAATTCCCGAATTGAATATCAAAGAAATGAGGGGATTGCCTTTTTCCTTTCAGCTGGAATTGAAAAGAAATGCGTCTGGAAATGAACAGTTTACTGGGGGATGATGAGAGTAACAAAAAAATCGCTTTAGGAGGAAATAACCAGCGCTAAGGCGAATCTGATTGCCTCGGGACAACTGGACACTGTGCCAGGTGCACCTCAAGGCGCGCTGAGAGATCTGCGTCTTGAAAAGCAAGCTATCACTGTGCTATATTTAGGGCTAGAATTCACAATACGCTCATCATGATCACTGCTTCTCTACATTAGCGTTGACATTCTATTTTACTATGGCTATTCATTCTCTACATTTGTATTAGTGTCAACAGTAATTTGACTATGGCTATTGTTTCTGTACATTAACATTAGCATCAACATTAGAGTGACTATGGTTATTGATACTCTACATTGGTATTGCTATTAGTGTCAACAGTAGGTTGAGTGTGGCTATTGATTCTCTACATTGGAATAAATGTTGACATTAGATTGACTATCGCTATTGATTCTCTACATTGGTATTACTATTAGTGTCGACAGTAGGTTGACTATGGTTTTTAATTCTCTACATTGGTATTAGTGTCGACATTAGGTTGACTGTGGCTATTGTTTCTCTACATTAGCATTAGTGTGACATTAGATTGAATATGGTTATTGATTCTCTACATTGGCATTTGTCTTGACAGGAGCTTGATTCTGTACATTGGAACAAATGTTGGCAGTAGATTCTCTACATTAGTATTAGTATCGACAATAGGTTGACTATGGCTATTGATTCTCTACATTGGAATAAATGTTGACAGTATGTTGACTATGGCTATTGATTTTCTATATTAGTATTAGCATTGACATTAGATTGACTACGGCTATTGATTCTCTACATTGGAATACATGTTGACAGTAGGTTGACTATGGCTATTGTTTCTCTGTTGTTATTAGACCCAGCAATAGGTTCACTATGACTACCGCTTCTCTATATTGTCATTTGACTTGATTGTAGATTGACTATAGCTTCTCTATGGTCATTTGATGTAACTGTTAGTTGACCATGGCACTTCCTTCTCTGTGTAAAAATATACGGATCTTCGGTTTGGAATTGTATATTGGCAGAGAGCATTGCTATTCTCGGGCGACGGAGTGGGGCCCAAGATTATGTAACAGAGAAACACTGGGTGCCCCACTCGCTGTGTGACATAAGAAACTATGTGGAAAATATGATAACACATAGCGCCCAAGATTATGACGTGATGTTCATATGTAAGAGACAGTTAATGTTTAGTGAAATGTTCCCTCTATGCACCAGTAAGAGTGCAAGTGGAGCGGAAGGACATTTTTAATATATGTTTATTGTAACTGTCTGCAACTACCTGTTACCACAGGGCCGATAGGCAAGCATACCCAGCAATCCTGCATACATTATGGACACCCCCTGCAGCTGGGGTTGAGTGACAGCTGCCTCTATTAGGGCGTCGCCCCCCAGGCTGTAGAGGGTGTCTGATTGGCTGGCTGTGCGAGGCCCAGTCACCCGGACCCCTTGCACCTGACACACAGACCTCACTCTGAGATATATTATTCTTCATTCACTTCTTTAGATGCACACTTGAGAGAGACTCTGGAAGGAGATACACTCTTGAGAGAGACTCTGAGCTAGGCACTCTAGCAGGAGACACTCTTTTCTTGTCCAGGAACCCAGAGACTCTGTCTGAGTCTCCCCTTTCTAGACACAACCTAGCAGCAGCTGTTCAAAAGGCACTGAGCTGTGTGCAACAACCATGGGACTCCGGTTCAATGGGCTGTAGGCACTGATTCTTATACACACTAACAAGAGTAATGAGGATGTGTGTGTTCAGAAGGTAAGGAGTGAGGGTGATAGGTCGCTAGTAGGTGAACAGGAGTTGATGCCAATAAAGCACAACTTCTTCACTGTTAATCTTGCGCGACTTGTGCTCCCTTTCTTCCTTATGAGTTTGTTTGAGAGGGGGATCAGGTGGGAACTGACAGAGAGTTGTCAGAACGCACCTGGCGAAGAGTAAGTGGTATCTTGATGGCCGAGACCCAATATATTACATCTGTATTGATATCAGGGTAGGCAGTATGGAAGCTGCACGTCTGGTAGCTACTACTTCCTGTGGTCAGTATGTCCATAGAACCATCACTTCCTGTTGCTATCACTTCCGGTTGTAAGCACTTCCTGTAGCCACCACTTCTTTTTAAGGCCCTGTCAGACTAAGACGTTTCTCACGAACGCGCTTCAACGCGTGGCGACGTGTTGCATTTTTGGGCGAACTGTCGGTACACATCCGGTACGTTACCGGCGCGTTACCTGCGCGTCGGTACACGATGAGGGATAGCAACGTGTGAATGGACACGTCGGCGCGCGTTGAGGTTTTGTGCTTGCACAAAACTTTCGACGGGCCGCAACGCGCGTCAGCGTGTTGGCGGGCGCGTTACGGATGCGTTAGCAACACGTCGACACCCGTTGGTGGTGTGCCGGAGGAGCGCTGGCAGGACGTTGATCAACGTTGGTTAACGTTGGCTTTTTTTCCCCCAAAATGCGACCGTTCCGTCGGCGCGTCCGTCACGTCCGATCGACGGGTAGTCAGCGCAATATTGGCGTTGTTCCAGCGTTTCTCAGCGCGTTGGACGTGTTGCCGGCGCGCCTGGACGCATTGGCTGCGCGGTGTGGACGCGCTGCGGGCGCGTCCTAATGTGTTGCTGGCGGGTATGTACGTGTTGACACGGTACTAACACGACACCAACGCGCCGTCAACGCGCCGACAGCGCGCCGACAGCGCGCCGACAACACGCCGATGGCACGCTGGGAACCCGCTGGCGGGACATTGACATGTTGTTCCGCCGCGCATTGAAACGCGTTGGCCGCGTGCTCATAGCACGCTACTAACACGCTGCGCCCCGTCAAACTTTCTCCCAAAGCGCCGAAGAGTTGGACGTGTGTCGACGGGTTGCAAATATTTTGCGCGTTGCCAGCACGCCGGTGAGAAACGTTGTAGTGTGACAGGGCCTTAACCATCACTTCATGTTGCTAGTAGTTCCTGTAGATACCACTTCTTGTAGTTACCACTTCCTGTAACTACCACTTCCTGTAAGCTACCGCTTCCTGTAAGTTACCACTTCCTGTAAGCTACCACTTCCTGTAAGTTACACTTCCTGTTGATACTACTTCCTGTAGATATCACTTCATGTAAGCTACCACTTCATGTAACTTAGCACTTCCTGTAAGCTACTCCTTCATGTAACTAACATTTACCACTTGTAAGCTACAACTTCCTGTATGCTACCACTTCCTGTAGATATGACTTCCTGTAACTACGACTTCCTGTAACTACCACTTCCTGTAACTATGACTTCCTGTATATACCATTTCCTGTAACTATGACTCCCTGTGCATACCACTTCATGTAGATACCACTTCCTATAGATACCACTTCCTGTATCCATTTTCCTGTAACTACCACTTCCTCTAGGCTATCCCTTCCGGTAGCTACCACTTCCTGTAACTACCACTTCCTGTAACTACCACTTCCTGTAAACTACCACTTCCTGTAACTAACAATTCTGGTAACGACCACTTCCTGTAAGCTACCACTTCCAGTAACTACCATTTCCTGTAGATACCACTTCTGTAAGCTCCCAGTTCCTGTAAGCTACCACTTCCTGTAAGCTACTACTTCCTGCAAGGTAGCACTACCTGTAACTACGACTTCTTGTAAGCTACAACTTCCTGTAAGCTTCCAGGTCCTGTAACTACCCCTTCCTGTAACTACCACTTCATGTACCTACAACTTCCTGTAACTACCACTTCCTGTTACTCACACTTCCTGTAACCACCACTTCCTGTAACTAACACTTTCTGTAAGCTACCACTTCCGGCAACTAACACTTCTGGTAACTACCACCTCCTGTAGCCAATCTTCCTGTAACTACCACTTCCGGCAACTACCACTTCCTGTAACTAACACCTCCTGTAAGCTACCACTTCCTGTAACTAACACTTCTAGTAAACACCACTTCCTGTAAGCTACTACTTCCTGTAAATACAGTTTCCTGTAGATAACACTTCCTGTAGATACCACTTCCTGTAGATACCACTTCATGTAAGCTACCACTTCCTGTAACTACTACCTCCTGTACCTACCAATTATGTGCTTACCATTTCTTGTAGTTACCACTTCCTGTAGATACGACTTTCTCTAATCTACCATTTCCTGTCTCCACCACTTCGTCCAAACTAACACTTCATGTAACTACCACTTCCTGTAGATACCACTTCCTGTAACTACCACTTCCTGTAGATACCACTTCCTATAAGCTACCAATTCCTGTAGCCACCACCTCGTGTAAGCTACAACTTCCTGTAGATACCACTTCCTGTAAGCTACCACTTCCTGTAAGCTACCACCTCCTGTAAGGTACCACTTCCTGTAACTAACACTTCCGGTACCCACCACTTCCTGTAAGCTACTACTTCCTGTAACTACTATTTCCTGTAGATACCACTTCCTGTAAGCTACCACTTCCTGTAAGATACCACTTTCTGTAAGCTACCGCTTCCTGTAGATACCACTTCCTGTAAGCTACCACTTTATGTAAGCTACCACTTCCTGTAAGGTAGCACTTCCTGTAACTACCACTTCTTGTAACTACGACTTCCTGTAACTACCATTTCCGGTAAGCTTCCACGTCCTGTAACTACCACTTCCTGTAATTACAACTTTCTATTATGATCATTCCCATACTATTACTTTCGAGAACCATCACCTCCTGTTTCCATCAGTCTCAACTCCTTAATTATATCACTTCCTGTTTTCACTAATCCCATATCACTGACTTCATGTTTTCATCAGTTCCATATCCTTAATTAGACCCCTTCCTGTTGTCACCAATCCCATATCCCTGACTTCCTGTCTCCATCAGCGCCATACCCCTAACTACATTACCTCCTGTTTCCATATCCCTGACTTCCTGTTTCCATCAGCGCCATACCCCTAAGTACATTACTTCTTGTTTTCATATCCCTGACTTCCTCTTTCCATCAGCCCCATACCCCTAACTACATTACTTCCTGTTTTCATATCCCTGACTTCCTCTTTCCATCAGTCCTATACCCCTGACCACATCATTTCCTGTTTTCTTCAGTCCTTTATCCCTGACCACATCACTTCCTGTTATCATCCCCATACATCACTTCCGGTTGGCATTACTTCCCTTAAGGCCCTGTCACACCTCACCGGATTGGGGGAAACGGACAGAAAACAAACAATGTCCGGTTTGTGTCCGTAGAAGTTTTGAACATGTGCAAAACTAGGAATGGATGCCACTGGACTGATGTCTATGGTTCTTGTCCGGTTTGATTTTGTTTCATCCATTGGCTATCCGTTCATGTCTGTTTCCTATCCATTTCCTCTCCGTTTCATGTCCGTTTCATGTCCATTTCATGTCCGTTCGTCCAGCGGCCATTTACCCGATAGCGCAACATTTTGACACATTTTAATACATTTTGATACTTATCACCACCGGACTAGACAATTCTGTCCGTTGCTCAATCCGGCGAGGTGTGACAGCCGCTTTAAACATACATGTTCTCAGCCACCAGTTCTTGTGGACCTCATCTGCCGCCCACCACTGTGGGTATCAGTTATTCTCAGAGGACACCACTGTCCCCTTAATTAACATGAAACTCTCATTGAAAGTCTACAAAAAGGGCCCCAGGACATTTCTCCGAAGCCAATTTGGGAAGCCCTCTAGTAATTGCCCTGTTATCGGTGTCTTGATTACCTAAAGATTCCCAGCACGAGCGAAAGAAACCTTAATGTGAACCTTGGTCTTTCTACTTGAAACGTCAATATTTAACTTGTTTCGGCGCGCCGAATGTTATCAGAAATGAAAACAGATAATCAAGTTGGTCTCTCATCCTATCAGAAATGGAAACAGATAATCAAGTTGTTATCTCATCCGATCTTCTTCTAAAACTTTGTATCTGTGAAAATAAATATTTTTGAAGGAAGTCTTTCCTTTCCGAACCCATCTGCATTTGCGTAATTGAATTACAACGCAAGACTTTAACATAGTTATACCCCTGTCACACTACGACGTGACGAGCCAACGTGAGCCTAACGTGATCATTTTTCGTCATGACGTTGGGTTACGTCATGATGACGTCAAAATGACGTTAGAATGACGTCGAGCTACGTCACATTACGTCGTGTTACGTCGAGTTACGTCAAGGTTTTGGACATGTTCAAAACTTTGGACGTAGCTCGAACGTAAGGGTTTACGTTCGCCGTACATTCTGTTCACGTTCAGTGAACGTCAATGACGTTAAACGGACGTTATTTCAACGCTGCTCACTACGTTCAACTACGTTCCACTACGTTGACCCACATTAAACCAAGTGCAAAAGCCTACGAGGCTTAATGGGAACGTCAGGAGAACGTCAGGAAAACGTCAGGAGAACGTCAGGAGAACGTCAGGAGAACGTGCATTCAACGTACGTTCAACGTCTCATTACATAGCTAACGTCATGTAACGTTCTTCTGGCGATGGAATAACGTTCATAACGTTCCGTGAGCGTAGTGACGTTGTCCTCTCTCGTGACTGACGGTATCACTATGCTTTACCAAAGTTACGTTCTCGTCCACTACGCTGCATCCACGTTCAACTTGTGCCCAAATTTGCATACTACGCCGAGAAGTTCAACGTTCTTCACGTTCTCCCTATGTTGACGTCGTTACGTCGTAGTGTGACAGCCCCATTACATAGTACTGACCAGTTATGCCAGTTACATTAATTTACCTAAAAAGCTAAATCTCCGACGAAAGCCTAAGCTTTATTAAACTAATGACTTATATAAATGTGATCGTACATATGCATTCATAAGGCATTTGTTGTTGTATTGAAGGGAGTATAAAGATGGGACCTCTAACTGTTGCAGCCTATGGTGTCAACATTTTGATGTGCACACTGAAATTAATTTCCCATGTTTTGACTCCAAAATGTCTCCAAACTTAAGCCCCCAGTCATAGTAGGGATTGCAACCGCTTGTGACCACATTTGCATTGTTTGCAATCTACAAATAGTTACAACCCATAAGCACAAAATCCTAAATCATTACTAAGACAAAATTCAAAAGAATTGAATCAAATTGGACTAGTGCTGCCCAGCGGTGAAACCAAGTGTTAACACACTCATCCATTATGGGCATGGTAAATAAATTCATTACAATTTTGTTGTTGCTCAATTATAAAGACATCGGTTTGACTCAACCGGGAACAGAACTCCCGACCTTCCTCACGCGAGCCCCGCGCTCTACCGATTAGGCGCCGGTGTGGCAGTTTCAGCCGTGCATCAGTTTCAGCCCTGCGTATAGACTCAAACTCAAGGCATTGTCAATGGTCGTGAGCAATCTTCATACAGAAAATACAGAAAAAGTGAAATATCTCTAAAACCACACCACCTATTAACAAATCGCTTGGTACACATATAGAAAACATCTTTACCAACAATATTATATTAAATTTATAAGGTTATGATCCTTGAATTCTATTAATTTTGAATAAAACTAATGTTTTGCACTGCGCGTACCGTCAAACTCAAGGCATTGTCAATGGTGGTGAGCAATCTTCATACAGAAAATCCAGGAAAAGTGAAATATCTCTAAAACCACACCACCTAGAAACAAATCGCTTGGTACACATATAGAACACATCTTTACCAAAAACATTATATTAAATTTATAAGGTTAGTGACTCACGACCATTGACAATGCCTTGATTTTGAGTCTATGCGCACGGCTGAAACTGACAGTGAGCTGAAACCGCCACACCGGCGTCTGGTGTTCGTTTGTGCCAGTGATGCAATGACGCCTACTCTGTGCCAGCACCACCAGGATAATGAATATTGTGGGAGGGAAGTCAGTAGAGGTTGTTTGGGTAAATGGATACCAAGAACAACATGGTAATGTTGTTTACTCATATTGTGCGATGGCTGCCATGAGTCATTACTGTGTTCAGCGAGCTGGGTGTGTGTGTGTGTGTGGGGGTTATCTCCAAGGGCCTTTTCCAGTAGAGCGCGAGCCTCGCGCACGGAAGGTCGGGAGTTCGGTTCCTGGTCCAAACAAGTTCGGACCTGGTGGAGTCAAACCAATGACTTTAAAATTGGGCTTGTTGCTTCCTAGCCAGGCGCTCGGCATTATTATTTTTATATTAGGATAGCATAAGGACTGGTTAGCTCAGTGTCAGGATAATGTGACTGAGTGAGATATTGGGTCATGGTGCCGGTGGCCTGATTTCCCAGTGGGGCAGCACTATAAAGTCGCCATGAGTGCTCGCTATCACGAATTCGTACCCGTCCGGATATGACCTTAGATGTTGGTAGGATGTAAAACAACAACTGTTGTGGGGGTGATCAAAATGGGAAGGATTGCACCTAGAGCGGGACTCAAACCCACATCTCTTTGCATTATGGGCCAGTGTGTTAACTATTACACCACCTAAGCTCCCTGATATCACCATACTACCCACTCCTACCTGTCTATGCGGCTCCTTGCCTGAGAGGTCAGTGCATACCACTACACTACCATTAATCCGATCTTTCGCTGAGTCCCATCCTGATATGACCTTAGATGTTGCTAGTACGTAAAACAACAACAAACAAACTTGCTGAGTCAAATCAATGACGTAATGCCCCTGTCACACTATGACGTAATGACGTCAGCGTAGGGAGAACGTGAAGAACGTTGAACTTCTCGGCGTAGTATGCAAATTTGGGCACAAGTTGAACGTGGATGCAGCGTAGTGGACGAGGTCATAACGTCGGTAAAGCGTAGTGATACCATCATTCAACGAGAGAGGACAAGTTCATTACGTTCACGGAACGTTATGAACGTTATTCCATCGCCAGAACTACGTTACCTGATGGCGAAACGTTGAAGTACGTTAAACGTACGTTCTCCTGACATTTTCCTGACGTTATCCTGACATTATCCTGATGTTATCCTGACGTTCCCATAACGCCGCGTGGACGTTTCCAGCGGGTTTAATGTGGGTCAGCGTAGTGGAACGTAGTGGAACGTAGTTGAACGTAGTGACTAACGTTTTAATAACGTCGGTTTAACGTCATTGACGTTCACTGAACGTGTACAGAACGTACAACGAACGTAAACCCTTACGTTCGCGTCACATCGAAAGTTTTGAACAGGTTCAAAACTTTCGACAGGTTCAAAACCTTGACGCGCGCCGACGTAACACGACGTAACATGACGTAGCTCGACGTCAGTCTAACGTCATTATGACGTCATCATAACGTAACCCAACGTAATGACAAAAAATGACCACTTTAGGCTCACGTTGGCTCGTTACATCGTAGTGTGACAGGGGTATAACTCTGGGGGCATTCGACTGGGCCTCTCTATGCGAATATCAAAATATTTCCTAACAAATTCCTATTCGACTGGGAACGGAAGTGGGTTCATATACCGATGATTCGGATGTGTGTTGTGGCTCCATCCATTCCATCCGTAAATCTTGCGGATAGAAAGGGCCCAGTCGAATGCCTCTAATGTTAAATTGTCGCTACCTCGCCTAGCGTTCATCATTAGGAAACCTCTTAATGGAGAAGAGGATGCTTCAGGTCAGACCCAAATAAAATTGGTATTTTTATTTTTTTGGGGGGATACATTAGTTGATTAAGCAGGAGAAATTTCAATAGCGGACAATTGGTCTTCCTCATTCCACTGTTCCTTGCCCTATCCTAGTAATGTCACTTGCCAGGCTAGGTGATTGATTTGACTCGGTCAGGGTTCAAACTCGAGGGCTTGTATCCGACAACCGACCACATGGTTTGACTCGACCGGGAAGCAAACTCGCGATCTCCCACACACGAATCCCAGTCGAGTCAAACCAATGCCTTACAAAATTGATACTTGTCACTACCTAGCCTGGCAGTCGGCATTATTAGGACATGGCAAGGACTGGTTATCTCAGCATCAGGATAATATGACTGTGTGGGATATTGGCTCATGGTGCCAGTGGCCTGGTCTCCTATTGGGGCAGCACTAAAAGTTCACCATGAGTGTGTGCAGTCACAAGTCGGTTCCCGTCCTTGTATGATCCAAGATGTTGCTAGGATTTAAAACCCCAACAAACAAATGTTGCGCTTTTACAAATTGTCAAGGTCTTACACCGTTGCCCTGTATTTCCTCCCGCCCCAGTGCTGAGGGCGCTTGCAGGGAAGCACTGTTGGGGGTAGGGGGGCGGGGGAAGGCGGAGGGGGGGGGGGGGAGATTGGGAGTAGGGATACAACACGGGATGGCCATTTAGTAATCAATTAATTCTGAGAAATAGTGAACAGCCTAAGTCATTTCTCAGGCAGCATAATAGCAACAACAATGCAGGCGGGTGACTAGCAGACCAATTAGCTAGCAGATAATTGCCAGACCAATCAGCCATCAGAAAGTGCCCACTAATTAGTGATCGGTGCCTTTCAGATTTTCCTGCGTTTTGCACCATCATAGAATCAGCTTCCCAATACTGCTGTATCAGTCATGACTCCTGCTTGTTCCAAATACTGCTGCATCAGTCATGACTCCTGCTTGTTCCCAATACTGTTGCATCAGTCATGACTCCTGCTTGTTCCAAATACTACTGCATCAGTCATGACTCCTGCTTGTTCCCAATACTGCTGCATCAGTCATGACTCCTGCTTGTTCCCAATACTGTTGCATCAATCATGACTCCTGCTTGTTCCCAATACTGCTGCATCAGTCATGACTCCTGCTTGTTCCCAATACTGCTGCATCAGTCATGACTCCTGCTTGTTCCCAATACTGCTGCATCAGTCATGACTCCTGCTTGTTCCCAATACTGTTGCATCAATCATGACTCCTGCTTGTTCCCAATACTGCTGCATCAGTCATGACTCCTGCTTGTTCCCAATACTGCTGCATCAGTCATGATTCCTGCTTGTTCCCAATACTGCTGCATCAGTCATGACTCCTGCTTGTTCCCAATACTGCTGCATCAGTCATGACTCCTGCTTGTTCCCAATACTGCTGCATCAGTCATGACTCCTGCTTGTTCCCAATACTGTTGCATCAATCATGACTCCTGCTTGTTCCCAATACTGCTGCATCAGTCATGACTCCTGCTTGTTCCCAATACTGCTGCATCAGTCATGACTCCTGCTTGTTCCCAATACTGTTGCATCAATCATGACTCCTGCTTGTTCCCAATACTGCTGCATCAGTCATGACTCCTGCTTGTTCCCAATACTGCTGCATCAGTCATGATTCCTGCTTGTTCCCAATACTGCTACATCAGTCATGACTCCTGCTTGTTCCCAATACTGCTGCATCAGTCATGACTCCTGCTTGTTCCCAATACTGCTGCATCAGTCATGACTGCTGCATCAGTCATGACTCCTGCTTGTTCCCAATACTGTTGCATCAGTCATGACTCCTGCTTGTAATTTGGTCCAGAACGGCTTTTAAAGTTACCTAGTTCAATGGTTTCTAGCTTCTGCTATTTTCTTTATGGGAATATATTAGAGTGATTGTCATTACTCTACTTTGTATATATGATTTACTTTACTTGAGCTTGAATTACCTTTTACTTTAAGTTGACATTTTCTTTAGATAAATATATTGGATTGATTGTCATTAATCTATTTTACAGATATAATCTACATTAATTGAGCTTGAAATAACTTTTATTTTAGGTTGACATTTTCTTTAGATAAATATATTAGATTGATTGTCATTAATCTGTTATACAGATATAAGTTACTTTACTTTAGCTTGAAATAACTTTTATTTTAAATGGCCAACTTTTGAGATATTTGAAGTGCCAAAAATGCAGAATATTAATTTTGGTAAGCATGTCAAAATTCTGACACCGTAGAATGCTTAATAAGTTCTCCAATATCTAAGTCAGATATTTAGAATTAAATCTAGAAAACTGCGGAGTTCAAACACAAAGTCCCGCAAACACCAATACAAAAATGGAGATACAGATTGAAGTCAAACCTTCAAAAGGTTCATTTTTTTACATTCCCATTTTTGTTTGTTCATTACTCCATAACCATTTCATCACAAGAACAGTGGACTTAGGTAGGATTAAAAAAAGACTGGTAAATTAGTGTAATTTTAAGTAAAACTTTTGGATTGGTGTTTATGGGGTTTTGTGCCTAAACTCGGCAATTGATGTTGATTGGAAAATGTTATACTTTCATTCGATAGACTATGCAGCTTTAGATTAATAGGAAATTAGGACTATGTACGACTTTTTGTTGTCTTTGTTTTTTTGTTTGTTTAACGACGCCCCAAGCACAAAAAGTAGACATTGGCTATTTGGAGTCATGCAGTGATTTAAACATATCCGACTAAAAAATTACACAAGTTTTTATCTGTTGTTGCTTAAGAAAATACATTTGATCAAACAGGTAAAATCGAGCACATATATATATATATGCCATACAATTATGGTAAAATCACAAGTGGTGAATGATAAATAAAATCAACAGTAAAGACTTCAAGTTAAAAATGGAAAATTAACTTTTGGTAAAAACCAGTTTCTCTCAGAAATTTAATAATGAGTTGCAGATGGAAACGGAACGACTCGATAACACCATCATTTCCAAATCCCTTACATCATCTCTAACTGGTTGGAGGCGAGGATATCTCACCAAAATGTGATGCACTGTCAGTATACATCAGCAGTGCTCACACTGAGGCAGACGGTCTCCAGCCAAAATAAAACTATATGTCAAGTATAGATGACCCCTGTGTATGCAACATCCATCTCAGAAGAACAGCCATGTAAAAGTATTCACTTTTCATTTCATATTTGCCTCATGGGGCCAATGTAGGTGGTTATGGACAATTATGCTCAGACTCGTTGGATAAAGCAAAGACAAAGCACCAGTTTGCCAAAAATTGCTAAATTAAACTTTAAATTATACAAATAATTGAAAGTAATTTAGGACCAGACACCATGGCCTAATCGATAGAGCACCATGACCTGATATCCCACTCAGTAACATTACCGTGACACCATTCCAGCCAGTCCTTTCCCTGTCCTAATAATCCCGAGCGCCTGTTTAGGAAGCGACAAGTACCAAATTAGTAAGTCAAATACTTTGACTGGACTGGGAGTTGAACTCCCGACCTTCCGCACGCGAGGCCCGCGCTCTATCGATTCGGCCACCGCATCCGGTACCTGCGTGGCGCTGGGAAATAACACTATGATAGGGCAAGGAGCAGTAGTGGAACAAGGAATGACTAATGGTAATAACGCTATGATAGGGCAAGGAGCAGTAGTGGAACAAGGAATGACTAATGGTAATAATGCTATGATAGGGCAAGGAGCAGTAGTGGAACAAGGAAAGACCAATGGCAATAACGCTATGATAGGGCAACGAGCAGTAGTGGAACAAGGAATGACTAATGGTAATAACGCTATGATAGGGCAAGGAGCAGTAGTGGAACAAGGAATGACTAATGGTAATACCGCTATGATAGGTCAAGGAGCAGTAGTGGAACAAGGAATGACCAATGGTAATAATGCTATGATAGGGCAAGGATCACTAGTGGAACAAGGAAAGACCAATGGCAATAACGCTATGATAGGGCAAGGAGCAGTAGTGGAACAAGGAAGGACCAATGGTAAAAATGCTATGATAGGGCAAGGAGCACTAGTGGAACAAGGAATGACTAATGGTAATAACGCTATGATAGGGCAAGGAGCAGTAGTGGAACAAGGAATGACCAATGGTAATAACGCTATGATAGGGAAAGGAGCAGTAGTGGAACAAGGAATGACCAATGGTAATAATGCTATGATAGGGCAAGGAGCAGTAGTGGAACAAGGAATGACTAATGGTAATAACGCTATGATAGGGCAAGGAGCAGTAGTGGAACAAGAAAAGACCAATGGTAATAACGCTATGATAGGGCAAGGATCACTAGTGGAACAAGGAAAGACCAATGGCAATAACGCTATGATAGGGCAAGGAGCAGTAGTGGAACAAGGAATGACCAATGGTAATAACGCTATGATAGGGCAAGGAGCAGTAGTGTAACAAGGAAAGACCAATGGTAATAACGCTATGATAGGGCAAGGAGCAGTAGTGGAACAAGGAATGACCAATGGTAATAATGCTATGATAGGGCAAGGAGCAGTAGTGGAACAAGGAATGACCAATGGTAATAACGCTATGATAGGGCAAGGAGCAGTAGTGGAACAAGGAATGACCAATGGTAATAACGCTATGATAGGGCAAGGAGCAGTAGTGGAACAAGGAAAGACCAATGGTAATAACGCTATGATAGGGCAAGGAGCAGTAGTGGAACAAGGAATGACCGATGGTAATAATGCTATGATAGGGCAAGGAGCAGTAGTGGAACAAGGAAAGTGTGTGTGGGTGGGTTGGTGAGTGGGTGTGTGTGGGTGGGTTGGTGAGTGGGTGTGTGTAGGAGGGAGAGGTCAATTCCATGTGGTACATTTCCACAAAAGATATCGATGAAATAATCTATAGGCACATTATTCAATTCTGGTTTGTCATACCTTCTGAATATCACGTGACCTAATACACCAATGGAAAGCGACATTCATTAAGGGGAATCCACACCTGTTACCTGTTCCTATTATGACGTCACCTGCAGCTCCTTGTAACTGCTTTGTAGTAAAGTTACTAATTAGTTCAATAAGTAGACACCAGGGATGAGGGTGAATGTCTCTCATTAACGCTGTTACTCATTAATGGTGCAATTAATACAACTCCTGGTCCCTGCCCACCGTTAACAAGTTTACGAGAAAATATGCTGCAATATATGTAGATATATATATAGAGAGAGAGAGAGAGAGAGAGAGAGAGACTGAGAGTAAAACCTCCCTAACCGACCACCTCCACAGATCGACCACTCCCTTTTATATATATATTTGTTTGGGGTACATTAGTTGACTAAGCAGGGGAAATTTCAGTCGTAGATGACTGGTCTTCCTCATTCCACTGCTTGCCCTATCCTCGTAATGCCGAGGGTCTGACTAGGAAGCGACAAGTATCAATTTTTAAGTCATTGGTTTGACTCGACCAGGATTCGAACCCACTGTTAACTAGTGGTATTTTACATGCTAGAATCTTTATAGGAAATAAAACCATAACTTCTGTGGGTGAAGGTCGGAAATCACTAATGTATGATATTACTCACGCGATGATCCGCTTACTTTATCTGCTTACTATATCTGCTTACTATACCTGCTTACTATATCAGTTCCAAGAAATATCAACCCAACAGAAATTAAGTGTGGTAAAGTCTAGTAGGGATGGGTGGCTGGCTCCTCCTGCTGTGCTGTCTCCAGCTCATCTGCCTGCCACACCCCCTGCCCAGCTCTTTTATTCAGATGGAACACATTCAAAATATAGGTACACAGTTGCTGGGAGTCTCCTCAGTCAGAGACAGTCACATGGCATTTCATTGGCTGAACTCCTCCAGTCAGTGGTTGGGGGGAGGCAGGGGGGGGGTGGACCCCCCACCACTCCCACCAGCCCCCTCCCCCCCATCTGGGTAAAGGGGTGGGGGGGGGCCAACCCACCCACCCAAAGTCAGATACATATTTTTCCACCAAGTTCCCCAATCACACTTATATGGGAGTATCAACCCTCTTTATCTTTACATAACACCCGTGGTCACCAGTCCCTTAGATTGGGACAATTCCAAAATAGTAGGAGTTTCTACATACCTTACTTTGAGAATTATATATTTTGTCATCTTTAGTTCAGCAAACTGCCACCAGGTGGGGCAGGGAGGGCTCACCACACACACACCACCTCCCACCTCCAGCCTGACACTCGGCTTTGGCAGGTCCTGCAAACACTCACACACACACACACACAGCCACAGCCCCCATGCATTGTCACCTGTGTGCTAACACTCCCTCAGATACCGGCATCTGTAAATCATACCATAACAGGCACACAGAACTTAATTCTTGACTTAATTATTATACCCATTCTGTGGCATTCTTCACAGACTATTTGTCTGGGTGAAGAAACCAGTCTGCAGCAACTGTATATGCTGGCCTTAGTTTCAGCATTTACCTCCTTTCATACAATATATAATACCAACAGACTTCAATTCAGTAATACATGTAAATATACCAATACAGTAATAATTTTCCAGAGTTCTTATCTCCAGTGGTTATATTTGATGTAGAACCTTAGAACAATCTGATATTAATTATCACTTCACTTAATATACATAATCTACCATGGTTTCACAACTTGGTTTGAATATTATGCATATGTATTTACCAACATGATAGAATGAATTAGGTATTATTAGAGAGGTTTTATAGTGGTACTTATATAATTGGAATATGATTATAATGACTTTATAGAAATAACTGGATGATTTAAATATGATTAAAACAGTTTTCTTAATGCTTCACATATGAGTTTTATGAAAAGGAGATATTTTAGAATTTACTTAAACTAATATTTATTTTGAACCAGACCTAAAAAGTCGGAATATTTTACACCACGATCCCCCGATTTACCGATATGGGAGACGGACTCTCTAACTCATTCGGCCATCCCGATTGCTTTATTTGGGTCCCAAACGATTGCCCATACAATACCATTGCAACGATTAAAAAAACTCCCTAAACCGACCACCTCCCTAAATGGGCCATTTAAAGTTGGTCCCTTCCTGCCGAAGAAGTGTGCATGTTGCGGCGGCAACATGGGTAATTCGGAGCGCGGAACAGAACTGCCTCAGCCTTGTCCTCTATGGCCGACACTGGCGCCACCTATATATTCAGAACCACACCACCATCCTATCCTGCCACCTGGCGGATCCCGCGAGTACTGGTCAACCCGAGCTTGAGCGGCTCACACCGACCAGTGCGCCAGAACCTGCAGCGTGGCCACTGGAGCTTTCCCGACTTTTCTTAGCTAACGCCATGCCTTCCACCCATAGGAATGGTAAGGTGAGGGCAAAAGTGCAGCTAACATGAGTTGTATTGACCAATTTCATATGACGTCAGTGCGCGCGCTGCTTGGCTGGAGGACAACATCCGGTCACACTGCAAACTCAATGGCTATAAGCAATCTTCATAGAGAAAAGGTGTAATAACCACACCACCTAGCCACAGACCGATTGGATTACATATAGAAAACACATTAAAAAAAGAGATTATATTAAATTTATAAGGTTAGGGTTCTGCATTTCTATTAATTTTGAATAAAATTGATGTGTTGAACTGCATGTATCGGCAAACTCAATGCATTGTCAATGGCCGTGAGCAATCTTCATGCAGTAAAAGTTAAATATCTCTAAAACCACACAACCTAGAAACAAACTGATTGGAATACACATAGAAAACATGTTTACCAACAAGATTATATTAAATTTATAAGGTTAGGGTTCTGGATTTCTATTAATTTTGACTAAAACTGATGTTTTGCACTGCGCGTACGTCAAACTCAATCAGTCAATGCATTGTCAATGGCCGTGAGCAATCTTCATGCAGTAAAAGTTAAATATCTCTAAAACCACACAACCTAGAAACAAACTGATTGGAATACACATAGAAAACATGTTTAACAACAAGATTATATTAAATTTATAAGGTTAGGCTTCTGGATTTCTATTAATTTTGACTAAAACTGATGTTTTGCACTGCGTGTACCGGCAAACTCAATGCATTGTCAATGGCCATGAGCAATCTTCTTACAGAAAAAAATCAATCTCTCTAAAACCACATGACCTAGGCTCAACCCGCTTGGAACCCATATAGAAAACATGTTTACCAAACAGATTATATTAAATTTATACAGTTAGGGTTCTGGATTTCTATTAATTTTGACTAAAACTGACGTTTTGCACTGCGCGTAGCAGCAAACCCTGTGGCAGTGTGCCTTCGTTCTGCAGCCGAGCTGTGTGCGCATACACAATGTTTGTAAACATTGAAATAGGTCTATTCAGTCAGGGCAATACAAGAACCTAACCCAAACACTAGCGGCTAAATGAGCAATACAAAAACATAGTAGTAGCCGGGTGGGTGATGAGTTCACGCAGGTCACCAGATAGACAGGGAGTGAGGCGCAGAGCGCCGGCCAGTGGCAATCAGTGGAATGTTGGAGAAAGCGGTGACCAATCAGAAGTGAGCAGACAAGCCGACCCCTTGGAAGGGAGCTGGCGGGCGGTTCAAGTCTGGTGGTGCTCTTTTCATTCTGTGCCAAATCAGACACAATTAGGTAATTTCGAACAAATTAACATGTGCATATTGTCATGGGGGTGATGAAATGGGAAATATTGCGCGAGAGGTCAGTGCAGACTACTACACTCGTCCCCCTGGAATTGTAAGTCTTATAATGCTTACAATTACATACATACAGGCAATGCACTTACACATACACACACAGGTTAGGTTCAACAACCATACAATGCGTAGCTTGTACAGGATCCTGGTCATGGCACCAGTGTCATGGGGGTGATGAAATGGGAAATATTGCGCCTAGAGTGGGACTCAAACCCATATCTCATTGCATTCCGGGCCAGTGTGCTAACCATTCCACCACCTAGGCTCCCTGATATCACCACCCTACCCATGCCTACCTGTCTATGTGGTTACTTGCCGGAGATGTCAGTGCAGACCACTACAATATTATATGAAATATTATTATGTCCGTGTTGGGGCTCCATTAATCGAAACGGACAACAGGGAGTCATATGGTTGGTTGTTGGAGTTTTACGTCCAGGCAACATCTAAGGTCATATCAGGACATGACACCGACTTGTGACAGTACACGCTCATGGCGACTTTATAGTAGTGCCCCACTAGGAAATCAGGCTGCCGGCGCTATTACCCAATATCCCACTCAGTCACATTATCCTGACAGTGGGCTAACCCATCCTTTGCCTTCTCCTATTAATGCTGAGCGCCAAGCTAGAAAGCGACAAGTATCAATTTTGTAAGTCATTGGTTTGACTCGATCGGGAATTGAACTCGCAATCTCCCCCACGGTAGGGAGGCCTGCGCTCTACCGATTCGGCCAACGCGTCCAGTCACCAGTAATAGGAGTAGAAGTACTTCGTAACAGCAGCAGACAAGACTATACAATTAACTCCATACAAGACAATGACAATAATAGGTTCTACAATTCATGGTGGCTATTTTATGGAATCAACCATAATTTACAATCAGCTACCAAATGGTAGATTTATAAATGCCGTTAAAGCAAGCTTATCATCACTAAATACAGCAATGATTACCGGGAGCAAATTTCTACATTTGTCATCTGAGGGTACTGCAAACAAACCGGCTCAATCAGGTTTGCCAGTTTGTATTTGTTAGGTTCATATTCTAGTCTAATCGCATTTACAGACATTTAATCTTAATCGTGCTGCCCAAGACCCAATGCGTTGCATAATTTGATTATAGTGGGGGTATGGGGATAAGCAAAGTGGCAAACTGGTGTACTAAACCTCCAGCAACTTTGTGTTAACGATGTCAAAGCTAACACTGTTCTGTTAATGTCACCTGTGTTAAGGCACCCGCCACCCGCCACCCACCCACAACAGCACACCACCTGTATTAATGTAGTGTCACAGTAGGACACCACCTGCATTAATGTACCCTCACAGTAGGTCTCACAGTAGGATAACACCTGCATTAATGTAGTCTAACAGTAGGAAGACACCTGCATTGATGTAACCTCACAGTAGGACACCACCTGAATTAATGTAGCCTCACAGCAGGATACCACCTGCAATAATGTAGCACCACAGTAGTACACCACCTACATTAATGTAGCCTCACAGTAGGATGCCACGTGCATTAATGTAGCACCAGAGTAGGACACCACCTGCATTAATATAGCCCCACAGTAGTACACCACCTGTATTAATGTGACCTAACAGTAGGACGCCACCTGCATTAATGTAGCCTCACAGTAGGACACCACCTGCAATAATGTAGCACCACAGTAGGACACCACCTGCAATAATGTAGCACCACAGTAGTACACCACCTGCAATAATGTAGCCTCAGAGTAGGATGCCACCTGCATTAATGTAGTCTCACAGTAGTACACCACCTGCATTAATGTAGCCTCACAGTAGGATGCCACCTGCATTAATGTAGCCTCACAGTAGGACACCACCTGCAATAATGTAGCACCACAGTAGGACACCACCTGCAATAATGTAGCACCACAGTAGTACACCACCTGCAATAATGTAGCCTCACAGTAGGATGCCACCTGCATTAATGTAGCCTCACAGTAGGTCACCACCTGCAATAATGTAGCACCACAGTAGTACACCACCTGCATTAATGTAGCCTCAGAGTAGGATGCCACCTGCATTAATGTAGCCTCACAGTAGGACACCACCTACATCAATGTAACCTCACAGTAGGATACCACCTGCATTAATGTAGCACCACAGCAGGACACTACCTGCATTAATGTAGCCCCACAGTAGAACGCCACCTGCATTAATGTAGCACCACAGGAGGACACCACCTGCATCAACATAGCACCACAGTAGGACATGACCTACATTAATGTAACCTCACAGTAGGACACCACCTACATTAATGTAACCTCACAGTAATGTAGCACCACAGTAGGACCCCACCCGCATTAAAATAGCACCACAGCAGGACACCAGCTACA
The DNA here is from genome assembly GCA_030323885.1 of Branchipolynoe longqiensis. Classification (NCBI taxonomy): domain Eukaryota; kingdom Metazoa; phylum Annelida; class Polychaeta; order Phyllodocida; family Polynoidae; genus Branchipolynoe; species Branchipolynoe longqiensis. The sequence continues at coordinate 32,673,048 of CM059190.1, read as the reverse complement.
TCAATGTAGCCCTACAGGAGGACACCAGCTACATCAATGTAGCCCTACAGAAGGACACCAGCTACATCAATGTAGCCCCACTGGAGGACACCAGCTACATCAATGTAGCACCACAGTAGGACACCACCTACATCAGTGTAACCCTACAGCAGGACACCACCTGCCTCAATGTAGCACAACAGTAGGACACCACCTGCATTAATGTAACCCACAGCATCACCTATAGTAATGTACAAACACCATCTCCACCGCCACTACCAACTCACTACCACAACACCACATCACCAGTGAGATATAAGGTCATTGTGCTGGTGGTCTGGTATCCCAGTGGGGTAGCACTATAAATTCGCCATGAGTGCGCACTGTCACAAGTCGGTACCTGTCCTGATATGACCTCAGATGTTGCCAGGACTTAATATTCGAACAAAAAACCAATCCAAGCACTACCATCACGTCTGCCCCGACTCCCTCCACAACCCCCACCACTCCACCCCATCACCACTATCAACACCCTCACCACCCCACCACTCCACCCCCATCCCCACTCTCACCCCCCCCACCCCCACCCCCACCCCTCCACCCCTACCACCACCCCCCCCACCCACCCCCCCACCACCCCCCACCCCCCACCCACCCACCCCCCCCCACCCCCCCCACCCACCACCCACCCCCCCCACCCCCACCTCACCCCCCCACCAACCACCCCCCCACCACCCACCACCCCACCCCCCCCCTCCACCCCCACCCCACCCCACCCACCCCACCACCCCCCCCACCCTCACCCCCCCCCACCCCCCCCCCCCCCACCCCCACCCCCTCCCCCACCCACCCCCACCACCCTCCACCCCCCACCTCCCCACCCCCCCCCCACCCTCCACCACCCCCCACCACCCCACCACCCCCCCCCACCCACCCCACCCCCCCACCCCCCACCCCCCCCACCACCCCACCCCCCCACCACCCCACTCCCCACCCACTCCCCCCACCCCCCACCCCACCCCCACCCACCCCACCCCACCCTCACCCCCCCCCACCCTCCCCCACCACCCCCCCCACCCACCCACCCCCCACCACCCCCCTCACCCCCCACCACCCTCCCCACCCCCCCACCCACCCCCCCCACCCCCCCACCCCCCCACTCCACCCCCCACCCCCCCCACCCCACCCCCACCACCCCCCCCCACCCCACCCACCCCCCCCCCACCCCCCCACCCACCCCCTCACCCCCCACCACCCCCCCCCACCCCCCCCCCACCCCCCCCCCCCACCCTCACCCCCCCACCCCCCACCCACCCCCACCACCCCCTACCCCCACCACCCCCACCACCCCACCACCCCCCACCACCCCCCCACCCCCCCCACCCCCCTCCCACCCCCCCACCACCCCCCCCACCCCCACCCCCCACCCCCCACCCCACTCCCCACCCCCACCCCCCCACCACCCCCACCCCCCCCACCACCACCCCCCCCCCCCACCCCACCCCACCCCCCACCCCCCCCCCTCACCACCCCACCACTCCACCCCCATCACCACTCTCCACTCACTCCACCCCATCACCACTCTCACCACCCACTCGCCCATCACCACCCTCACCACCCCACCACTCCACCCCATCACCACTATCACCACCCTCACCACCCCACCACTCCACCCCCATCACCACTCTCACCACCCTCACCACTCCACCCCCATCACCACTCTCACCACCCCACCACTCCATCCCATCACCACTCTCACCACCCTCACCACTCCATCCCATAACCACTCTCACCACCCTCACCACCGCACCTCGACCCCTATCCTCATCCCCACCCCCGTACTGATATGACATTAGATGTTACCAGGACGTAAAACCCCAACAAACAAAGTCATCCCTTACTCTCACCGCCTCCCCCCCCCCCCACACCCCCATCCCACCCACCTGGCCAAACAAACAAACACAGGCAAAATAGCAGAATGAAGGGTGGAGGCAAATATTGGTGAAACGTCGCCACAGTTGTTGTAACGGCGCGTATTTGACTTCCGGTCCCGCACAAAATAATTGAGCCTAATCGACTCACCAGGGGGCAGGCTTTAGAACAGAGCGCGGTAATTGGATTCTCAAGTTTTGTGGGAAAGAATGGGCGACACAAGGATCGGGTAGGGGACATAAATACAGATTAACCCACACCACCGGTTTCAACTAGTCCCCAATTGCAGATGGCTTCAATTGACAATGGCCGCCCACTCCCATCCACCCAAACCGGAAGTCTCAGTGTTTAAGGCCTGCGCTTGGTTGTTCTCTAAATAGAATTATGGACACTGTGGCCGTAATCGATTAACACGACCCAGGCGACTCGGGTCACCCGAGTCGTCAGAATTTCAAATAGAACACCGTGCCGTGTGCAAAACAACCCGACCCCAGTAACCCACCTCTTGGCTGGGGTTTGCAAGGAGCGATGACATCACATTTTCGCTGGTACCGTCCTGCAGGATAACAGCCACCGGTACCAGTCATACATTTTTTGTTGTTGTAATAACATAGATTAATGAAATGGAAATATCACTAAACAATGCCATCATAAACATATTTAAATCATATTTTGCTGTAATTATATTGGCTATTAAAAAACAAATAAAAGGGCTACCATTTTTGTCACCCCGAGCATGGAGAAGCGTATTCGATTATTCGACCTGAGTCTGCAGGATGTGCGCATGCGCCAAAAAGTCGCTCGGGTGACCAGAGTCCATTAAACGATTACGCCCTGTGTGTTGATGCTAATCAGGCCCTTTACCTCAGGATATATTTCCGATCACAGCCCTAGGCCTCTTTAGTCGGCTCCTTCTTGCTACATGCTCCCGGTGGAGAAGCGCGGTAGTCGGAATAGACATTTTCATTCTTCCACTGGCTGTCTAGTCGAGCCTCAAATTTGTTTAGGTTCGGTGAGCACACTGTGTTCTCATTTAAACTCTTACAAGGTTGTACTGTACGGCTACGATATGACTATTTACCGATATTTCTGTTTGAATTACTCATATGCTATTTTTACTGGCGGGTCCGTGTACAGCAGGTTCTGAATATTTGTTTTTAGTTTTTTTCATGATGGTGCATTTATACTGCCCATAATGGTTAAGTCTAATGACTGATGGTCCCCCTTGTTTTATCACCTTCGGTTGTTGTGTAGCAATCTACTGCATGCATTCTTTCTCTGTTTGTAAGCATTCATCCGCATCTCCGACCCTCTTTCATTCTGTTAGATTTACAATCGGTTAGTTGTTTTGTTACCTATAGTTATTTTCCCTGACTGCCTTCACCATCTTGCATTAGTGGTCATTAGTTTGGGCTTAAAGTTTAAAGTTTACCTGTTGGGTGTATCATGCCTAGCATGTTTACCTTCTCAGGGTTGTCTTGATATTCAGTGTATTTTTATTTTTATTTTTGGAGAGTGAGGACGGAAATGAGTAGGGATTAGGAAAATTAAATCATTTGCATAGCGTCTTAGAGGTTACTGGTCTGACACAAATTGGGGTGTTCTAACTTCTAGATTGTTCGAAATGTACAACCATTGGACTTTCTAACTTTAAATTTGACAAACTAAAGTCATGCATAATTCATTCTATTAAAAACCCTGCAGCCTAAATAATATGTGCATAACTAGTTATACTGTACATATCATCACTCTTAATGTTTTTCTCTACTTAAGCGAACATTACACCATTATATTCCTAACTTATACAGAATGTTAAAGTAGCGAAGCTTGACGCCCTTGAAAATATACTGTATACAGAGCACACACACACAAACATACAGTATATATACATAGAAATATATATATATATATACTGTATATATCTATCCAGATATAAACATATATAAAGTGCATATGTGTATATATATATTATATAATGTATTATATATGTATAAGGACACGGAGTAGGTACAGGCTTGGAAATTGTTTGAAATAAGTAATTGTCTGGATTTCGGCATGCGCCCTTGGGCGGTTTGGGCCACTAACGATGGTGGTGCGCTAACTCACGCCTATATAATGTTGTGCATATGGCGCTCCGTCCTCTTTTCATTGTACTCATATCTATGTGAATGTATGTCCATAAAAAAAATACAGATATACAGATTACATATATATATAAATATATATATATATATATATATATATATATATATATATATACATAGAAATATATATATATATTCTGTATAGGGGTGGTGGCGCCACCTGACCCAACGGTGAAAAAGGGGTCACCACTAAAGTAGTACACAAAATATAGGTGGTAATATAGAGAACATTCACTTCCACGCCTTTATATTCGCATGATCCTTATACATCATATATATATGTGATGTATAACGTATTATGCGAGTATAAAGATTTGCAAGGTAATATTACCTATGAATCTTATTATTGTTATCCTCCGTAAGATGCAACACTCTACCGGTGGCACCATCTCGCCCACCTCAACTCCCCCGGATGTTGACCAGTGTCAGTCGCACCAAAGGATTTAATATATATATATATATTTATGTGAATGGATCTCCATCTAATAAATACCAGTATACAGATTACACACGCAAAGATACATTATATATATACATAGAAATATACATGTACATATATATATATACTGTATATATCTATCTAGTTATACACCTATATACAGAACACACATATATATATATATATATATATATATATATATTTATATCCATGTGAATGTATCTCGCCCCTAGCAGAACTGACCAACATCAGAGGTTCCTGGATCGGACACCAGGGGGCGCCGAGGGTGGCGGAAGTAACCTTAACCGGCCACACCAGGTGTCGCCACTGGAACCCCAGCGGGAGTTATCCGGCACGTGACGCCTGTCTGCGCGCGCACCCTGTTGGCAACGCGCCCGCCATTAGTCCTCCTTGACCCCGACATCTGGTGGCGCCACCTGGCGCCATCTAACGACAAACAGCGTTCGTTGACCCTCTCGGTCCAGATAGGAATTGTTGCGTGTTTTTTTGTTTTAGTTTTTTTGTTTGGGTACTCTTATAGACGACATCGCCATTCCAGCGGCACAGTGCATTGTGGGATGCGTGGAAGAAAAACAAACCCACCAGAAGCACATGGCACATGCTAATACACTGGATGCAGTTATGAAATGTGCTAGTTTCAGCTCATGTCAGCTCTGGTTTGAAACATAGAATACTAACTAAAAATATATATATAATAAATTAAGATATTAATCTTGTATCCAGCATTGCATTTACATCAATATAATCAGCACATCTTATGTCATGTGCATTTAGATTTAGATAAATCTAGGCACTCGGACTAGTGTTAGAGCCATAGCCAGAGTCAGTTTTACTTATTTTATTCATGTTTTTATTTATATCGTACGGTTACTGACATATGTAGGAATAGAAAATGAGTAGGGTTAATCAGATATAGGTTATATATTTCTTTGAAACAAGTTTTTGTTGACACATTTGACATTTTAATATTTACAACAAGAATTACTTGTCTAATCAATGGTGATGTAAACATTAGCCTGTAAGTGTAAAGTGACTTAAATTGTATGTTTCTTAGCTCAAAATGCTTAATTATGGAGAGTTGTGTCATAAACATATTAATTATATTATTATATTGCATCCATCCATCCATGTTTGTGCCAAATTGTTATGTATTTTTGATTAATTTTGAATAAAATCAAAGTTTTGCCCTATGCGTATCGGCAAACTCTATGGCTGTACGCCTTTGCTTTGCTGCCAATGCCGTTTTAAGCGCATGCGCAGTCGGAACGGTGATTTAGTCTATTGCGCTTGGTTTTTGGGGTGTCGCTGCTGCTAGTTATTTCTGCGGATAGTTTATTTGCGAAGTGGTTTTTTTTCTCCCCATCTACGTACAGGATATTACTTTGATTATAGTTGGTCATTGGAGCTTTACGTCCAGGCAACATCTAAGGTCATAAAAGGACGATGAGATTTCAGCAGGTAAGTTGCTAATTCGCTTTGAAGGTCATCCTTCATATATCTGATTGGTTAGCTGAATTAGATGGTTGTGTCCGGGCAACATCTAAGGTCATATCAGGATAAGTACCGACTTGTGACAGTGCGCACTCATGTCGACTTTATAGAGCTGTGGCCTGGTCTCCCAATATCCCACTCAGTCACATTATCCTGCCACTGAGCCAACAAGTCCTTGCCCTATTCTAATAATGATGAGTATCAGGCTAGGTAGTGACAAATACCAATTTCTAAGTCATCGGTTTGATTCGACCAGGATTCGAATCCATAGGTTCAAATCCCATTTTATTATAGTCGATTCTCTCCGAGAATGAGTCTTACATAACGTCACTTGATAGATTGATTGGTGGTTGCTTTACGCCGTGTCAGCAGCATAGGCCATATTCATCGCAAGAAATGTTTGTTTTTGTTCAAACCATCGCTTTTACATGTAAAAGCATACAATCAATTTTGTGTCAATAGACACTCATGAATTTGTTTAACTCACAATGATATAGTTTCTGGTCAAGCTAAATAAAATTCTAGATGATAGTATTATTCACTGATGACATTTGTTTAAAAAGCTATATGAGGTGGTACAAACCAGCTTCCCTCAAAAAGACTCAAATGTTTTCTTGTTTTACTTCAGTAAAACGGTCACGCATGCTGTTTGCAGTGTAAAATTGTTGGCGCAGGGCCATGAAATGCAAACAGTTTAATAAAGTGTGTTTTAATGTCAGTGGGGACTGACATCCAATACATTCAGGGGGAGGGTCCCCCTTGAGCAGAAAAACGTGTTTTAGCCACGAGTGGCGAATATGGCATCTTGTTAAAACAACCTGGCCGTGTCGCCCTTCCAGGTGACTCTGCGGCAGTCCGTTCACGGAGGGGGTAATTCTATAGAATTTGTTGTTTAATGAGTACTTTAAGTAGTATTGGGTGGTCCACTTTCCAATTGTTCAAAGCCTAAAGGCCGGAAAAAGAGTCAGTGAAAATGATGAATTTATGACTGGCTGAGGTTTCGAAGCACTCTAATGCGAGTAGGAGTGCTTGTGCCTCAGCAGTAAAGATGGAAGTCTGATCTGGAATACACATACCTAATTCACGTCCATGGACGATTGCTGGCACAGAGACTCTGTTGTCTGTCTTTGACCCATCAGTGTAAATAGCTAGGTGGGCACTAAAAGCACTTCGCACATCGATAAAGCTTTCATGATATGAAAGTGAGTGCATTTGGGATTTCTTCGACATGGCCAGCTGGAGGACAATGCTTGGTTTCCTCAGCTGCCAAGGAGGAACATCTGAATATTATGAGGGTGCTATATTATGTAGATTTGCCCCCAGGGCCTCCAAATGAGGCTTTATCTGAGGCCTATTGGCTTTATGTGTGTTGGCCTTGCTTCATAGAGGCGTTCATATGGTGGCATAAAAAAGTACTTATATGAAGGATTTAAAATATTTCCTTTTAATTTTATCACATATTGCATAGACAGTTTGAGCCTTCTACTCTTAAGGGAGGGCTCTCGGCCTTCGAAGTAGAGGCTCTGTATGGGCGAGGTTCCGAAAGCCGCCAGGGCCAGCCGAAGGCCTTGATGGTGTATAATGTCTACCTGTGATATGTATGATTTTCTAGCTGAACCATAACTAGTACAGCCATAGTGCAATTTTGAACATATTAATATTCTGAACAATTGGAGCAGGACAGTGCTGTCTGCTCCCCACTGTGTGTGGGCTAGAACTTTTAAAATGTCCAGTGCCTTAAGGCATCTGGACTTTAAATACTTAATATGAGGGATAAAAGACAATTTGTTGTCAAAGATGACTCCTAAAAACTTGGTCTCTTTGAGGACTTTGATGGGATCATTTCCAATTGTTAAATTAGGGCCATGGTGCAACGTCCGTAAAAGACAAAAGTGCATGCAAACGGTTTTTGATTTGGTAAATCTAAAACCATTTTCCATTGCCCATGAGGAAAGGCTATTTATGTTTAATTGGAGCTGCCGTTATATAGTTTTCATATTTTTACCTTTATAACATAATAAAAAGTCAGCTACATTCATACTGCAGGATACAGTACTCTTTAAGAATTCTACTATATTGTTAATTTTAATGCCAAAAAGGCTAACAGATAGAATGCTACCCTGACGTACTCACATCTCTTGATCAAAAGGCACCATGGCCATAAAGCATGCCGGGAGGGAGATGGGTGCTGGACGGGAGGGCGGGGCATGGCTATATACCTCCCACACCCGACAGGTTCTCACAAGTATGGTACCGTCTGTTGCATACTTATTTCTAAGATATGTATGTGTACGCGTACGCGCACACGCACACCACATACACCTCCAAACAGACCCACGTTACACTCACACACTTAGTTACTTATACATAACATATAATATATATAATTTATATTATGAGATATAATCTATATGCATTATACAATATAATGTATATAATAAACAAAATAATGTATATAATATTGTGGTAGCCCACAGTCTTCACACTGCCACACACTCATGGAAGAACGCCAAGATTGAGTAACAGTACACTTCAACTGGTTTATTGCAAAACCTATCCGCTCTCCATGGTGTCAACAGTCAAACTGACCCGCCCCCTAACTCGCCAGTTCCCACGTTTTCTCTATAGGTGGGTGGGGGTGGGGGTGGGGGTGGGGGTGGGGTGGGGGGGGGGGGGGGGGGGGGGGCTAGCCACACGCAGTAGAGGGCCGCCACTGCGTGGTAGTGGAGCTCATGTACAGACTACTACAATATATAATATAATTTATATAATATATAATATATAATGTTCATAGTGATGCCCCACTGGGAAATCAGGCCACCGGCAACATGACCCGCTTTACCACTCAGTCAAATTATCCTGACACTGAGCTAACCAGTCCCTGCCCTATCCTATTAATGCCGAACGCCATGCTAGGAAGCGACAAGCATCAATTTTAAAGTCATTGATTTGACTCGACCGGGAACCAAACTCCCAACCTTTTGCACGAGAGGTCCACGCTCTACTGATTAGGCCACCCCGCACCCGGTGCATAGTGTTTGAAGTATCCCCCACATATCTGTTATTTCCTTATGGGAATCTGAACCTCAATGGGGTTCCACAGTTACACCATAGTCCATTCCATCCATGGCGACCAGACGGGGTGGCCGAATGAGTAGAACATCCGTCTCCTGTTTTGGGAGAATGGGAGATCCCAACCCATGAGTTTGTGGGTTCGAATCCTGGTCGAGTCAAACCAATGAATTAGAAATTGATACTTGTTTCTTCCTAGTCTGGCACTCGGCATTATTAGGATAAGGCAAGGGCTGGTTGGCCCAGTGTCAGGATAATGTGACTGAGTGGGATATCATGGTCATGGTGCTGGTGGCCTGGTGTCCAAGTGGGGCAACACTATAAAGTCGCTATGAGTCACAAGTCGGTACCCGTCCTGATATGACCATAGATGTTGCTAGGACCTAAAACAACAACAAACAAACATACCATAGATGGCGCTGATACCACCCTTTGGGCATCTGTATGCTCTATGTACCAGTTGGTGCCGGTGTCGTATTCTCAGCGCCCGGTCATTCTCAGCGGCCTGTCGTGGCTTCTGCGCATGCGCAGATTTTCGAATGTTGCCGCGAGCACTGCTATTTGTTTTGTTTACACTCGGCCATTCGACGCTGATCGAGCTGCTACGTTAATATCGCTTGGAATTTAAGGTTAATTTAATTAAATTTCATTATTTGAGTATGTAATTCTGTTAAATATGATCGCATTCAATATATTTCAGCGTAATCGGTCCCTAACACTGCCGGGCACCAGCTGAGCTTGTAGCCGGCGATGCCACGGGTCTTTTGACCACGACGGGCCGCTGAGAATGACGGGCCGCTGAAAATACGACACCGGTGTAGGACGTTGAAAACACTACCCATTGAAAACACTACGGCAGTGTTTTGAACTTAAGTTGAAAACACTACTGTTAAGTTCAAAACACTACCCCCAGGTACGTTCAAAACACTATCATAGCATGGCAGTGGGGGCTGTAATGCTGCAACTGGTACTGGCATTTGAAGAACGTACGAGTTGGTTCGGTTCCTGGAAGTTTTACGTCCTGGCAACATCTAAGGTTGTATCATAATGCACATACTAGTAGTATACGCTGATAGAGCTGCGGCATCTGCACCACATACGCTGAAGGCGCTGCAGCAATTTTAACACGTATTAGTAGTATACGATGATAGCACTGCAGCATGGGCACGACGTAATAGTATACGCTGATGGTGCTATGGCAACTGCACAATGTATTAGTATATGCTAATGGTGCAGCTGCATTTGAAGCACATATTAGTTGTATATGCTGCACACTGACCCACCCTATTGCATACTGCCCCACTTTACTGCATGCTGCCCCACCCTACTACAAATGACAATGACTATGCAGCAATTATATATAAAAAAAATATTAGAGTAGTGTTTTGAATTGAAATTAGAGTAGTGTTTTGAACTTAAGGATAGTGTTTTGAGGTGGCCACAGTAGTGTTTTGAACCTACCTTCAACTAGGTTGAAAACACTAATGTAGTGTTTTGAACCTAGGTTGAAAACACTACCGTAGTCTTTTGAACCTAGGTTGAAAAAACTACCGTAGTGTTTTGAATCTAGGTTGAAAACACTACCGTAGTGTTTTTGTGGGGGTAGTGTTTTGAACTTACTACACCGGCCACTTACAATAGATGGCGCCACCCTCAGAACCAGCTGTAGTTTACATAAGTATCGTTAACAAGTACCTTACTTGTGTATCTTACTTCTGTATCTTACTTGTGTATCTTACTTGTGTATCTTTGTTGTTGAAGATTTATACTGCCTATCATGGATAAGCCTGAATAGGCTTGTTTTCACCATTAGACAGTTTGTCGATAGAAAGCCCGAGCCTACACTTTTACCGACCCAAGGGATTTTTTACCTCCCACACCACATAGACATGGTATGAGAGCAACTGGCCTTTGATGACCCTGTAAGTTATACACAGCAGTGGAAATCCAAATTGGCAGAGGTGGGGGCACAGGGAATCGAACCGCTGACCTTCAGATTAGGAGTCTGACCTAGAAAAAAGTCAGACCCTCTAACCACTCCGCCACAGAGAACACCACTTGTGTATCTTACTTGTGTATCTACCTGCGGCGTGCTGTGCCTGCTCTATGTATGGCTGAACCATCGTTCTTATCTCACTGTACTGTGCAGTGCTTACGTGTGTTTATATATCAATGTTCTCACTATACAAGTCTTACTTCGCTGACCCAGATTGCATCAGGGCGGCCTCTACCGGATTAGTTTGTGAAGCACCCAATTTTAAGAAACTACTAAGAAATAATGTAACCAAGAAAAACAGATGATGATTAAATGGACTAACACAAAGTATAGTCATAAAAGCTGGATTTTTGGATTGTTTGCAATCTGCAAACAGTTACAAGCCAAACAAGAAGCTAGAAAACCAAGATTATTACTAAAACCACAATTCAGAAGATTCAAATCAAATTGGATTAGCGCTGCTGTCCAGCGGTTAAAATAAGTGTTGACACACTTATCCGTTATGAGCGGGGTAAATAAATCCATCACAATGAAAACCAAATTCAATAGATGAGCGCAGTTTGTATTACATGCAAATCGACAATTAAATGTTGCATGTTAAAATGTCTCCAAAGTGAAATAGTGATCTGATATCGGCTGAAATAAAATACTTGTGTCCGGGAACTAAGAGCAGAAAAAGACAATAACAAATGAAGAGTTCTGGCGCAAAACTCTGTAAACGCCAATCCAACAATTTAATTAAAATACAAGATTTTTAGCTGAAGGTAATGTTATTCTCACTAATTCCACTTTTCTTAGTCAATATCTGGATAAGAAGTTGTTTAATCAAATGAATTTATTTAGTAAAACGCTATTCACCCTTGATGTGAACAGGTTGTGTATCACATGGTCTGCCCACGTGTCTTTCGCCAGTCACGTGACTTGTTTACTTTGACTCCACTCACTCAGTACCACATAAGAACAGCTTTTCCCGCCAGGTGGCACTTAAGCACTGGAGCACTCTGGTCAGAGTCAAAAGGGCCTCCCATTTATACACTACCTAATCATGGTATATATAACACATATATTACACCTGAGTATGAAACTGCATAGGGTGATTCAATGAATAACTAGTCAGCAGTTGTCACACGCTGGTCACACACTGATCACACACTGCTCAATACTGCTCACACACTGGTCACACACTACTCAAACATTGGTCCATACTCCTCACACATATTGTCCACACACTACTCACACACTACTCACAATCTACTCAACACTTGTCACACACTCGTCATGCACCACTCACACACTACTCAAACACTATTCAATGTTTGCCACACACTGCTCACACACCGCTCACACACTGCTCACACACCACTAACACACTGCTCACACACCGCTCACACACCGCTCACACACTGCTCACACACCACTAACACACTGCTCACACATTGCTCACACACTGCTCACACACTGCTCACCCACCACTAACACACTGCTCACACACCACTCACACACTGCTCACACACTGCTCACACACTGCTCACACACTGCTCACACACTGCTCACACACTGCTCACATACTGCTCACACACCACTCACACACTGCTCACACACTGCTCACACATTGCTCACACACTGCTCACACACTGATCACCCACCACTAACACACTGCTCACATACTGCTCACACACCACTAACACACTGCTCACACTCTGCTCACCCACCACTAACACACTGCTCACATACTGCTCACACACCACTAACACACTGCTCACACACTGCTCACACACTGCTCACCCACCACTAACACACTGCTCACATACTGCTCACACACCACTAACACACTGCTCACACACTGCTCACACACTGCTCACCCACCACTAACACACTGCTCACATACTGCTCACACACCACTAACACACTGCTCACACATTGCTCACACATTGCTCACACATTGCTCACACACTGCTCACACACTGCTCACCCACCACTAACACACTGCTCACATACTGCTCACACACCACTAACATAACACACTGCTCACACACTGCTCACACACTGCTCACACACCGTTCACACACTGTCCACACATCGCTCACACATTGCTCACACACCACTCACACACTGCTCACACACCACTAACATAACACACTGCTCACACACTGCTCACACACCACTCAAACACCGCCCACACACTGCTCACACACCACTCACACACCGTTCACACACTGTCCACACATCGCTCACACACTGCTCACACACCACTAACACACAGTTAACACACTGCTCACACACCCCTAACACACTGCTCACACACTGCTCACCCACCACTAACACACTGCTCACACACTGCTCACCCACCACTAACACACTGCTCACACACTTCTCACACACCACTCACACACCACTCACACACCCCTCACACACTGCTCACACACCACTAACACAATGCTCACACATCACTCAAACACAGTTCACACACTGCTTAAACACACCGTTCACACATTGCCCACACACCGCTCACACACTGCTCACCCACCACTAAGACACTGCTCACACACCACTAACACAATGCTCACACACCACTCACACACCAATCACACACTGCTTACACACACCGTTCACACACTGCCCACACACCGCTCACACACTGCTCACCCACCAGTAACACACTGCTCACACACCACTCACACACTGCTCACACACCGCTCATACACTGCTCACACACCACTAACACACTGCTCACACACCCCTCACACACTGCTCACCCACCACTAACACACTGCTCACACACTGCTCACACACCACTCACACACCACTAACACACCACTCACACACCGTTCACAGACCACTCACACCCTCCTCACATTCTGTTCTAGTCCTGCTCACACACCACTAAAACACAACTAACACACCACTAACACACCACTCACATACCGTTCACACACCACTCACACGCTCCTCACGTCCTGTTCTCGTACTGCTCACAGGTGTCACATGGTTAACACTGCACCGCTCGCTGACATTCCTAACATAAGCTCCACCATTCATTGCGCAGACCTGAGCACCGACTGCGCAGGCGCGGCTCTGCTGTCTCAACTGGTTGTGAAAGGAGGCCGCATTAACCTGCTACCCTCCCTGTTAATCACCCCCCCCCCCCTTGCCCCCCCCCACGCCCTCCCCACCACTAACGTAGGCAAGCCGGCCTCGTCTGTTGGCTTTGACTTCCTCTCTTTCTTTTCTTTGCGGTCCTTGCTAAAGGCCCTGTCACACGACCATGTATGGCGTCAGCACGTGCTCAATGTTAGAAAATTTGCCAGTACGTCGGCATTCGACAAACTTTTCAGCGGCGAAGGATAAAAATGCGCGTATACACAATGTACACACAACGTATACAATGTATGCAGAACGTATCTCTGACGTATTGCTAGCGTATGAGAGCATTCATGCACCTCGCAAAACGTTTGCAAAATGCTCGCAAAACACTCGCAAAACGCTTGTGTATGCTCACGGAACGCTGATCAACGTTACATTCATATATATTAAATACGCTGGAGATATGGCAGGCATACGTTTGAAGTATGTTAGGAGTATATAATGCATCCGTTGGCAGTATGTGGACTGCCTGTTCCCACCTGCTGAACGTACGGCTAACGTGCAGCAACGTATACCAACATATCCCTAACATACTCCCAACATATACTGATGTATCCTGAATGTACACGCAGCATATGTTCAACGTACGAGCCATACGTTGACACGCATTGGAAATTTTGAGCATGCACAAAATTCTTTCGGAACCTCGATGCACAGCGACGTAAGACAATGTATAACGACATATCCCGAACATACCCGACATATGCCCAATGTATATGTAACATATGATGACGTACACCGATGTGTTGGTAAAAAATCACATACATCGGCATACGCTAAGGCTATACGTCGTAGTGTGACAGGCCCATAAGGCCTGTCTTTTTTTAATTCCTCCTCTTTCTCAGCCCATTTATTTCTTTTCTCTCTTATGCTCAATTCTTTCTTTCTTTTCTATCTTTCTTTTCTCTCTTCTCTTTTCCCCATCCCTTTCTTTCCCCTTTACTCTCCACTTTCCAGGTGCCTTCATTTCTTTTGTTCCACATAATGTATTTCTTGTAACTCCTCCTTGCTGATTTCTTTCTTTCTTTTATCTCTACCATTTTCCCAATTCCGTTCTTTCTTTTCTCTCGCCTCCTACCTAATTCGTCTTTCTCTCTCCTCTTTTCCTAATTCCTTTCTTTCTGCTCTCCTCCATCCTAATTCCTTTCTTTCTTTCTGTCTTTCTTTCTTTTAACTCCTTCTAACTCCATTCTCTCCTTTTCCTCTCCTCTTTTTCTCACACCTCTTGTCCTAATTATTTTCTTTCTTCTCTTAATTCCTTCTTTTTTTTGTCGCCCTTCCTATTCCTTCTTTTTTTTGTAATTCTCCTCAATTATTCTCCCGTTTATTTCTTTTCTCATTTCTCTTTATTTTTCAATACTTTCGTTCTCTTGTAATCCCCCTTCATAATTCCTTTTTTTTCTCCTCTTTTACTAGTTCCTTCTTTTCGTTATAGTAGGGCGGCTTAGCTGATCAATATAACGATTTTTAGTCCAGGGGCCACCAGAAATTGCACCCCGAATGGTGGCCATCTTGGATTTCAAAATGGCTGCCAATGTGGACCTGTTTTGTTAAATATCTCCTTAACTAGTACAGAGATCGAGACAGTTGAAACACCTATACCTACATTTTAGCCTTTTCTCATTTTGAGTATTGCTTCCTTTCCTTAATTGTTCCCCTTCCATATTCTTTTCCTTTCTCTCTTCCCCAACCCTTCTTCTTTCTCTTCTTTCTGACTCTCTTTCTTTCCTTCTTTAAAGTGGCATAGTCCGATGGTTTTGAGCTTCTGTCATTTTCTCTGAGTTAAATATATTAAATGGGATTGCTATAAACTACTTTACTTTCATTTGCAATAAGTTGAATTTTAAATGGCTAACTTTTGAAGTGAAAACACGGACAATTAATTTTGGTGAGCAGGCCAAATCTTTGGCGCCATAGGTTTCTGCAGTAACAGGTTCTTTAAATTAACCCAGTATTCCCTTCAGTGAGGGAAGAAATGCCTAAGAAGTGCATCAGTATCTAAAGTTAGATATGTAGAATCAAATCTAGATAATTACTTTGGGTTCGAAATGTTGATGCTTCATCGGACTATGCATCTTTAAGTCTTTTTTTGTTACATTTACTGATTTTGGTTTTTGGTTGAGCTTTGATTTCTGTTGTTTCTGCTGCGGCGTTCGCAGCACAAATTCCCAAAGTAATATATTGGGCATTGCACATGTTAGCCTAACATGGGGAATTCTTGGTGGGACAGGAAGGAGCTAGTCAGCCCTGCCAAACTTCACCACTGATATTGGCGCCACCTATCGATTTCTCCCAGAACCTTCTTATTCTAATTTAATGATACTACTGCCGCCACATAGCGTCAAATGGCTCCTCCAGTTTTGATGCCTTGGCCTGCCTGCGGGCGCTCGTCCATTCAATGCTTGAACACGACACCGGAAGATCATGCCGATTTACAATTTGCCGCCACGCACCCCTAAACTACATCACAAAGATAGGGTTTAAGTTCTGATTGGTAGGGTTGAGATCCCGCATCTATTTGTACTGTTCATTGTGTTTAATATCTGCTCTATTCTGTACCATACATTGTTCAATTGCTGTTCTATTCATCTGATTGATAAAGCACTACTATACCACTCCTGTCCCATCGTGAGTTATTACAGAAGGTCTAGCTGGTTAATGCCTACCACACCACTAATGTTAAACAAATCACAACGTCAAGTTAAACAAATCACAACTTCTTGCGGTGAGCAAAAAAACGGTAGGCCACCGTATCCAACCGTACCGGCGCCATACGATTTTGCCAATTTGGCGATTTACGGCCGCCGCAAACAGGCGATTTGTGACTTATGGCCCTGTTACATTACGACATGTTCCGTCAGCGTATGCCCAACGGTTGAAATCAATTTTATACATCGAGACACGTAAAACCTTTAGGCGTGGGGGGCAAAGTTGGATGTATGCACAATGTACTGAACGTATGCAGACTGTATATCCAACGTATTGCTAGCATATGAGAGCATATCATAGAAAGTATGGCCAAACGTTTGACTAAAGTGCCTCCTGCGTTCTCAGCATATGGTCAGCATATGCGTAGCGTATGAGTAACCTATCCCCAGTGGGAGGCATGTTAGCCATACGTTGGTCAAACATTGGCCATACGTTGGCTCGAAAAATGATCGCAAAACGATCGCTTACACTCATGCAATAATATATATATTATATATAATATATATAATATAAATTATATATGCTGTATAAGCCATTATACGAGTATAATAAGCCGGAAGATTCATCTACTCCCCAGCCACTAAGTCATCGGCTGGTCAACTACTCATTAGGTCATCTACTAGTCCTCATGACCTGAGCATGTGGCGCCACCTGCTCGCCCACGCCTCAGCTGCCTTGCTTTCACTCACTGTAACGCTGAATTGTTGTCTCCCCTGGAAACCGCTAAATGGAGGCTATCTGCGTTTTGCATGTCTGCGTTACTGCTTAATTCACTTCAGAACACCACTGGTAGTGAGCGGACTTGAACCAGGCAGCCCTCTTCACAAGATCACAATCAGCTTGCTGTTTTATCCGGCCACTAAAATGAGCATAAGAACTGCACCAGCGATAAAAGGTCCGGGGTGCCATCAAGGGACTGGGACTCTAAAAGACTTACGTGGTGGGACAATAAAGATGGCAATGTGGCAGTAGGACGCTTAGCTATCGCGGAACGTCATGAACTATCCACAAGGTGAGCTGTAATCTACTAGGTGAGGTGCTCTCTACAAGGTAAGCTGCTCTCCACAAGGTGAGCTGTAATCTACAAGGTGAGCTGCTCTCTACAAGGTGAGCTTCTCTCTACAAGGTGAGCTTCTCTCTACAAGGTGAGCTGTAATCTACTAGGTAAGCTGTAATCTACATTGTGAGCTGTAATCTACGAGGTGAGCTGTAATCTACTAGGTAAGCTGTAATCTACATTGTGAGCTGTAATCTACAAGGTGAGCTGTAATCTACGAGGTGAGCTGTAATCTACTAGGTAAGCTGTAATCTACATTGTGAGCTGTAATCTACGAGGTGAGCTGTAATCTACTAGGTAAGCTGTAATCTACATTGTGAGCTGTAATCTACAAGGTGAGCTGTAATCTACGAGGTGAGCTGTAATCTACTAGGTAAGCTGTAATCTACATTGTGAGCTGTAATCTACGAGGTGAGCTGTAATCTACTAGGTAAGCTGTAATCTACATTGTGAGCTGTAATCTACAAGGTGAGCTGCTCTCTACAAGGTGAGCCTCTCTCTACAAGGTGAGCTTCTCTCTACATGGTGAGCTGTAATCTACTAGGTAAACTGTAATCTACATTGTGAGCTGTAATCTACGAGATGAGCTGTAATATACAAGGTGAGCTGTACTATACAAGGTGATCTGTAATCTACAAAGTGAGCTGTAATATACAAGGTGAGCTGTACTATCTATACAAGGTGATCTGTAATCTACAATGTGAGCTGTAATCTAAAAGGTGGGCTGTAATCTACAAGGTGAACTGTAATCCACAATGTGAACGGTAATCAATAAGGTGAGCTGTAATATACTATGTGAGCTGTAATCTACAATGTGAGCTGTAACATATAAGGTGAGCTGTAATCTACAATGTGAGTTGTAATCTACAAGGTGAACTGTAATCTACAAGGTGAGCTGTAATCTACAAGGGGAGCTGTAATCTACTATGTGATCTGTAATCCACTATGTGAGCTGTACTCTATAAGGTGATCTGTAATCTACAATGTGAGGCATAATCTATCAGGTGAGCTGTAATGTACTAGGTGAGCTGTAATCTACAAAGTGAGCTGTAATCTACAACGTGAGTTGTAATCTACAAGGTGAACTGTAATCTACAAGGTGAACTGTAATCCACAAGCGGAGCTGTAATCTACTATGTGAGCTGTGATCTAGAAGGTGATCTATAATCTACTAGGTGAGCTGTAATATACAAGGGGAGCTGTAATCTAATATGTGAGCTGTAATCTACAGGGTGAGCTGTATTCTACAGGGTGAGCTGTAATCTACAATGTGAGCTGCAATCTACTATGTGAGTTGTAATCTATAATGTGAGCTGTAATCTACAAAGTGATGTGTAATCTACAATGTGATCTGTAATCTACAAGGTGAACTGTAATCTACAATGTGAGTTGTAATGCATAGGGTGAGCTGTAATCTAATATCTAAGCTGTAATCTACAAGGTGAGCTCTAATCTACAAGGTGAGCTGTAATCAACAAGGTGAGCTGTAATCTACTAGGTGAGCTGTAATATACTTTGTGAGCTGTGATCTTCAAGGTGATCTGAAATCTACAAGGTGAGCTGTACTATACAAGATGAGCTGTAGTCTACCATGTGAGCTGTAATCTACTAGGTGAGCTGTAATCTACAAGATGAGCTGTAATCTACCATGTGAGTTGTAATCTATAGGTGAGCTGTAATCTACTAGGTGAGCTGTAATCTAGAATGTGAGCTGTGATCTAGAATGTGAACTGTAATCTACAAGGTGAGCTGTAATCTACTGGGTGAGCTGTAATCTATAGGTGAGCTGTAACATATAAGGTGAGCTGTAATCTAGAATGTGAGCTGTGATCTAGAATGTGAACTGTAATCTACTAGGTGAGCTGTAATCTACTGGGTGAGCTGTGTTCTCTACAAGGTGAACGGCTCTCTACAAGGCACGCTACTCTCTACAATGTGAACTGCTCTCTCCAATGTGAGCTGGTCTCTACAAGGTGAGCTATACTCAACAAGGTGAATCTGCTGTCTACAAGGTGAGCTGCTTTCCACAAATTGAGTTGCTCTCTACAAGGTGAGTTGCTCTCTACAAGGTGAGCTGCTGACTACAAGGTGAGCTGCTGTCTACAAGGCCAGAAGCTCTCTACAATACGAGCTGCTCTCTACACACTGAGTCGCTCTCTACACGGTGAGTTGCTCTCTACAAGGTGTGCTGCTTTCTACGAGGTGTGTTGCTCTCTACACGGTGAGCTGATCTCTACAAGGTGAGTTGTAATCTACAAGACCAACTAATCTCTACAAGGTGTGCTGCTCTCTACAAGGTGCACTGCTCTCTACAACGTGTGCTGCTCTCTACAACGTGTGCTGCTCTCTTCAATACGAGCTGCTCTCTACAAGATGCACTGCTCTGTACAAGGTGAGATGCTCTCTACAAGGTGTGCTGCTCTCTACAAGGTGCACGGCTCTCTACAACGTGTGCTGCTCTCTACAACGTGTCCTGCTCTCTACAATACGAGCTGCTCTCTACAAGATGTACTGCTATGTACAAGGTGAGCTGCTCTCTACAAGGTGAAGTGCTGTGTACTACTAATACAGTTTCTTCCACCTAGGACGGAATAGAAAGAAGTGTCCTTCCGCCGCCTAACCCTGTTGCATGCAGCATCCAGCTGGGGATGGGAGTGGGGGTGGGGCGGGGGCTGGGGGGGAAGGAGGTTAGCAATGAACAGAACGGTCCACCATAGGCACTGCCCCTGATAGCGTGCAGCCGCCTGCCAGTCCTTCTGACCAAAAAGGGTAAACGCAGTCGAGACTGCCACCATGTGATAGTGGGGCTCATTAAGAACTACTACAGTGTCCTCCTAGAATGTTACGGTACTCAGGTAATATTAAAGGGACATAAATAGGAGGATAAATGACACCTTACATACATTCAAGAGAAGCTTTTTTCTTCTTTTCTTCTTTCTACAAACAACTATTATGAAGCTGAATTAAAGCTGCATAGTCCGATGAGGCATCAAATTTTCAAAACTAAAATAATGATATAGATTTGACTCTACATATCTAACTTAGATATTGATGCACATATCAAGCATTTATTGCCACATAGAAGGGAACACTGAGACAATTTGATAGAACCTGCTACTGTTGAAGCCTATGGTGTCAGAGTTTTAGCATGCTTGCCATAACTAAGTTTGCATGTTTGAATTTCAAACATCTCAAAACTTATCCATTTAAACTGAAAGTTACTTTAACTGGAAATTAGGTAGATTATAACGATCAATTTAATATACTCATCTCAGAAAAATGACCAAAACGCAAAACCATCGGACTATGCAACTTTAAAATACTGCGAATTTTACTCTTTAAAAACCCACTTTCTATTATAACTTATATAAGAAAATTCTCACCATTATCCTCTAAATGCATTCATCTCGGCGTATCCATTATGCAAACTTCCCAGGGTGCATTATACCAGAGTTCCACAACTTTTTCAAATTGAAAAAGGGGAAAAAAGGGCAACAAAATAACCTTCAATGAAATTATTACCACTAGCTCCTGACACGTCATTAAGGACGACTACAGTGTCCCCTTAAAATGTTATTGGACGCGGGTAATATTAAAGGAAACAATTGAGGCTAAATGAGACGTTACATTCAAGAGGAGCTTCTATTTCTTTCCTCTTTCTACAAAAACTATTAGGAAGGTGAAGCAAACTACTGGGAAATTTAACACCTTAAAAACACACTTTTTATATAAGGACCTTCTCATCATTATCCTCTCGGCTTGTCCATTATGCAAGCTCCCCAGGGTGCAATACATCAGAATTCCATAACTTTCTCAAATTGAAAAAGGAGAAAAAATGCCAACAAAATAACCTTGAATGAAACTATTACCATTAGTTCCTGACACTGAAGAGTTGGTTTAAAAAAAAAATTTCACAGAACATAATGGTTATTATCTGCGCATGCGCAGCTAATTCAGCCTCCCACTTCCGGCGGTCGTCTCCTGCTCTGCCAACCGGTCTTGAGCTCGTTACAGCTCATGATACAGGGTGCATATCCTTACACTGTCGCGACTATCCCACGCATCTATTCCTGCTGTGATCCATCAAGCGCAGACTGTCAGGGGTGTAGAGATAGCAGTGGTCACGAGGGACACACACGGTCACGTGGGTCTATTGCTACGCCGCTCTTACAGGGACACACACGGTCACGTGTGTCTACTGCTAAACCGCTCTTAAAGGGGGCACACACGGTCACGTGTGTCTACTGCTAAACCGCTCTTAAAGGGGGCACACACACGGTCACGTGGGTCTATTGCTACACCGCTCTTACAAGGACACACATGGTCACGTGGGTCTATTGCTACACCGCTCTTACAGGGACACACACGGTCACGTGAGTCTATTGCTACACCGCTCTTACAGGGACACACATGGTCACGTGGGTCTATTGCTACACCGCTCTTAAAGGGGCACACACACACGGTCACATGTGTCTACTGCTACACCACTCTTAAAGGGGCACACACGGTCACGTGTGTCTACTGCTACACCACTCTTAAAGGGGCACACACACGGTCACGTTTGTCTACTGCTAAACCGCTCTTAAAGGGGCACACACACGGTCACGTGTGTCTACTGCTACACTGCTCTTAAAGGGGCACACACATGTTCTACCGGCGCACCACTCTTGAAGGGCACACACGGTCACGTGTGTCTACTGCTAAACCGCTCTTAAAGGGGCACACACGGTCACGTTTGTCTACTGCTACACCCCTCTTAAAAGGGGCACACACACGGTCACGTTTGTCTACTGCTACACCGCTCTTAAAGGGGCACACACGGTCCCGTGTGTCTACTGCTACACTGCTCTTAAAGGGGCACACACAAGGTCACATTTGTCTACTGCTAAACCGCTCTTAAAGGGGCACATACGGTCACGTGTGTCTACTGCTACACCGCTCTTAAAGGGGCACACACACGGTCACGTTTGTCTACTGCTAAACCGCTCTTAAAGGGGCACACACACGGTCACGTGTGTCTACTGCTACACTGCTCTTAAAGGGGCACACACATGTTCTACCGGCGCACCACTCTTGAAGGGCACACACCGGACCACTGGTCTTAAAGGTGCACACACACCGCCACCAGTCTTAAAGGTTCACACACCATCACTGATATTAAAGGTGCACAGACACCAACACCAGTCTTTAAGTTGGACACATTAACACTGGTCATATAGTTGCACCCACACCACCACCACCAGTATTACAGGTACAGGTGCCAGCATCATTCTCAAAGGTGCACACACACCGCCATCGCTCTTAAAGGTGCACACACGATCACTGGTATTAAAAGGTGCACAGACACCAACACCAATCTTTAAGGTGGACACATTTACACTGGTATTATAGGTGCACACACCATCACTGGTCTTATAGGTGCACACACCATCACTGGTATTATAGGTACAAACACCATCACTGGTCTTATAGGTACACGCACACCATCACTGGTCTCATAGGTACACACACACCATCACTGGTCTTATAGGTGCACACACACCATCATTGGTCTTATAGGTAGACACATACTCACTGGTCTTATAGGTGCACACACCATCACTGGTCTCATAGGTACATACACCATCACTGGTCTTATAGGTACACACACACCATCACTGGTCTTATAGGTAGACACATAATCACTGGTCTTATAGGTAGACACACCATCACTGGTCTTATAGGTACACACACACCATCACTGGTCTCATAGGTACACACACATCATCACTGGTCTTATAGGTACACACATACCATCACTGGTCTTATAGGTAGACACACCATCACTGGTCTTATAGGTGCACACACCATCATGGGTCTTATAGGTACACCCACCATCACTGGTCTTATATGTGCACATATCATCACTGGTCTTATATGTGCACACACACCATCACTGGTCTTATAGGTGCACACATAATCACAGGTCTTATAGGTGCACACATCATCACGGGTCTTATAGGTGCACACACACCATTACTGGTCTTATAGGTGCACACACCATCACTGGTCTTATAGGTGCACATGCCATCACTGGTCTTATATGTGCACACACACCATCACTGGTCTTATATGTACACACATACCATCGCTGGTCTTATAGGTAGACACACCATCACTGGTCTTATAGGTGCACACCCCATCACTGGTCTTATAGGTACACCCACCATCACTGGTCTTATATGTGCACATATCATCACTGGTCTTATATGTGCACACACACCATCACTGGTCTTATAGGTGCACACATAATCACGGGTCTTATAGGTGCACACATCATCACGGGTCTTATAGGTGCACACACACCATTACTGGTCTTATAGGTGCACACACCATCACTGGTCTTATAGGTGCACATGCCATCACTGGTCTTATAGGTGCACACACACCATCACTGGTCTTATAGGTGCACACACCATCACTGGTATTATAGGTGCACACACATGATCACTGGTCTTATAGGTGCAGACACACCATCAATGGTCTTATAGGTGCACACACCATCACTGGTATTATAGGTGCACACACATGATCAATGGTCTTATAGGTGCACACACACCATCACTGGTCTTATAGGTACACACACCATCACTGGTCTTATAGGTACACACACCATCACTGGTTTTATAGGTGCACACACACCATCACTGGTCTTATAGGTGCACACACACCATCACTGGTCTTATAGGTACACACACCATCACTGGTATTATAGGTACACACACCATCACTGGTGTTATAGGTACACACACACCATCACTGGTCTTATAGTTATAGGTGCACACACACCATAACTTGCAAGAGTGGCGAGAGGTTAGAAGAATGACCTAATATTTTAACGCAGTGACTATTGTCACAGTACCATGTCCCTAAAGCGAGATTCGATAGTCACAGCTCCGTGACGACAGTAGATTATTCTACAATTACGGTTCTACTCAGGGTTCAGGTTCGATTAGAGCTAGAGTGAGGGTTAGGGTTAGATATTTTGGTTAGGCATTAGCTGTAGACTTCAGATCTAAAAGAATGGTACCATGACGCTAGACCGCTGATCTTTATCAATGACATTAGACTGCCTGCCACACTGCTGTCACAGTAATGTGATTTTAGAATATTCTTCTCTCGCTACGGTACCATTTGTTTGTTTGTTGTTGTTTTACGTCCCGGCAACATCTAAAGTTATATCAGGGCAGGGTCACAGTACCATGACAATATAGCCATCCCCATTGGTTTGAATGCTGGAACTTTCAGATCTAAGATCTGTGTAAAATATTCCGATATTCGGCATAGGGGGGAATACAAATGTTCTATTACTGATCGGTGTACATGACCAGGCACATGTCTGTATGTATATATATATATATATATATATATATATATATATATATATATATATATATGTATGGGTTGGTGGTGCCTGAGTGGGATGTAAATAGTCATAGTGGTGCTGGCAGGTCTGGGTGTGATTGCACTCAGGGCCTCCCCCCTCTGCTGGGATAGTGATCACCACACGCAAAGGACAAGGCTGGCGGTGGCCATGGGGCCATACAGCTTAGTGGTGGTGGGCAGACCACTGGTATCCATGGAGACCAGGAATGCTGGATCCCTATTGGTAGGGCAAAGAATGCTTGTTTCCCATTGGGGGAAAGGGGTGGGGTGATACTCTATGATGAACCCATGTACCATATAAATAATAAACCAGAGGGCTTGACTCTCTCTTCTTCTTTACACTTTATACTCTTCCTTTCTCTTTGCCTTTATTGATTTCACCATAGCCTGGCTACACAGCCACATATTCGAACATTAGACTTTACACCTGGTTTCGGATCCCCCCAATCTCCAAATACAGGAGGCGTATGCTCAACTCATTCGGCCATCCCGTCTGGTCCAAAAATTAAAAAAAGTAATTTGCGCGTAATAATAAAACAAAGAGAAAAAACGTTCAACAATTAAATCAAATTCCCCTAAAATCCATTCCGGTAAATGGAATAAACGGATTTAGGAGCGAACACTGTGTACTAAATGGGCAAACACGATGCGTAGTAAAACAAATACTGGCTGCCACAAGATTTCTGATTAATTCAAACAACAAAAAAACATCACAGAAAAGGATGAACCATTAGGCTCTAAAAATAGCACTCAAGGGGGGAAAAAAACAAAAACAAACGAAAACAACAAAAAACCCGCACCATGATCGTTGTAATTTCCTGCGGTCCATTATATTGCAGACATCCGGGTCTTCACTTACAGAAGCACCACCTCACGGGGGCGTTTATAAAAGGATTATTTCCGGTCGCAGAGCAGCTCGGAGAAGACACCGGAAGTAGATCCGGGGTCGCGACCAGCCCGGCATTCCCATCACCCACAATGCACCGCGGTGGACATTATCGCGTCTACGGACGGACTGTTTGTATTACACACACACATACAAACACACAGAGGTGCCAAATTTCCCTATTTATTTGGCGGAGATCTCCCTAAAATAGCACAAAATAAACTCATTTTCCCCCCGATTTAATTTGTAATCTCCTGCAAAAGAATCGTTTTAGCTGGTTTCCTCTTTTTTTAATGTACAGATATTTTCCATCAAAATGAACCGGAATGAACTGTTTTATATCAGTTCTTTTAAAAAAATGTTCTGGAGGAGGCCCCCAGACCCCACCTGTGAGGGGGGGAGACCCCCCCCCCCCCTCCCGGAACCTACTCCCTTTAGCCATGCCATTTGTTCAATTACACAATTTGTGTATTAGGGAGATCTCCCTATTCATACTCTTATGTACTTGACACATTTACATATATATATATATATGTATAAGCATTATGCGAGTATAAAGGTGAGGAAGGGAATTATTATTTTAGTAGTATTATTATTATTCTTCTATTCATTACCTACCTACCATTGTCCTCGATGTATTCACCTCCTATATCTACTTGCTGCTACTGGTGGCGCCACCTACGGCCTCCACCTGTACTACGGGCTCTCCCATTGTCATTTAAGCCCTGGAATTTGATGCAGGGGACCGGACAGGTATAAACCTTGAAAGCCACGCCTCTAGCAACAATACTGATGATAGGAGCAGTGTTCGTATAAACTCCGGTACTCTTGCTGTTGACTGTGCAATAGGGGGTGACAATGGTAGCAGGCCCTCTTGCCTCCGCCACCATGACCATTAGAAGTAGATCCCTTCTTACTCTTCATCTGCTGTGAGCCGTAGTGTATGACACTTGTGCCTTGAAACGCTTCAGAGAATGCGGCAAAACCATGGACACATGCTTTCTTTCTAATTGCTGTATCGTACGATACATGCGCCGCGTCCTTGAAGTCGTCCGTCATGGCACGGACGGACAGAAAGTGGATTTGCTCCAGGAAGGCACAGTAGTCCTTCCTGGAGAGAGTGTCAATGTCCAGGCACCAGAGAACTGAGGCTGCGACAAGTTCTTGTGGGTTCAGCTTCTTAACATCCTTGCTTGCAACAGTGAATTTACGAAGGGACCACTTAGTTCTCTGTCTCCTGGTGCTGCTGCTTGACCGGCTCAGCGATCCGGAGTCACTGTGGTGTCTGCATCGTCGCCCTCTCGAGCGATGACGGGAGCGCATCCCATATGATGTGTGCTCCTCTGGTGCCGGCCTCCCCCCGCCTTGGTGCGGCGCGAGTCCGTGATTGGGCTGTTCCTCGCCCCTCGTGGTCTCCGCCGCCGGCTCGTGCTGGTCCCTACCTGTCCTCGTCCTCCGGTCAGCCCTGCGCCTGCCCAGCATCTCCCGTTCCTCCTCTAGTTCCTCCAGCTTGTCGGCGAGCCGCATCGCGGCCAACTCTTCCTGCACCTCCTTCACACGCTCCTTCATTGTCATCTTATGCATGACTGTCGGAGCTTCCACCTCCTGTATGGATCTTGTTGACTGTTCCGCCAACTGCTCAGCCGAAGTCCTCCGTGACAGATGAGACGGCTGCCCCTTAGACTCATTCTCAATCTAGTCGCGCGAACACGCTTCCAGGTCCCCTTCCTTGGGGGAGGCTGAGCAGAGCGAGCAGTAGACGGCCGACATCCCGGCGGAGGTGGTAGGTGGTGGGGAGCGCGGGAGAGCTGTAGTTGGAGGTCTGCATGGTTCAAATTCCAGGGCTTGTCATGTCATTCAAGCCCTGGAATTTTTTCTTTTATTACGGCTAGGGCAAATATTCCCTATGCCAGAGAATACATTAATCTCAACCCACTTTTTATTGTCTTGTTCATTTGTACTATAGCCAGACTTTATATATATATATATATATATATATATATATATATATATATATATATATATATATATATATATATATGGTAAGTTATACGAGTTATTCAATGGTAAAGTGAATAGAACATCCCGGCAATGATTGGTAGCAGGGAGGGAGGGCGGGGGTGTGGGTGAAGGGGATTATGGGTCGTCTAGCTACTGCTATGTCACTTATTTATGTATATATATATATATACCGGACGCATTTGGCTGAATTCGTAGAGCTCAGGCCTCACATCTGGGTTGGTTGGTTGTTGGAGTTTTATGCCATGGCAACATCTAAGTTCATATCAGGACAGGTACCGACTTGTGACAGGGCGCACTCATGGCAACTTTATGGTGATGCCCCACTGGGTGAAGGGCTCCGTAGAGTAGAGTATAGTAGACTGGGTATAGTCAGAGAGCGTGTATATAAACAGATGAGAGGGACAACTCCCGCGAAAAACGGTAACACAGGCTACAGTGGCGTTCCTGGCGGTTAGTGTTGAACAAACCTTGAGTTTGCCGGTACGCTCAATGCAAAACATTTGTTTTTATTCAAAATTAATAGAAATCCAGAAGCCTAACCTTATCAATTTAATATAATCCTTTTGGTAAACATGTTTTCTATATGTCTTCCAAGCGGTTTGTTTCTATGTGGTGTAGTTTTAGAGATATTTAACGTTTTCTGTATGAAGATTGCTCACCGCCATTGACAATGCCTTGAGTTTGCCGTACGTGTAGTGCAAAACGTGTATTTTATTCAAAATTAATAGAAATTCAGAACCCTAGCCATGTAAATTTAATATAGTCTCATTGTTAAATATGTTTTCTATATGTGTTCCAAACAGTTTGTTTCTATGTAGTGTAGTTTTAGAGATATTTCACTTTTTCTGTACGAAGACTGCTCAAGGCCATTGACAATGCCTTGAGTTTGCCGTACGCGTAGTGAAAAACGTCAGTTTTATTCAAAATTAATAGAAATCCAGAAGCCTAATCATATCAATTTAATATAATCTTGTTGGTAAACATGTTTTCTATGTGTATTCCAATCAGTTTGTTTCTATGTGTTGTAGTTTTAGAGATATTTAACGTTTTCTGTATGAAGATTGCTCACTGCCATTGAAAATGCCTTGAGGTTTGCCCATATGCTTAAGCTGTTCAACAACCACCACTTGGAGCGCCACAGTCGGCAGATGTTACATGCTCTAGTATGGGAGTTGTCCCTCTCATCTGTTTATATACACGCTCTCTGGTATAGTTGAAGGTGTGTTATCACGCTGAGAACACACAGGGTTGGACTGCGTGTGATGGCAGAGCCGTCATAATGAATAAACGAGAACGGGCGGTGCGCGTTCGGTTCCCTGACACAGCTTTAAAGTTTGCCTGGCTTGTCTCGCCGGCACGCAACGTGATTTCTTCCCATAGGCTTAAAAGCCGGAAGAGAGCTTACATTGCTCATTCAAGTCCCCTAGCCTCACCAAATTGTTGGCTGCATCAGTCGTAATATTGACCGAAACAAATCAGAAGCATAACCAATTCGACATTGGTTATCAGTCGTAGTTCAACATTGGTGTAAGCCTTTGGGGTTTGTTTGTTTGTTTGTTGTTGTTTTACGTCCTAGCAACCTTTGGGGAGTCAAAGCCATTGTTTCAGCTTTTAGTTGTTGTTAACTCACCGCGATGGGCTCTGCTGGTATGGCCTTGCCGGTGTGGCGGTTTCAGCTTGTTCCCGTGCTCAGCCGTGTCCCGTTGCTTCTCCGCATGCGTGGATTTCGCATCAACTCGGGTCACCCGAGCCACTTATTGGCGCATGCGCACATCCTACAAACTCGGGTCGAATAATCGAATACGCTTCTCCGCGCTCGGGTGGACAATTTTTTTAAATATTTTTAATAACCGATAAAAGTACAGCAAAATAGGATTTAAAGTATTTTATGATGGCCTAGTTTAGCTATAGTTCCATTTCATTAATCTAAGTTATTCTTTTTTTGCACACGGCACGTGTATTTGTCGACTCCACTCGCCATGTTCTATTTGAAATTCTGACGACTCGGATGACCCGAGTCGCCCGGGTAGTGTTAATCGATTACGGCCATGCTTATTAGATTCTGACGCATGTGCAGAAGCGAGGGACACGGCTGAGCACGGGAACAGGCTGAAACCACCACACCGGGATCGCAAATTCTTTCCATATGGTGGTGAAGCCGGAAAGGTAGCAGAGAACTACTGATCATGTCCCATAGCCTAATGCCATAGCATTGGCTGGATCGATCGTCGTTAGATCGAAAATCGGAAGCTTAACTGTTAGAACCATGTTTCAAATGGTCGTAATGCATGTTTGGGTAAAACCCTGAGGATAGAACCTTTGCATTTTAGCTTTTGGTCGTTTTTGGTTGTTGAATCCATCCATAACATTGTTGAACAATCGAAAGCAACCCCTGAGGCTCATCGAGCGTGGGGGGTGGGAGCAAACAAGCGCAGACCATAACAAAGGATCTAGGTCAGGATGCTATACTGCGCAAGGATATTGAGTGGTGATCGGTTGGCTCACCACAAAAACGTTAACAATGGATGAAAAGGACGAGTAATCACCAAGAATTATAGTATAATTATTTCTTGGTTCATTAACAATCATAATGATACAACAGAATTGTGTCATTGAAGTTGTTAATGATATGAAAATAAGCAAAAACTTACCTTGATCCACACAACATGCACTCGCTGTGCTTGGATTTATGCTAATGACTTGATGTCGGTAATGTTTTATTTCCCTGGGCTGTGAGGTAATATATATAGTAAAACCTCTCTAAATCGACCGACCTTGGGACCGAATTTAAGTGGTCCATTTCGATAGGTGTTCGGTTTAGAGAGTTAGAATATGGTTACAATGGTGTATTTATATATATATATATATATATAGAAAGAGAGAGAGAGAGTTCAGGCGAAAAACCCTGTGGACACCACTAAAAACGAATGTCATTAAAATACAAGATTTTTACCTCAAGGTAATTTTAATTCACACTAATTCCACTTTTCTTATGATGAACTGATTATGGAGCAATGAACAGAAAAGTAGGAATGTAAACCATTTAATTGTTTGAATCGTTTGATTCCAATGTTTATCTCTATTTTTCGGTTGTCCCTTTACTTCTTTCTTCTACTTCCAGTGTATTCCATTCCCTTGCCCAGACAGCACACAGTCGTCGGCCCGACGGCAGCCCAACGGCGGCCCGACGGTGGAAAACGCCGTCGGGCCGACGTTGTTTTGTCCAACCTCCCGCCGTCGGGGTGACGGCGGCTGCCGCCGTCGGCCCGACAGCGGCAGCCGCCGTCGCCCCGACGCCGTCGCCCCGACGGCGGCTGCCGCCGTCGGGGCGACGGCGGCAAACTCCGTCGGGCCGACGTTGTTTTGTCCAACCTCCCACCGTCGACTCGACGGCGGCTGCCGCCGTCGAGTCGACGGCGACAAACGCCGTCGGGCCGACGTTGTTTTGTCCAACCTCTCACCGTCGACTCGACGGAACCCTAACCTTATAAAAATTCGTCAACATTGTTCAAATAGAACGCTGTCCAACGATCGCATGCGTTGTGCTGGCGACTCGAGCTGGCGACTTGAAGTAAACAAACCGTAGCGGATGATTCAAATCGTATTAACACGAATAATTCCACTAATACTTCGTAATAAATTACAAAACTTTTACAAAACAATCTAAACATATTAATAAACATACCTGCTAAATAATTCCTTTAAATTCCTCCGATTTCTGGCATTATTTGTTCAAATAGGACGCTGTCCAACGATCACACGTGTTGTGCTGGCGACTCGAGCCGGCGACTCAAGTCAGGGGGCGATTCGAAGTAAACAAACCGTAGCGGATGATTCAAATCGTATTAACACGAATAATTCCACTAATACTTCGTAATAAATTACAAAACTTTTTCAAAACAATCTAAACATATTAATAAAGATACCTGTTAAATAATTCCTTTAAATTCCTCCGATTTCTGGAGTTATTGGTAGAAAAAGAACACTGATCAACAATCGCACGTGGTCTGCGGGCGACTCAAGCCGGAAAGCAAATTTAAAGAACTGCGCATGCGCGGCCCACCACGTCGGCTCGACGGTGGCTCGACGGTGGACCTGATGTGGAAATGAATCAAACCTGCGGCGGCCCATCACCCTCGAGCCCACATGGCCCCCGGTGAATCAAAAGTGGAAAGGGATTGAAACCCAAAGTCGGAATACACCGTCGGGCCGACGATGGCCCGACGGTGAATCAAAAGTGGAAAAGGATTGAACCCTAACGTCGGAACACCACCGTCGGGCCGACGATGGCCCGACGGTATACCAAGTGTGGAAAATGAATGCAAACCTACGGCGGCCCACCACCGTCGGGCCGACGATGGTCCGACGGTGCTCAAAAGTGGAAAGGGATTGAACCCTAACGTCGGCCCACCACCGTCAAGCCGACGATGGCCCGACGGTGGCTCAAAAGTGGAAAGGGATTGATTCCCAACGTCGGAACACCACTGTCGGGCCGACGGTGGCCCGACGGTGGAAAGTCGGTGCCGACGGACCGACCAATAGCCAACGTCGGGCCGACGGCTGTGTGCTATCTGGGTGCCTTCACTGGCTGTTGTAGATCGTGGGATTCGAACCTGCTGGCTCTAACCCTGGTTACCCTCTACACCTAATTCTTTGAAATGATCCATAATCAATTTGTTTTTAAACTCTAACCCATTATCTGAAATAAACATACAAGGAATTGAATGGTGAGGAATATAATCATTAAATATATAATCATGAATTCCCTTCGATGATTTATCTGGCAATGTTTTATATTCAACCCAACCACTACAATGATTTATAATAGACAATAAATATCTATTACCACTAGTACTAACTGGATATGGACCAGAAAGATCCGCAGCAATCACAATACCAGGTGCCTTAGGCAGTGGCATCGATTGTGGATACGCACTTGTGCGTTTACTACAATTAACTACACAATTTGGAAAATTGGTAATTACTCTATGGACATCTCCAGCTATACCAGGCCAATGAAAATGTTCCTGTAATCATTTTAATGTTTTTGACATAGCCATATGACCTACCTCAGTATGAGCTATCTTTATCACAGAATTCCTGTATTTTTTTGGTAACACTAATCTAGGATATGTATCTTTCTTAGCAGGAGCTATCATAGAATGAAGCAAATTATTCATTAATAAATAATCCTTTTCTTCATGCTCACCTAACGTATAGTCTTACATTTTTTTCTGTTCATTAATTACCTCAATATATGACAGCTCATGGTGTTCAAAAGGAATTGCCTGTTCTGCTAACAGTGAATCAAAAGCAAACATTTCTACTGGTTCTTTTGCTTCTGTATTAGGTCTCATATCAGCCCAGACATTATCTACACCTTTCATATATACAATTGGTGCTGACAATTCTGCTAATAATACTGCCCAACGTTGTATATGTGTATTACGGATTTCTTTAGTGAAAAAACATTTCAATGGAGCATGATCTGCATAGATAGTAAATTCTGCACCATACAAGTAAGGTCTCAATTTTACTAGAGCATAAATAATAGCAAATGCTTCTTTCTCTATAGTAGGATAATTATGTTGAGCAGGAGAAAATCTAGTACTGATTAAATGCACTGGCCTGTCTATTCCATTCTCATCGTCCTGTACAAGTACAGCACCTAAACTGTACTCAGAAGCATCTGTATACAGCTTATACGGTTTAAAAGGATCAGGAAATTTCAACAGTACACAATCTAATAACAGTGTCTTCAACTCATTCCATGCAATCTCACATTCCATAGTCCATTCATAACTACATTTATTACTAGTTAAATAAGTTATAGGAGCGACAACATCAGCATAATTAGGACTTAATTGTCTGTAGTATCCTGCCGATCTTAACAAACGTCTTACTTCTTTTTTTACTTTTTGGTGAAGCCATATCTCTTATTGCAGTAATTTTTTCAGGATCCAGTTTCAGTCCTGCTGAACATACTACATAACCTAAGAGTTTTACTTCAGTAACTCCAAACTCACATTTAGATTCTTTAATAGTCATATTGTTACTTTCCTGGATAGTCAATATACTAGTCACATCTTTCTTATGACTCTCCTCATCTGGTGAATAAATAATAATATCATCTAAATAAATTAGACAACATTTACCTAAATGTTCCGCAAAAATTACATTCATCATTCTTTGGAATACTGCCGGTGCATTCGTTAATCCGTATTGTATATGCTTAAATTGAAATAATCCCATGTGAGTGCTTATAGCTGCTTTAGGTCTGTTATCTTCATCAACCATTACCTGCCAATACCCTGATTTAAGGTCAATGGTAGTAACAATTTTAGCACCATGCAATTGATAAAAAATGTCCTGTATCCTAGGCAAAGGATAAGCATCTTTAATTGTAACTGCATTTAATTTACGGTAGTCACCACAAAGACATACCATCTTTCTTAGGCACTAAAGTAACTGGTGAAGCCCAAGGACTACAACTAGTTTCAATTATATCATCATCTAACATTTTATTTAATTCTTTTTCTACCACATGCCTCTTACTTAAAGGTATTCTATAAGGTCTTTGATTTAGTGGATATGCATTACCTGTGTCTATATGCATCTCAACTACCTTAATAGCTTTAAGTTTTTCATTAGAATCAGGAAATAACAAGGGAAAATGCTTTTTCCAATAGTCTACTTCTAGGACTATTCCTCCTATTTTTCTATCAATTAATTCTAAACTACTCCATGGATGTACATTGTCAGATAAGGAAACAAACTTATTTCTGTAACAAATCTCAGCATTACACATTTCCATTATATCTGTCCCAATTAACAATTCAAAAGCTAATGATTCAACTACAAAGAAAGGACATAACTTATCATAAATAGAAATGTAAGTTACACCTAAAGTTGGAATTAAATGACCTGAGATTGATCTCAGCCTACTCCCCGGATATAATTGCCTATGTGCTATTCCAATATCTACCAAATTTCTAAATGCATCTACATGTATTAAACTTTTAGCCGCACCTGAGTCTACCAGACCAGTTAATCTAACTTGAACAAAATCAATGTCAATACTCGGACGAGTATCAAGTGTGCTACTTAGTTTCCCGAAGCAGTAGAGCTAATGTTACTACGCAGTAATTTTAAATGTGGACAATCTTTCATTACATGTGTGTCGTTACATAAATAGCAAGTCAAACCACCACACCCAGCCCCGTGTGGTCGCTGGCGATACACTTGTCCCTTTTTAGACATCGACGACTGCGCCTGCGCAGCCGGCGTCGCTTTCCCATTGTTTCCACGCTGTTGCGTTGACAGCGCATGCTTCCCCGTGTGCTGTGTGACTGAAGCTGATCTAATTTTAGATGCAGTGGCTACCTCACCCTTCGGCGCTATGTTTACGCGTGGCGACTCAAGACGTCCACGCGTAGCATAAGAACCGGCACCATATGGTGACGCAACGTTTACTGAATGAATATCTGCATGTGTACACTTATTCTCAGTTACCGTTAAGCGTTCTACACACTTTCTTAGTGATTTTACTTCATTTTGGAGCGATTTTAGAGCCTGACTCTCTGCTGCTGCTACTGAACCAGTGTGAACTCCCCCAGACGCAGTTGTTTTTGACAATTTAGAAGAATTAAAGTTCAGACTATCTACCTGACTAGTCATATTTAAATCTGTCAGTTGTGATTGTGCATGTCGTTGCTGTCTCAAAACAGATCTATCACTCAATATAGTTAGAGTAAAAGCTTCCTCCAATGATTTTGGTCTATTGGTTTCTACGTACCACATAGTTTTTTCATCCAACAATGAATCAAAAAATGGTGATAACAAAATGTCAAAGCTGTCAGTCCCCAAAGTAGCAGAAGGTAGTTTCCACCCTTTACTAGCAGCTGTTTTAAACCGTTGGCAATACGCCGCTACTGTCTCACCCTCATAATGTACCATAGTAATTACTATACTTTTTAAATGTGTTTTCTCATCTGGTTGTAATAATGTCACACAATTTACTGCATATTGCAGGTACATGTGAGATGGCACTGTAGCTGGTTATAATAATGCCACCCTATTTACTGCATATTGTAAGTACGCATATTCTTTTCTTGTCATAAGACACGACACTAGCCAATTCTTGTTCCATAGGGATAGAATAAACTCATTATGTTACATGTTCTCATGTTGTCATAAGATACGACACTAGCCAATTCTTGTTCCATAGGGATGGAATACACCTGAGTTCTTTTGCTTGAGGAAGATCTAAACACATAGTACAATTTTGACAGTAGAATCTGATGATTTTGGATTTATCGATCATGAATGAACAGAACATGTGAATATTATCATTATTGTCATGAAATATCATAGACGTCATGAACTATCTATTGAAATGCATGAGGTAAATTATTAACATCATTGTCATGAGATATGTCTTTCATATTTGAAAATATCATGGACATAAGGTTAGCTTGAATATTTATTCATTTGTAAATTTGTGTACATGTTGGGTATGCATGTGTTCATATATATTCATTTGAAATTCATTGACAGATGAGGTGTTGAATGTGCATGTGTTCTTATTTATTCACTTGAAATTCATTGACAGAGGAGGTGTTAAATGTTGCATGGTTCATAGTAAATTCATTTGAAACTACATAATATAATGGGGATGTTATCATATTTGTCATCAAATGTCATAGACAAAGGGTGTCATGAGTGGTTCATTTACAATGCATGAATATCGTTGAATGTTATCAATATTGTGACCAGCAAAAAACATTCTATACACCAACTACATAGAGGCTGGGAGAGGTCGTCTTTGTGCGACTCATTTAAAGACTCTTTCTTCACCTAGATTGATGACATGTTTGCCTTGCAGCTAGCTAGATTCACATCGCTATTTCGCTGCAGGCAGGTCTAGGAATTGCGCAAAAGGATACATAGCTTTGTAAGGCTTCTCTCCCTTTCAAGTTAGTTCTCATGTTGACTTCTATCATTTCTCGATTCTCATCGGTTTGCATTCTGCAACCGGTGAGACTCTAAGGGGGGCAGTGTAGTAGTCTGAACATGAGCTCTACTATCACGCGGTAGCAGCGGAGACTACGACGCCACCAGCGCAGTACCACTACACTGCGCTAGGTGGCGGCACGGGTCACCACCGGTCAGACCCCAACTGGGCTGACCTCTACTGCGTGTGGTTGACCCACCCCCCCACACACACCTATAGAGTCGATGTGGGATCTGGCGAGTCAGGGGGCGGGTCAGACAACTACTGACGCCGCGGAGAGCAGAGGGTTCAATAAACCAAGAGTGAAGCGTACACTGAATTGAATCTTGGTGTTCTTCCGTGTGACTGCGTGTGAGTGGGAGAGTCGGAGGGCCGTGGGCCATTACAATTGCATGGAGATGTGTTCATTGAAATTCATGGAGGTACATTATTAACATTATTGTCATGAGATGGCTTTCATATTGAAATTATCCTAGACATAAGGTTGTCCAGAAAGGTTATTCATTTGAAAAATCCTGTATATATGGGATGTTGAATGTTGCATGAAAGGTTCATTTGTAAATTCATTGCATAAATTGATGAATGTTATCATTTATTTCATGATTGATTTGTTTCCATTGACATAGACATATGATTGGAACATTGCATTTATTATTAAATATTAATTGGCTAATGCTATCATTGACATTATTTATGTTATTGGGACATACTAATGATCGTTGTATGGAGATGTATAGCATTGACATTAATTATGTTATAGGAACATAGTAATGATCATTGGATTACAAAAGCATTTGGTTATATAATCTGTAGGTTATAGATTTAAATTGTGGAGAATTTCATTATTCAAAAATAATTATTGAATAAAAATCAGAAATTAACTCGAAGTTATCAAGCTTCATGCAAAATAAAAATATAAGATGGGTATTTCCTATATATGAATAAATCATTGGTTGCCTGTTCTACGCCATTGAAACTGGGCTTCAACAAGAACAGAGAAAATGCTTAGTTATGGAGAACTGAAGCATAGGCGGGTGGTCACTTGGTTGACTCAACGATATCAGGATGATGCTGAGTTCACGAGGAGCTTGAGCATATGTGACTGACTCTGTATAGCAGCTATATCATGGACGGTACTTGGTTCAGGGGAACTATAGTACATCTGCTGATGAGTGCCTGGATGGTCAGTTGGTGCCTGGATAGTGACTTGCTGAAGATTCTTAGGCGCCAGAATGGTAAACCTTGGATCGGCGTGTACGAATTGATACCGACGCGAGAACCAGGCCCTTGACTTCATCATTATCGCAATGCGTTGCTGCAGTTTGGTTGAACTATCGCAGAGACATTTATTCAATAGAAATTCACTGTTTCGCTGCGAGAAACGCTTAACATAAAAAATCTACGTCAACAAGGAGAGAACATTCCAATACGACTACAGTATGGTTGAAACTTGAGCAAAAACATGTAAATCTATTATTATTTAATGATATAGATTTAAGCATTATGATTTTGAAGTTCGAATTGAACCACTGTCATTGCTTTGTTTACATTACACCACCGAGTTAACGCTGTCGTATATGAATTTCTATTGCCGTGATTATATTTGTTAATACTGATATTTAATGCGTTATCTTTGTACAGGAGGTACTAAAAGACATATTGATTCATTATTTGCCTTTAACTCGACATAATACAACTTATATTTGGTGAAATCAAAGATTTTGGTTCTAATTTGCAAGAAAATAGTTCCTAAAACTAGGTCATCGATTCAAACCGCTTAAACCTTGTTTTCCCATAAGGTGAGATCCGCAATGTTAACTCAATAAGGACCTGTCGAGCAACCACGCTTCTACCATCGACGTCTTCAGGTTTCTTAAGGTTGATAGTCGGTGAGGTCAAAATGGAGGGACAGGTATATCAATGTGGGACTAAATGACAGCAGTTGCCAAATCCGATTAAGCACTAATGTAAAGTCGATGCTTTGTGACTGTAGTGTACCTTTGGATCGTTGCAAATGACCTCTAAACCGTCACAAACCTAAAAAATGCTTGGAATAAGATAAAAATGATGGCAAATGAATCAGATGCTTCTGAACACATCACATGAGATATCAGGAGAATGATATAATATTCGAAACATGGTAAAAATTAAGATTATAAAAATAAAATAAAAATTTATTTTTAATCAAACATTTTTTTTTCTCAAAGTCAGATATACATTATCCACTAACAAAACTCTTGAGACTCAATTTATTATTATGGTTGATAGATTTAATGATGATATAACTACAACGTAGTACTGTGCACTTCTTTCTACGCTGCTGGGCAGGTGGTAAGAAGTGGAGGGGTGGAGTACGTTGTAAAATTTTCCGATATATGAGATATGGGATATGGAGAACTCTGCTATAATAAATTGCAAACTTGTCTATAAAATGGTAAATAGTATGTAAAACCAAAGGCATATAAGGTATATGTAGAGTTGGCGCTCTATTTCCAATTGGGATAGAAATTGTGTATTAATATAGTATAGTGAGAGAGGGTCACTTCTTGACCTGAAAGAGGGTCACTTCTTGACTTGAGAGAGGGTCACTTCTTGACATGTGGGACAGTCTTTGGGAAGTTGCCTCACATACCCCCTCCCCTCCAAGAGTTATTTATGGATCACTGAACTAGATACAACAGGGCACTGTAGCCAGACTCAATTTATTATTATGGTTGATAGAAGATTTAATGATGATATAACTACAACGTAGTACTGTGCACTTCTTTCTACGCTGCTGGGCAGGTGGTAAGAAGTGGAGGGGTGGAGTACGTTGTACAATTTTCCGATATATGAGATATGGGATATGGAGAACTCTGCTATAATAAATTGCAAACTTGTCTATAAAATGGTAAATAGTATGTAAAACCAAAGGCATATAAGGTATATGTAGAGTTGGTGCTCTATTACCAATTGGGATAGAAATTGTGTATTAATATAGTATAGTGAGAGAGGGTCACTTCTTGACCTGAAAGAGGGTCACTTCTTGACCTGAGAGAGGGTCACTTCTTGACATGTGGGACAGTCTTTGGGAAGTTGCCTCACATACCCCCTCCCCTCCAAGAGTTATTTATGGATCACTGCACCAGATACAACAGGGCACTGTAGCCAGATCTAACCATGCCTTGGCAACAAGGATATTGAACCCTCATTGGTGGATAGAGGAATGCCTGTTAGTGATTGGAAGACTGGATCATGTGATCACCACCATCTTGTTCTTGAAACTATAAATACAATATATGAGAGAGTCTCACTCTTCTAGCTTTCACTCTTTATCTACTTTCCTTCCTTGCCTGTAGTGATTTCTTATTAGCCTATCTACAGTACTCAAACCGCCAGACGTCGACTTTAAAACTGGCTTTTGTAGATCGTGGGATTCGAACCTGCTGGTTTGAACCCTGGTTGAGTCAAACCAATGACTTAAAAATTGATACTTATCGCTTCCTAGCCAGGGGCTCAGCATTGGTCGTAATGCTCACATTGCGTTTGATGCGAGGGAAGGAAGAGACCCTCCCCCCGCCCGCTCCCTGCCGTCACGCAGCTTTCCCACCTCCCTTGTCATCCGCCCCTCAGCTTTCTCTCACCCTGTCGCCCTGCCCCTCTGCCGCCCTCGCCCGCCGCTTTCTCACCTCCCCCCTCGCCTTTCAGCTCCCTCCCTTATAAGGCCGCCCGCCGGCCTCCCTCAGGCACTCGCCCTCCAGCCGTCATCCCAGCACCACCGCTTTCTTCTCCACCCACCACCCAACTCTCTTCTACTGTTCCTCTCTTTACTCT
This sequence comes from Branchipolynoe longqiensis, assembly GCA_030323885.1. NCBI lineage: Eukaryota > Metazoa > Annelida > Polychaeta > Phyllodocida > Polynoidae > Branchipolynoe > Branchipolynoe longqiensis. Next base: position 32,631,905 of record CM059190.1, on the reverse strand, counting down.
CCTCCTGTGGTGGAGGGCTCCTCGGCGCCCCTCCCCTGAACACTAAGCTCCCCGAGCTCCTCCTCCCTAGCTTAAGTTATACGGTTCGCTCCTTCTGAGCTCTTTTTCTAACCTCCTCTGTTGCTGTACATTGCTCCTCATGAGCTGTTTGTTTAATCTCCTGTATAGCTTGCTGTTGTGAGGCATACCAATAAACGCCTCTTATTTCTCCATCCCTGCCTTGCCTTCTTCCTTTTCGCGCCTCATGAGAATAGGGCAAGGACTGGTTGGCTCAGTGTCAGGATAATGTGACTGAGTGGGATATCAGGTCATTGTGCTGGCGGCCTGGTCACCCAGTGGGACATCACTATGAAGTCACCATGAGTGCACACTGTCAGAAGTCGGTACCTGTCCTGATATGACCTTAGATGTTGCCAGGACATAAAACTCCAACAACCATCCAATCCACACGGGAGGCCTGAGATCTACAGATTCATCCAAACGCCCAAACCTGAGCCATAAATACAAATGTATTTATGGCTCTAGTTATGGTTACCCATTGTTTGCAGAATGACCTTATGACATAATAAGTGACATAGTAGTAGCTAGATGACCCATAATCCCCTCACCCACACCCTCGCCCTCCCCCTGCTACCAATCATTGCCCGGATGTCCTATTCACATTACCATTGAATATAATTACACCGCAATCTCCACGTCAATGCATTCAATCATTCTACAGGCTGGCAACTGCTGTTACTATTGATTCCATGCTGAGAAAATACTGCATGTGGTCGGGGTGGAGTGGAGTCGCAAGGGGGAGTGGGGGTAGAGGTGGGGGCCAGATAGTGAGTGAGTGTGTGGGGGGAGGGGAGCTTGGCACACTCTAGAAAGCACAACAATTATTAATAATACCAATACAGAAATGTAAAAAAAATAAAATATTAAAGAACGCAAAAGAATTATTAATCCAATAAGATGCAGAGAATGCTTTGCATCATTACAATGGAGGGATCTGGTTATGGGTCTGGTTATGGCTCTAGTTATGGTTACCCATTGTTTGCAGACCGACATAGTGGTGGTGCATATTTGATAGCTATAGCTCATGCGCAATGAACATTTATAGCCGGGGACAAAACTAAAAATAGATGCAGTGAGAATTCGAAGACGTGGCTTAGAAAGCTCCCATGCTTTTTTTTGTTTTGTTTATCACATTCTTTTTTAATCACAATACTCCATTCCGCTGGTATGTCTTCAGCATAAAATAGACTATGGACTCTGTGAACATTAACTTCTTTTTTGTGTGTAGGTCTACATTAGTTGATTAAGCAGAGGAAATTTCAATCGTGGACAATTGAATGTTGCGTTCTCTGTGGCGGAGTGGTTAGAGTGACTTTTTTCTAGGTCAGACTCCTAATCTGAGGGTCGGCGGTTCGATTCCACGTGCCCCCAGCTCTGCCAATTTGGATTTCCACCGCTGTGTATAACTTACAGCGTCGTCAAAGGCCGGTTGCTCTCATACCATGTCTATGTGGTGTGGGAGGTTAAAAATCTCTTGGGTCGGTAAAAGTGTAGGCTCGGGCTTTCTCTTGACCAGCAGTGGAGTGGGTAAGACCAGTCGTCTGACTGGGATTTCCCCTGCTTGGGACAACTAATGTACAAATTTTTTTTTTAAAATGAGAGACAAATAAGTGTTCACACTTCCTGTCTACCATTCGCTATATCGCTATAATTAGTCTTCCTCATTCCACTGCAACTTGCCCTATGCCAGTAATGCCGAGCGCCAGGCTAGATAGCGACAAGTATCAATTGTTAAGTCATTGGTTTGACTCGGCTATGATTTGAAAAAGTCAAGCTTGTTTGATTTAACGAAGCCTCTAGAGCACATTGATTGTTATCATCGGCTATTGGACATCAAACATATGGTCATTCTGACATATTTCTTTGGGGGAAACCCACTGCCACCACATAGGCTACTCTTTCTGATAAGCAGCAAGCGGTGCTTTATATACACTTTCCCACAGACACGACAGCAAATACGACAGCCTTTGATGAACCACTGGAACGGAAAATAGCCCAAACTGCAAATGGGTCCACTGAGCAGGATCGATCAAATGACCCACACCTTCGTAAAGGAAGAAATAATGTACCGACAAAAAAAACCTCCCTAAACCAACCACTTCCCTAAATGGACCATTAAAAGTCGGCCCCATGGTCGGTCGATTTAGAGAGGATATACTGAATATATAATACATATCACGTGACAATTCACTGGTAGCGCATCTCACATTACCCGATGTAGGTCAGCCAAAAATATCCTACTCAGACGGCAATTGGGGAAAGTGAAAGCTGATAATTTGTGAATGGTCATTATAGTAAGAGATGCTATATTTATCTAAAGGTCATAGGAGGAGTAACGACAGGACTGTTAGTCGATGAATTAAAACTGCATAGTCCCTAGATAAAGGATTCACCCCGTACTTGCAGTACACAGGTGAATACCAAACCCTATATAAAAGCTGTTGAAAGAGCGGGGAAATGAAATGAGAGCCTAAATTCACAATCTAAGAAGCAACACTTATTCTTTATATATCTCTTCATATCTTCCCGCTACCTTTGAGTTGAAAAATATAATAAAACATATAGTTTAATAGAATTTAAAGGTGCAATCTGTATCGCCGCCATATTGTCTTTTTGCATTCTCTCCCATTTCACCAACTTTGTGCCAATATAAGTACCCATTTGATACTGGAGCCAGGCATTCTACTTCCTGTTCCATATTAAAGCTATTTTCGCCAGTATTTAGACTACTTTGTCGTTCACCCGTGTACTACAAGTACAGGGTGAATCTGTTATCTACATAGTCCCATGAAAGCATCACATTTTTAAAACCAAAATAATTATCTAGAATTGATTCTACATATCTAAAGTAGATACTTGTGTGCTTATTAAGCATTTGTTACCACATAGAAGGGGATACTGAATCGACTTACTAGAACGTTTTACTGCAGAAGCCGAACATGTAAGAGTTTTGACATGCCTGCCAAAATTAATGTTCTATGTTAGCACTTCAAATTTCTCAAAAGTTAGCCTTTAAAAAGAACAAGTTAATTCAAACTAAAGGAAGGTCGATTATAACAGTCAACCAAATGTATTTATCACAGAAAAAGAAAGGGTAGAAAGTCCACCTCTGAAGGTATGGGTCATCCTATCGATCCTGCTCAGTAGACCCATTTGCAGTTTGGGCTATTTTCCGTTCCAATCAGTGGTCCACAACTGGTTCATCAAAGACTGTGGTATGTGTCTGGGGAAAAGTGCATATAAAAGACCCCTTGCTGCTTATCGGAAACAGTAGCATATCAGAAAGAGTATCTTATCGCTTTATTTGGGTCCCAAGAATACCATTGTAATTATATTCTAACTCCCTAAACCGACCACCTCCCTAAGTGGACCACTTAAAGTCGGTCCCAAGGTCGGTCGACTTGGAGAGGTTTTACTGTACTTGCCTTAATCACGTACTTCCTGACCTGCCCACGACTAAGCACTTGAACATACCTGTAAATATAAAAGAAAGCTCATAAGTCTGAGAATTAATCTGCACAATCAACTCGTAGAGTTGTGTTATGAGAGTAGATTAATCTCTGCTTCCAATATTAACGATGGAGGGTAATTTCCAAAGGCACCTGCTATTCATTCACTCATCGATCTTTTACCACGAGCAGCTCAATGTGCCGCGCCGATTGGGAATGACGTCAATAACCGGAAGTGGCTAGTGACGTCATCGCCTGGGCGGTGACAGTTAAAAGATGGTCGGTAAGACTACTGTCATGGAGGTGGTGAACATGGGAAATATTGCCCCTAGAGCAGGACTCGAACCCACATCTCTTTGCACTCCGGGCCAGTGTGCTAACCATTACAACAACTAGGTTCCCTGATGTCACCATGCTACCCACACCTACCTGTCTATGTGGCTCCTTGCCTGAGAGGTCAGTACATACTACTACATTCGTCCCCCTAGAATTGTAAGTCTTTTAATGCTTACAATTATATACATACATGCAATGCACTAACATATACATACACAGGGTAGGTTCAACGACTAGACTGCGCATAGCTTGTACAGGATCATGGTCATGGCAACTAGTGCCGTGGGGGTGATAAAAATGGGAAATATTGCACCTAGAGCGGGTCTCAAACCCACATCTCTTTGCATTTCAGGCCAGTGTGCTAACCATTACACTACCTAGGCTCCCTGATGTCACCACAATACCCATGCCTACCTGTATATGCGGCTCCTTCCCTGATACGTCAGTACAGACGTCAATGTCTCATCCAACATTTCCTTTATGTCCATACATTTTCATTCAAGCTAATACAGTGTATTCTTTAATTCCTTACATCTTTATCACTGTTTATTCAAACCAACATCCTCTTCAAACACTTGTCTTTTTGAATAAATGCAATCTGGTGAATTTGGACAAGGTTTGGATATTAATTATTATATTACAGCTTTCATTACTTGACTGCCGCTCTCCATTTAGCTCTCTGCTGTGAGAGTTGCGTCCATGAGTCGGTCTTAATGTCTCTCAGCTTCAGGTTTCTCTTGATGGTATCCCGGAACCGGAGACGAGGGCGCCCTCTCTTTCTGTAGCCAGAAGACAGGTGAGAATAGAACATTTCATAAAAGCTGCCTGCAAAAGTGTTGAAGTGCTGCTGGCTTTTGCAAGTTACCAGCGGCACTCTCTCGGGGAGCAAATAGAGGTTTCATACCGGCAAGAACATGTCAAGACAGGCGCAAAACTATTTGTCCCTGCAGTGGCTGGTTGGGAGATGTTGGGAGTTCCATACATCAACCGCACTTAATGCTGCCACAGTGACATGGTTTTCTGTTTAGGGTTTGCTCCCTTAGCCTTCGGTTCTGTCAGGAACCTGTACCACAAGGCAGTGGTTTACAACTCTGCAAGGCAGGGGCGTCAAACTCCCTGAGGTATTGCTATACCTGCAATACCTGCATACCTACATGTTTTAAACTCACCTTGCACCTATAGCCACATGCCTCCTGGTGATCAAACTTGGTATGGTTCTTACCATGCCTTTGTTTCTAATGTACTGCATTTTTATGGGTTTAAATCATAGGGCCTATAGTGAAGGATATGGCTGGGAGTGACTTATCATCCTAATTCCTGAATGTAAGCACCCCAGGGCCCGTGTTCAGGGTACGCCTCCGCGACGCCCCAGAGACCCCTTTTGGCCCATTACTGTGGCCTTATCAATACTCACAATGCACAGGTACAACAGGTTGTGCATATATACCACAAATCTGATCGAAAATAGCATACTTTTTGCCTTAAAGCTGCATAGTCCGAAGAAGCATCAAATTTTCAAAACCTAAACAATTATCTAGAATTGATTCTACATATCTAACTTAGATAGCGATGTACATATTAAGAATGTGTTGCCTCTCATAAGGGAATACTGAGGCAATTTAACGGAACCTGTTACTGCTGAAGCCTATGGTATCAGAATTTTGGCGTGCTTGCGGAACGTAATTGTACATGATTGCACTTCAAATATCTCAAAACTTAGCCATTTAAACTAAAGTAACATACATTATAACAATCAATTTAATATATTTATCTCAGAAAAATGACAGAAACTCAAAACCATCAGACTATACAACTTGAAACAACATGCTATTTTCAAGTGCATTAGTGGTGTGTCCACCTTAGCCACCTTAAATGCAACAGACGACAACAAAATGATACATTCTGAGTGACAAGAAATTAACTTTCGGTACATTACTGCATAATAATCCAAGAGAAAATACGTAAATCAATAACAAGATTGGATGGTAAGCAGAGGGTTACATTTTTGTACTTACTTTTTTCCCCTAACTGACTTCCTGCTCAGCCCTCAAATAACCTCCCCCAAGAACTAATCCATCAATTAATATAGGACACACCGGTCACCAGCAAGCCCTACTTACATTGGACGGGTTCACCGAGTCAACGGACCAGCTGGCCATCCCTCACCGTGTTCCTAATTCGCTGGTGTTACCCGCCATTACTGTGATAGTCCCCTCATGTCTGACTGCACCTAACCCGATAGGACACGGGTGTTTCTAACCCGCTGTTTTTACGCTCCATTACTGCGATAGTCCGCTCATGTCTGACTGCACCTAACCCGACAGGACATGGGTGTTTCTAACCCGCTGTTTTTACGCTCCATTACTGCGATAGTTCGCTCATGTCTGACTGCACCTAACCCAACAGGACACGGGTGTTTGTAACCCGCTGTTGTTTCCCTCCATGACTGTGATAGTCTGCTCATGTCTGACTGCACCTAACCCAACAGGACACGGGTGTTTGTAACCCGCTGTTGTTACCCTCCATAACTGCAAAATTCCACTTATGTCTGACTGCACCTAACCCGACAGGACACGGGTGTTTGTAACTCGCTGTTGTTACCCTCCATTACTACAATAGTCTGCTCATGTCTGACTTCACCTGAGCCGACAGGACACGGGTGTTTGTAACCCGCTGTTGCTACCCTCCATTACTGTGATAGTCTGCTCATGTCTGACTTCACCTAACCCGACAGGACACGGGTGTTTTTAACTCGCTGTTGTTACCCTCCATTACTGTGATAGTCCCCTCATGTCTGACTTCACCTAACCCGACAGGACACGGGTGTTTGTAACTCGCTGTTGTTACCCTCCATTACTACAATAGTCTGCTCATGTCTGACTTCACCTGACCCGACAGGACACGGGTGTTTGTAACCCGCTGTTGTTACCCTCCATTACTGCAATAGTCCCCTCATGTCTGACTGCACCTAACCCGACAGGACACGGGTGTTTGTAACCCGCTGTTGTTACCCTCCATTACTGCGATAGTCTGCTCATGTCTGACTGCACCTAACCCGACAGGACACGGGTGTTTGTAACCCGCTGTTGTTACCCTCCATTACTGTGATAGTTCGCTCATGTCTGACTGCACCTAACCCGACAGGACATGAGTGTTTGTAACCCGCTGTTGTTACCCTCCATTACTGTGATAGTCTGCTCATGTCTGACTGCACCTAACCCGACAGGACACGAGTGTTTGTAACCCGCTGTTGTTACCCTCCATTACTGTGATAGTCTGCTCATGTCTGACTTCACCTGACCCAACAGGACACGGGTGTTTGTAACTCGCTGTTGTTACCCTCCATTACTGCGATAGTCCTCTCATGTCTGACTGCACCTAACCCGACAGGACATAGGTGTTTGTAACTCGCTGTTGTTACCCTCCATTACTGCGATAGTCCGGTCATGTCTGACTGCACCTAACCCGACAAGACATGGGTGTTTCTAACCCGCTGTTGTTACCCGCCATTACTGTGATAGTCCGCTCATGTCTGACTGCATCTGACCCGACAAGGTGTTTCTAACCCGCTGTTGTTGCCCTCCATTACTGCGATAGTCCGCTCATGTCTGACTGCACCTGACCCGACAGGGTGTTTCTAACCCACTGTTGTTGCCCTCCATTACTGTGATAGTCTCCTCATGTTTGACTTCACCTAACCCAACAGGACACGGGTGTTTGTAACTCGCTGTTGTTGCCCTCCATTACTGCAATAGTCTGCTCATGTCTGACTGCACCTAACCCGACAGGACACGGGTGTTTGTAACCCGCTGTTGCTACCCTCCATTACTGCGATAGTCCGCTCATGTCTGACTGCACCTAACCCGACAGGACACTGCTGTTTGTAACTCGCTGTTGCTACCCTCCATTACTGCGATAGTCCGCTCATGTCTGACTGCACCTAACCCGACAGGACACGGGTGTTTGTAACTTGCTGTTGCTACCCTCCATTACTGTGATAGTCTGCTCATGTCTGACTTCACCTGACCCGACAGGACACAGGTATTTCAAACCCCTGTTGTTACCCTCCATTACTGCAATAGTCCGCTCATATCTGACTTCACATGGCCCGACAGGACACTAACGCCAGTCGCCTAACAACATCTGACGTCGGGCTGGTCTGGACAGGGAAATCGGTGGTTTTATAAACCTCAACCAAAGACTCTATGGTCGGTGTGAGATAATATTCTGACTCCCTTAATAAAGTGATTCTCCAGTCACTTATATATAGACATAATATATATATAATATATATATATATATCTAAATTTGCATAATAAAGCGATTCCCACCAAGTTTCTTCATGTAAATGTTTAATTCTAATCAAATATGAATTGATTGTTATCTCCCAGCGCCAATGTAATGTAATGCTTAACTCAGTCACAGCGCCAACTATCAGTTCACCGGTATATTAATGTGGTGTTGTTTAACTCATTCACAGTGCCACCTATCTGTTCACCACTATATTAATATAATGTTGTTAAATCATCCACAGCCGCATCTATCAGTTCACCACTATATTAATATAGGGTTGTTAAATCATTCACAGCACCACCTATCAGTTCCCCACCATATTAATATAGTGTTGTTAAATCATTCACTGTGCCTCCTATCAGTTCACCACTATATTAGGATAGGGCAAGGGCTGGTTAGCTTGGTGTCAGGATAATGTGACTGAGTGGGATTTTGGGTCATGGTGCCGGCGCCTGATTTCCCAGTGTGGTAGCACTATAAAATCGCCATGAGTGCGTACTGTCACAAGTCGCTACCCGTCCTGATATGACCTTAGATGTTGCTAGGATTTAAAACACACAAACACACAAACAAACTATATCAATATAGTGTTGTTAAATCATTCACAGTACCACATATCAGTTCAGCACTATATTAATGTAGTGTTGTTAAATCATTCACAGTGCCTCCTATCCGTTCACCACTATATTAATGTAGTGTTGTTAAATCATTCACAGTGCCTCCTATCAGTTCAACACTATATTAATATAGTGTTGTTAAATCATTCACAGTGCCTCCTATCCATTCAACACTATATTAATGTAGTGTTGTTAAATCATTCACAGTGCCTCCTATCAGTTCACCACTATATTAATATAGTGTTGTTAAATCATTCACAGCACCACCTGTCAGTTCAACACTATATTAATATAGTGTTGTGAGACCATTCACAGTGCCTCCGATCAGTTCACCATTATATCAATATCGTGTTGGTACATTATTCACAGTGCCTCCTATCAGTTCACCACTATATTATTATATTGTTGTTAAACCATTCACAGCACCACCTATCAGTTCACCACTATATTATTATATTGTTGTTAAATCATTCACAGCGCCACCTATCAGTTCACCACTATATTAATGTAGTGTTGTTAAATCATTCACAGTGCCTCCTATCAGTTCACCACTATATTAATATAGTGTTGTTAAATCATTCACATCACCATCTATCAGTTCACCACTATATTAATATAGTGTTGTTAAACCATTCACAGTGCCACCTATCAGTTCACCACTATATTATTATATTGTTGTTAAATCATTCACAATGCCACCTATCAGTTTATCACTATATTAATATAGTGTTGTTAAATCATTCACAATGCCACCTATCAGTTCACCACTATATTAATATAGTGTTGTTAAACAATTCACAGTGCCACCTATCAGTTCACCACTATATTAATATGGTGTTGTTAACTCATTCACAGTACCTCCTATCAGATCAACACTATATTAATATAGGGTTGTTAAATCATTCATATCGCCACCTATCAGTTCAACACTATACTAATATAGTGTTGTTAAATCATTCACAGTTCCTCCTATCAGTTCACCACTATATTAATGTGGTGTTGTTAAATCATTCACATCACCATCTATCAGTTCACCACTATATTAATATAGTGTTGTTAAATCATTTACAGTGCCTCCTGTCATTTCAAAACTATATTAATATAGTGTTGTTAAATCATTCACAAGCCCCTCCTATCAGTTCACAACTATAATAATATAGTGTTGTTAAATCATTCCCTGTTCCTCCTATCAGTTCACCAATATATTAATATATTGTTGTTAAAATAATTCACATTGCCTCCTATCAGTTCACAACTATATACTATAGCATTGTTAAATCCTTCACAGCCCTTCCTATCAGTTCACAACTATATTAATATAGTGTTGTTAAATCATTTACAGTGCCTCCTATCAGTTCACAACTATATTACTATAGCATTGTTAAATCCTTCACAGCCCTTCCTATCAGTTCACAACTATATTAATATAGTGTTGTTAAATCATTTACAGTGCCTCCTATCAGTTCACAACTATATTACTATAGCATTGTTAAATCCTTCACAGCCCTTCCTATCAGTTCACAACTATATTAATATAGTGTTGTTAAATCATTTACAGTGCCTCCTGTCAGTTCACAACTATATTAATATAGTGTTGTTAAATCATTCACAGCCCCTCCTATCAGTTCACAACTATAATAATATAGTGTTGTTAAATCATTCCCTGTTCCTCCTATCAGTTCACCAATATATTAATATATTGTTGTTAAATAATTCACATTGCCTCCTATCAGTTCACAACTATATTACTATAGCATTGTTAAATCCTTCACAGCCCTTCCTATCAGTTCACAACTATATTAATATAGTGTTGTTAAATCATTTACAGTGCCTCCTATCAGTTCACAACTATATTAATATAGTGTTGTTAAATCATTCACATCCCCTCCTATCAGTTCACAACTATATTAATATACTGTTGTTAACTAATTCCCTTTGCCATATATCAGTTCACCACTATATTAATATATTGTTTTTAACTCATTCACAGTGCCTCCTATCAGTTCACAACTATATTAATATAGTGTTGTTAATATCGGGTCATGGTGCTGGCGGCCTGGTCTCCCAGTGGGGCAGTACTATAAAGTCACCATGAGTGTGCGTTGCTACGAGTCGGTACCCTTCCTGATATGACCTTAAATGTTTATAGGACGTAAAACAACAACAAACAAACAAAAGATGTTGCGGGAAGTAAAACCCAAATCATTCAATCAATCAATCAATCAAATAATCAAATCCGATTTCGGTTTCCCATCTTCCCGGCTCAGTCCCTGTCCTCCCTGTAATGTATGTTAATGTGTCCATATGTATATTACACTCCCTGTCTGGCCCTGCCCGCCCCCTCCTCCCCTCCCCCTCCTCCCCTTCCTCCCACCACCTCCACCACCCATTCCCTGACTCTTCGTCCACTACTCGCCTCCCACAATTCCCGAATCCCCCCCCCCCCCCCTCCACCATCCCTCCTGACAACTGCCCGCCCTCCCTCCCCCCCCCTCCCACCCTAGCTAGCCGCATGTAAGGTTGCTATATCGACTCGCATTTAACCGTGGTGAAATCAACATAAACCACTTAGTCATGGCGCCGTGTTACGTGCCCGGGGTTCCGGTGTAGCAGGAAATCGCAAACCCCTGGAAATTGCACACCCCGGGGTTTGCGATTTACTAGGAAATCACAAACCCCCCCTGGAAATCGCAAACCCCCCTGTGGTTTTGGACCGATTCGGGCCAAATCTATTCAATGCCACATATCTTAACAGAATTATATACTCAAATCGTGAAATTTCATTAAATTAACCCTAAATTCGAAGCGTTATTAAGGCTACCTGCCGCTGTCACGGTTTAAAACCCCGGCCCGATCGCAGCCCCTGCCGTGGTCCCATTCGTGCGGCGGCGGGCGATTTGTTTACTTTACGTTCGTGCCGAGTTTTAGGGTTAAATTGGTCAAATTTCACTTATTTGGTTACCAATTTAACCCTAAATTCGAAGCGTTATTAAGGCATACTGCCGCATTGGCGGCGATATCACTATTATATTTCGAATCGACGAACGTAAAGTAAACAAATCGCCGCCGCCGCCAGTATGGAACGTGATGTCGATGCGGCGGCGATTTGTTTACATTACGTTTGGCGATTAACATCGCCGCCAGTGACAGGGGGTTTGCGATCTCCAGGGGGATATGCGATTTCCTAGGAAATCGCAAACCCCCCATGCCCATAATGGCATGGGGGTTTGCGATTTCCTAGGAAATCACAAGTGGGGGTTTGCGATTTACAGGGTTTGCGATTTCCTGCTACACCGGCACACCACCGACCCGCCCCCGGCCCACCTTCTTAAGGGGCTGTCACATTACCGCGCATCGCGCCAACGTACGCTGACGTATGTGATTTTTGCCAGCTACGTCGGGATACGTCGTTATGCGTTACATGTGCATTAGGCGCTCGTCGGTATACGTCAATGTATGTCAATGTTCGTCGAGATATGGCGTCGCGCGTCAGGGGGTCGGCAAACTTTTGTGTATGCACAAAACTTTCGACATACGACAACGTTTGACAATGAATGGATTTTAAGTCGGCCGGACATAATGTATACGTTAGGTGTACGTCGATGTACGTTAGATGTACGTTAGACAAACATTTTTCACTATGTTGGACTACGTTGACCTACATTAAAGGCAGTGGGAACGTACAGTCCACATACTGACAACGTATGGATAACATACGTCTAACGTACGTTTAGCATTTCTCCAGCATGTCTTGACGTATGTAATGTATGAGGCGTAGTTCTGGCAATCGAATAAGGTATATAACATTCAGCGGCGTTCTGCGAACATACCAGGAGCGTAATTCAAGCATTTTTCGCCCGGAAGCATGTTCGCCATATGTTGGTAAGACATTGGCCATACGCTATGTATACAGTATGCATACGTCCAAGTTTGCCCCCGGCGCCGAAAAGTTAGACACTTCTCTGAGATGCGTCGTAATGTGACGGCCTTTACCGCCTTCCTACCGCCTTCCTACCGCCTTCCTACCGCCTTCCTATCGCCCTCCTACCGCCTTCCTACCGCCCCGCCCCCAGCACCTCGTACCGCCGTCCCCCACAACGTCCGCCCAGCCTCGCCGTACCCCACCGGCCCCACCCGCTGCACATTACCGCGCCCTGTTCCGCCCTCCCCAGCCCCGGCCCGCCCAGTCCTACCGCACCTCGACCCGTTCCACTCGCCTCGCCCTGCCCGGCCCCGCCGTACCCCGTCCCGCCGCACCCCGCCCCGACCCGCCGCACCCCGCCCCGACCCGCCGCACCCGCCGCGACCCGCCGCACCCCGCCCCGACCCGCCGCACCCCGCCCCGTCCCGCCGCACCCCGCCCCGTCCCGCTACCCCGCCGCACCCCCGCCCGCCCCCGGCCCGCGACCCGCCCGACCCCGGCACCCCGCCCCGATCCCGCCGCACCCCCGCCCCTCCCGCCGCCCCCGCCCCCGCCGCACCCCGCGCCCCGACCCGCCGTCCCGCCGCACCCCGCCCCCCGCTCCCGCCGCACCCGCCGCCGCCGCACCCCGCCCGCACCCCGCCCCCCGTCCCGCCGCACCCCGCCCGCCCCGCCGCCGCCCCGTCCCGCCGCACCCCGCCCGACCCGCCGCACCCGGCCCGCCCCGCCGACCCGCCCGCACCCGCCGCCCGGCCCCGCCCCGACCCTCCGCCCGCCCACCCCGCCCCCGCCCCGTGGCCGCCACCCCGCCCCGACCGCCGCACCCCGCCCGACCCGCCCCCGGACCGCCGACCCGCCGCGCCGCACCCCGCCCCGACCCGCGGCACCCCGCCCGCCGCACCGCCCTACCGTACATCATATAAAGCTAAAAAAGGTTCAAGCAACTTGCGATTTGGGCCGGCGAGGCACCGGAATCGACGGTGACACCAGCAGATCCGGAGCACATCGTATATCATAGAAGCGAATAAATAAGTAATAATAATAATAAATAATAAAAGGCAGCACCGCCAATCTATATATATATAATGCTTATATTCCACATAAATTCGTCTTGCTGCAAAGTGTGTAAATCAAGGACAAAGTCAGATGACTAGTGTGGTGGAACCCTCATTTATTTGTTCAGGGCTTATGGCCGAGCAAAAAAGCCAACCGGCCTGCCTGCAGGCCCCGCCAACACACTAGATATCAGGGAGAAATCCTGGTCTCCGAGACCCGCCCTACTGGCAAAAATCTTTATGGTCTCCTGATAAATTGTGTATGTCATAGGTCTAGAGCGGCCACCCGGGGAGGGTAACAGGAATGCCAAGTCTGAAGGGAGTGCAGGAAGCTGTGCGAAGTGTAACTCAGTCCGGTAGACTGCACAGACTCCTCTCCTGGGAGATCTCGCGACCGGGATCTCAAGCACATTGAATAGTCTTAGATTTGGTTACCTTAATGATCATACCCCATGGAAAGAATTTAAACTGTCCCCGACATAGAGTAGCATCAGATTCGGTGACTTGAGCTTTCGTCAATAGTGCTCTAAATGAGCAGAGAACTGACACTCTCCAGCACACATGACCCGGGTTACAAGAAAGATCCGCAAAAACTGTCAATAACATGGCAGGGAGTAGCGGAGGGGCCCTCGCGGGGCATCCCCTTTTGCCGCCATATCCCCTTAAGTGTAGCAGCGATCACGTATGAATCGTACATTAACGAAGGTTGTGACTTTTGACGGAGAAAGAAACTCAAGGCACTCAAGTAATTCAGGACGGATCGGTAAGTTAGTGTCCTAGCGAGCCAGGTCGCATAAAGTGAGAGCGTCTCAGGTGAGCATGGAAACGGCGAGCGTCCAGTCGCAAACTTATCGACAAACTCCAAATACCGCCTGATCTGGACTCCCCTTGTTGCCCAGGAGTTCTTCGAATAGTACCCCGCCTCAAAAGCCCGCTGCTCCCTCAGCAGGTCCTCCCTCCCCAGAATAGACCAAAAGGGGTGTCTTAAACACATGGTTACAACACATAGCGCCCATCTTATCAACATTAGTTATTCTATCTGCGCTGTCTAGCCTGTCTAGGCGGCTCAGGGCATCACAGGTGATGTTTATCTTTGTATTTATGTACGTCGAGACGAACACGAAGTTGTGTTCGACTGACATCCAGAATAGTTTCCGAATGAGGCGCATAATCTCTGGTGATTTCGAGCGACCCAAATTCAGAGCGGCCTGAACAACTGCGCTGTCACAGCTACGGCAAGCACAGCCCACATCTCCTTTATAGTAATATGGGATTCATTGAGGCCCCTCTCAGGTTTACTGTGATGGTGGCCAGCTTAGGCGGATAGAGGTGTGTCGTCTGTCACATTGAAAGAACCAACCAGCCAGTCGTTCATGTGTGTGGCCCCAAAGCCCAAATTGATGAGTCACTGTATACGGCCAATATGAGAGACAATTTCCCTATCCTGCCTGCTTTCCGGCTAAATTTTTCACAGAATTTCTCCCACCAGGTAAGATCTTCCCTGAAGCTCCCTGACAGGTGCCTGTAAGGCCTCTTGACAGTAGCCATGAGGTCGTATATATTGCAGCAGAAGGTACGACCGCCCCATATAACTTTTGCACAATGGGCTAGTAGTCCACCAAGGCTCTCCAACTGTTTTTTGGTGGCCTTCTGCCTGTTTAGGAACCAGGCTAAAATCTTCTTAAGTTTGACTAGCTTATCTTCGGGTAGGCTAAGTTCTAAATTAGAGGAATAATTGTAAATGCCCAAGAACCTCAATTTTGTAGTAGGGGCTATCAATTTTTTAGAGCTGATATAGAAGCCTAGGCATCTTAAGATGTTCTTAACCGTGTCCTGATTTCTCATGGCGTCATCATGAGTCCGGCCTATGATACAGAAATCGTCTAAATAGTTAACCACACGGTCAACCCCTTCTCGATGGGCACACCGGACTAAAAAATCCAATATCTGGTTAAATATAAACGTACTCGACGATAGGCCCATGCATAACCTATTGTCTACCATAGAAGTGTCATGGTCGTCCCCGGGAAAACGCCAACGGATCCCCTGCTTGACCCGGTTTGAGGGGTGAATGGCGACAGCCCTGTAGGTGTCCTTTATGTCTATCGAAGCCAAAAATTCCCTGACCTCTAATGTATTGACCACATCATCAACACCCTGGTAAGTGAATTTACTGCACATGGCGCTAGTCGCATTGTTTACAGAAATATTATCTAGCTTGCTACAATTGACCACATGTCTTCCACCACCATCATCCTTAGGGACAACAAAAATCCCATGGACGCAATGTGGCTTGGTCTCAATGACTGAGATACTACCATCTACAATCTCATCCCTGAGTTTCCTGTCAATGATATCTCTCTCCCATGCCGTTCCCCGTGTTGCTCCTGACACTATTGTAGTAGTCTGTACATGAGCCCTACCACCACGCGGTAGCGGTGGAGACTACGCCGCACACCTACGCAGTTACACTGAACTGTGCTAGGTGGCCCCCCACCCCACCTATAGAGACGATGTGGGATCTGGCGAGTCAGGGGGTGGGTCAGATGAATGTGGACGCCGCAGAGAGCAGATTGGTTCAATAAACCAAGTTGAAGCGTACTTATATTGGATCTTGGCATTCTTCCGTGTGTGCATGGCAGGGTGAGAGTCGGAGGGCCGTGGGCCATTACGCTATCATAAGTCATATCGAAGTCGGGGTCTATTGCCCTAAAGTCGAACACAATGCCAGCGAGTATGTAGGCCCATTGGGGGGTCCTCCATCCCCCGCTTTAAAGCATTCCGAAAAAAATCGACAAGGTTTGAGATGACTCACCCCCAATATTTTTTTTAATTTTTTTATTTTATTTTTTTATTGAGGCTGTATTTATACTGTCCATAGCATATAAGCCTGGGTATTCAGGCTTGTTTTCAATGCTGGCCAGCTGTAGTGTTGGTGTTGTCTTATCACACAGTAGCTGCTGATAAGGTATTTGATTGCCTGTATTTCAGTAGCAGATAGATAGTTGGTTGGTCTGGTTAGTACTATAGTAGTCTATGTTAATTTTTTTGGATTTTCTTGGCATATATGTGCTTTATTTTTTCTACTCTTATTTCTAGACTAGCCTACTCCTATTTACATATCATAGGCTTGTACGCAGCTGTGAGGTGTGTTATCTGGGTGCTTTTGGTATGGTTACCTTCCATTGGGCGTCTCGCTGGTGGGCCGTGACATGTAACACCTGCCCCTTTGCGGTGCAGCTTAGTTGGGGGTTCCTAGCCTTATTTTGCACAGATATTTTTTGTATGTTTTTAGGTCAGGAATTTGTCGTTCCTTTACTGTTTGGGCATTCCACACCTTGGCAGCCATTTCTAGCGTGCTTCTCTCGTGAGCTTTTATTTGGCTTCTGGTCTGCTTTAGTAGTGGCGCATTATTTGCTCTAGTTGCCCTTTGTGGTTTTGTTAGGAGTTTATTGTCTTGACTATAGCTGTATGCTAATGTTTTCAGATGAATTATTCTCCTATTTTCTAGCAATTTTACTTTGGTTCTTTTGTGTATGTCATAGGTGGGGTGCAGCTTGTCTACTCTGAGGCAGATTTTCAGGGCTCTGTTCTGTAGTGTTTGCAGTTTTTTTAGAAGTTCTTTCTTTGCACCCATGTAGTTTACATCTCCATAGTCAAAATAGGGTAGCACCATGCCCTTGAAGATTTTTATTGACATTTCTTGTGTCATGTAGTCTCTTAGCTTTGCAAATAGCCACAGTTTGTGGTTTACCTTTTGGACAATTTTGTTTATACATAGGTTGTAGTTTAGTTGGCTGTCCAACTCAAGGCCTAGGTATTTGTAATGGTCTACATTTTCTAGTGTTTGGCTTCCTAGCTTACAGTGTAGTTTTCTTTCTGGCATTTGTTTATGCGAGAAGAGAACTGTTTTTGACTTGCTTGTGTTGATGGTTATTTTGTTGGACTCACACCACTCATCCAGTTTTAGTAGGAGCTTGTTTAGTTTAGTTATTACCTCCTCTTCTGTGGTGCCGTTTGCATATATGACTGTGTCATCTGCATATAGTTGGAGGCATTCGGTTTGTAACCATTTTTCAAGATCGTTTATGTAGATTATAAAGAGCAGTGGCCCTAGCACTGACCCTTGGGGTACACCACATGTGACAGGTTGGTTGTCTGATAGTGTATTGTTTATTTTTGTTCTCTGTTGCCTGTCTTTCAGGTAGCATTTTATCCAGTCCATAGTGTTGGATTTTATGCCCATGGATTCTAGTTTTTCCAATAGTATGTTATGGTCTACTGTATCGAATGCTTTGCTGAAGTCAATGAAGGCTGCTCCAACTAATTGTTTTTGGTTCATTGACGCCAATATGTCATTTGTTAGGTTAGCTATTGTTTTAGATGTGGAGTGCAGTTTCCTGAAACCTCCTTGTCTTTCGTTTAGTATATTGTTTTTTTCCAGGTGTTCATTTATGTGTCTATGTAGCACTTTTTCAATGAGCTTGCCTGGGGTTTGAAGAATCGATATTGGCCTGTAGTTTCCCATGTTTTGTTTGTCTCCACTTTTGTGGATAGGGGTAATGGTTGCCATTTTCCAGGCTGAGATAAAATGCCCCTGTTCAAAGGAGATGTTGAATAGGTCGACTATAGTGGCTGGGATGGCTTGGAGTGCCTCTTTCAGCATTTTGGTTGGTATTTCGTCTATTCCACTTGGTTTATTTGTGTCTATGTCATTTATTAGTTTTTTTTACTTCTATTATATCTGTTTTGCAGGTGGGGATTTCATTCTGCACAGTTCCTGATCTATTTTCCCACCTTTTTTTAAATTTTCCTGACAGCGTTTGTCCTATTGTGGAAAAGTGCGTGTTCAGTTTGTTTGCTGCATCTTTGTCTGAGAGTATTGTCCCTTCGTTATCTTGGAAGGTTGTGTGCTCTTCTTTGTTATTTTTGGGGAATAATAGGTCTACATTCTTCCAGAATCTGTTTGTATTGCTTCCCCAGTCTCTGTCCTGCTTTATTATGTATTTCTTTTTTGCTGTTCTCACAGCTTTGAGAGAGTGGTTTCTGGCAATATGGTAGGCCAGTTTGTCTTCTATAGTTTCTGTGAGCTTTGCTTTATTACCCAGTTTACTTTTGGCTATGATGAGCGTTAGCAGGTCATTGTCTACCCAGGGGTCCTGGTTTTTTTGTATTTTTATTTTCTTAATGGGGCACATCTCGTCAGCTGATTTTCTTATTTCTGCGATGATGTTGCCCCAATAGATATTAACATCATCTCTGTTTTGTGTGATGTTGTTTATGTTTTGGTGCAGATGATTTTTTAATGCATCTTCTGAGTAGTTTTTTAGGGACCTGCCCATCTTATACTCATAGTGATTTGTGCTTTTTAGTTTTTTCCTTGTTACATATATTAGCTCATGATCACTTATACCCCAGCTCCTGGTGCCCCATTTAGTGGCGTGGTTTGAGTTGGTTAGTATTAGGTCAATTGTGGTGCTATTTTTACTGAGCCTTGTTTTTTCAGTGATGAGCTGTTGTAGGCCTAAGATTTTGATTGTGGTTTGCAGCATTAGTTTGTTTTTATCATTGCTGTTGTAATTTACATTAAAGTCTCCTAGTATGAAGATTTCTGCCTTTGTCAGTTTTTTTATGGTGTTTATGCTCTTCTCTAGGGCTTCAATGAAGAGTTCAATTTCCCCTGATGGAGGTCTGTAGAGGCTTGCTATGGCTATATTTGCTTGCTTTTCATTTTTTATTAGGCACCATAGTAGTTCTATGTGTTCATTTGATAAGTTAGCTGTTATTAGTGCTTCAGGATCTAGAATTTTGGTGTCTTTGCAGTAAAGGGCAACACCTCCACCCTTTTTTGTTTGGTTTAGTGTGTTATTTTGCTGCCTATCATTGCGTACAAGCCTATATCCATCTATGTTGAGGGTGTTGTTTTTGTGGTTGTCAGTGAACCATGTTTCTGACAGTGCCAGTATGTCGAGATTTTCTCTTTTTAGGTGTATTTTTATTGTGTCGATTTTGTTGGATGCACTCTGGCAGTTTAGGTGGGCAAAGTGTGTGCCCCTCCCCAGCTTGCATTCAATTTCTTCTACCATATATATTTCTACCATATATATTTGTGCTTTTGTAGACACAGGTGCAGCTGCCCATGGCACAGATATCAGTCACCATAAAGCTTGCGTCCTCCCCAGATAGGCGTTCTGTCATTGCCATGTCTAAGTTACCGCCAGCTGATCTAACTTTGTTTGTTGTTGTTGTTTTACGTCCTAGCAACATCTAAGGTCATATCAGGATGGGTACCGACTTGTGACAGTGCACACTCATGGCGACTTCATAGTGCTGCCCCACTGGAAGACCAGGCCACCAGCACCATGACCTGATATCCCACTCAATCACATTATCCTGACACTGAGCCAACCAGTCCTTGCCCTATCCTAATAATGCCGAGTGCCATGCTAGGAAGAGACAAGCATACATTTTTAAGTCACCGATTTGACTCGACCAGGGTTCGAACCCACGACCTACCAACACAGGAGACGGACGCTCTAACTCATTCAGCCATCTCGTCTGGTCGCTGATCTAATAACTTATTATGTCATTATCCCGGATCAGGTGTCCTGCGTCAACCCCAACTATGTGAACAGTCATCGATTTGACTCGACCAGGGTTCGAACCCACGACCACACGATCTACCAACACGGGAGACGGACGCTCTAACTCATTCAGCCATCCCGTCTGGTCGCTGACCAGCCCGGGGAAAGTGAAGTGAAAATACAGGAGAACCTGATGAAAAAAATGCGGGAGACGATGGAGGCCATGGAGACGCGCGCTGGCAACGGATGGAGCAGCACGTCCTCCGGCAGGAGAAGGCGCTCGCGGAGGCGGCTGCGGGCAGTACAAAATTGACACTTGTTGCTACCTAGCCTGGCACATTATCATTTTTATCTTTATCATTTTTTAAATTTATTTTTTGGTCCATTAGTTGTTTAAGCAGGGGAAATTTCAGTCATAGACGACTGGTCTTCCTCATTCCACTGCTGGTCAATAGAAAGCCCGAGCCTACACTTTTACCAACCCAAGGGATTTTTAACCTCCCACATCACATAGACATGGTATGAGAGCAACTGGCCTTTGATGACGCTGTAAGTTATACACAGCGGTGGAAATCCAAATTGGCAGAGCTGGGGGCACGGGGAATCGAACCGCCGACCCTCAGATTAGGAGTCTGACCTAGAAAAAAAGTCAGACACTCTAACCACTTCGCCACAGAGAACACCATGATCATTCTCATTATAAATATTATCATGTTAGGATTCTGATTATAACTAATATTATAATTGTTATTACTTTAATTATTCATATTAATATTATCATTATCAGTATCATTATCAGTATCTGTATCAGTATCAGTATCATTATCAGTATCAGTATCAGTATCATTATCATTATCATTATCAGTATCATTATCATTATCAGTATCAGTATCATTATCAGTATCATTATCAGTATCATTATCAGTATCATTATCAGTATCATTATCAGTATCATTATCAGTGCCATTATCAACATTGCTATTATCAACATTGCTATTATCATTATTATCATTCTTATTAAAACTATCACATTCATTATTATTATTATTAATATTATTATTATTATCATTATTATTATAGGATAAGGCAAGGACGGGTTTCATCAGTATTAATATAATGTGACTGAGTGGCGGTATTCTACCACCCGACCCACAGTGTGGCTCTTTGACATGCATGCCTGTGCAGAGTAGTAACCACGTAGGACATAAAATGGCGCAAGCAGGTATCGCGGTGTACAAAATCTACCTGAGCAGACAATGTACACATTGGCTGTACTCGATTATGATGGTGTTGACCATTCGGATCAATGGCGCAAGCAGGTATCGCAGTGTACAAAATCTACCTGAGCAGACAATGTACACATTGGCTGTACTCGATTATGATGGTGTTGACCATTCGGATCATCCCACTCGTCAGAATCTCAAATAGAACAACCCGAGGTGTACCTAAAAATACACGGGCCGTGTGCAAAATGATCCGACTCCAATGCCCCACGTCTTGACTGGGGGCATCAAAAGCAATGACGTCACAATTGTGCTGGTACCTGTAGTGTCAGCCTGTATTCACCCTATTCACGCGCGACCTAATTAGGCATCAGAACGAGTCTGAGTAAGCGTCGGTATTGGAAATGGCCATAAGACACTACTGTGTGCCAATGTGTATGAACTACTACATAAATTAAAGGAGTAAAATTTGAAGATATTCACTTTTGAAACAATCATATTCATTTTTGCATACCTTTTTTCTATTTATTGAAGATTGAGCGATGATCAGATGCATTTCAGTAGGCAATGTCAACAAAGTCACTCACCTTGGCTGCCAATCTTTTCTTAAATTCAAAATTGCATAACTTTCTTAATATAGATATATTAAAAAAATATACTTTGACCCTTTTAACGCTTTTATTAACTTGTAATTACTAAGGCTAGTTGCTTAACTGTGTTGCACAGATAACTACGCTGACAGTGCTGCATTACATGATACCACCATAACTATGCAGACTTGAAGTTGACAGTCACATTGTAGTTAAAGAATGGGAAAAATCACCATGCAAGGGTCACCCAATCTTCGTGAAAATTGGCCAATAGATAGAAAACAGGCAAGCAAAAATGAATATGGTAGTTTAAAAAATGAATACCCTCAAATTTGAGTGATTTAGAGAGGTTTTGGTCGACAACAAAGTATTCACATCACTTTTCATACGGCGGTGCCTCGCAGATGCGTAAGTGCCCTCGGTCTGGTTTCAACATGGCCGCGGCGTGAATAGGGTGAATTGCTACCTGTTTTTGTCCTTTATTTATCTGCAGGTACACAACATTTCCTACGCTGATTTATCTGCGGGTACGCTACACTCAATCCGCCATTTTTTCTGTCCCAAGCATATTCGTTTATGCAACCCAACTTTTTATGATCTGTGCATGTGCACAAAAATGGTTAGGATGATCCGAGGTGATTAATCGATTCCGTTCACGTTGCAAGATGGGCAAGCTGTGGCCTGCCTGCTAACTGACTGAGTGATTGGAGCATGTGCGGTCCTTCGCAGGGTGATCCCTGGTTGCAAAGGTCTGCAACATTGGGATAGGCACTCCTGATGGAAAGTTTGTTATATTTAACGATGCCTCGGGAGCACATTGATTTTTATCATCGGCTATTTGACGTCAAACATATGGTCATCTTGACATATTTCTTTGGAGGAAACCCACTGCCGCCATATAGGCTACTCTTTCCGATAAGCAGCAAGGGGTCTTTTATATGCACCTTCCCACAGACAGGACAGCACATGCCACAGCCTTTGATGAACCAGTTGTGGACCACTGGTTGGAACGGAAAATATCCCAAACTGCAAATATTCAACTAAGCAGGATCGATAAGATGACCGACACCTTCACAGGTGGACACTCTACCGCCTGAGCTACGTCCCGCTCCCCAACACTCCTCCTGATGGAGTCCTAATTAGGTTCTTATTTGGCAGATCGGGTCATGGTGTCGGCCAACATCTTCCGGTGGGGAAAGCACTATAAAGACACCATGAACTCTCCAGCAGAGGTTAGGTGTGTAGAATCTACGTAGACAGGCATCAGACAGTGGTGTCTATGCTTGGAGAAGGGGATTACGACCGGATGGAGTCTGTGCCCATCCAGGGCTGACCTCAGAGTGAGGGCCGGGAACCAGGCGCCGTAATGGCACCTCGCTTCCGCGTCTCTTGCCCTTCACAACCGGAAGTGGGCCTGTGTGCGCATGGGCGCAGGCCATTTCGGACCACGTCACAAACACTTCGTCACTCGTATTGGCAGTGAAGGTCATCGCTTCACCTCTATTATTAGTAAACACTTACAGATATATATATATAGATTATTTACAAAGAATAACCTTCCATAATACCCCTTTTCTATGTAATCACATATGCTATATATATATATATATATATATATATATATATATATATATATACTGTATATATATATATGGGTCACTCTCCTGAAAACTGGTCAGCATGGGATGGGATTTTAAAACATCAATAAAAACCTTCCTACTTATTTTTTCCTTATACTTTTCATATTCATGTTCAGATTTGATGAAAGAAATAAGATAAATAAAATAAACTGTGGGCAACTTTGGTCCTTTTAGTTATGAAGTGTTTTTGTACCAAAGAAAACAATTTTACAGTCAGCCATTTGTAACATGACATATGGGACGTGGTTGAATCCTTATTAACATCTTGTATTGCATTGATATATCAAACAAAACAGTTCCCAAATCAAAAAGGAAGTATTTATTAACATGTATGCATGCTTTAATTAAAAAAAGAAAAATGTGATGTCTTCAGAAATAACATTACAAATTTCCGTCATATGTGTAACCGTGATGTCTGGATGCCACACAAATATTGTACACTAATTATTCAGTGAATAAAGCATGGCTGGGAATTACTTTTTTAAAAATCAATATAAGCACTACATATTTCTGTATATTATGCCATCATTAATATGCTTCTAAGTATGATATTATTTCATACTGATTAGATTTTTATTAAGCAGACTGTGTGGTGTCCTAAAAATGTGTTACACGTGTGACACACATGTTATACTGCCATAAGACATATCTTATTCATGGACTACACTTCTATTTATTATCTCGTCAATATATATTTTACATAGATGTAAAGGGGAGATTTACAGCTTTCATTTGCAACTAAACAATGCACAAAATTCAAATATAAGAATTTAACTCTCCATGTGACACTTCTGGCCAGTTTTAACGAGAGTGACCCATATATATATGTTTCTCTCTTTTTGTTTCACTCATTAGTTAACTCTGTTGCTATCTTGTTATCTTGTTATATATCTTGCTATCCTGTTACATATACATGTTATATATATATATATATATATTATATATATATATATATTTGTATATACATATATATATATATATATATATATATATATATGTGCGTGTGAAGAGTTCAGGTGCAGAACCCCGTACATGCTAATCTAAACATTTAATTAAAATAAAAGACCTTTATATGAAATCTTTTTAATTTTCACTGATTCCACTGTTACTGTGGTGAAATGATTATGGACCAATATAAAAGATGAATTTTTGAAGCTTTGGCTCCGATGTTTATTTCTTTTTTTTGGATTGGCGTTTACAGGTGAGGAGGTGTCAATAGATGAATCGTTGCCTGACAGCTTTTAATCTGTTTTTCGCATTTACCCGGCTCAACTAATTTTTCTGTTGAAAAAAATGCTTTGCCACCTTCGATATTTTTAATTACATTATTAAATATGCTGTCCAACGATAGCACTACATCAAGTCCACATTTTTATTGTTATCATAATTATAATTTTTAGTTAAATATTAATATTAATATTATCACTATGAGTATTACTCTCCCATTTCCATCACTGCCATGCTATATATATATATATATATATATATATATATATATATATATATATATATATCATGATAACTAGTTGTTATATATACATAAAACTAGTTGTTAATTTGTTAGTTCTCTCACAACAGTGTTTTCTCCCCCTGTCCTACCCCATCCAGAGTTTGTTGATTTGATTTGCCGATCAACCTCATGTAGCATCCATTCTAGCCGTACCGGCCTCTTGTGATTAATATTGATTGCGTTACGGCCATTGTTCTATGGCATTCCTAATGCTAACCGAATTAGCAGCTGGGCCGAGCCGGAATAGTACGTCTCTGAGAAACCTAGTTAATGCACAGCCCTGCCCGGCGTTCGGCTGTCGGAAGTCCCGGCTACAAGCCCCAGAAATCATATCACAGTCCTCGCCTTGACGGGACGGAGGGGGGCAGTAGGGGAGGGGGCAGGGGGGGTGAGGACGGGACAGGAGGGGGGGGGGTGAGGACGGGAGAGGAGGGGGGCAGGGAGGAGGGGGATGAGGACGGGAGAGCAGGGGGGCAGGGAGGAGGGAGATGAGGACGGGAGAGGGGGGCAGGGAGGAGGGGGATGAGGACGGTGAGAGGAGCGGGCAGGGAGGAGGGGGATGAGGACGGATAGGAGGGGGCAGGGAGGAGGGGGAGGAGGACGGGAGAGGAGGGGGCAGGGAGGAGGGGGATGAGGACGGGAGAGGAGTGGGGGCAGGGAGGAGGGGGATGAGGCCGGGAGAGGAGGGGGCAGGGAGGAGGGAGATGAGGACGGGAGAGGAGCGGGGGCAGGGAGGAGGGAGATGAGGACGGGAGAGGAGCGCGGGCAGGGAGGAGGGGGGATGAGGACGGGAGAGGAGTGGGGGCAGGGAGGAGGCGGGATGAGGACGGGAGAGGAGGGGGGGAGGGAGGAGGGGGAGGAGGACGGGAGAGGAGGGGGCAGGGAGGGGGGGATGAGGACGGGAGAGGGGGGGGCAGGGAGGAGGGGGGGGGAGGACGGGAGAGGAGGGGGGCAGGGAGGAGGGGATGAGGCGGGAGAGGAGGGGGGCAGGGAGGAGGGGGGATGAGGAGGGGAGAGGAGTGGGGGCAGGGAGGAGGGGGGATGAGGACGGGAGAGGAGGGGGGCAGGGAGGAGGGGGAGGAGGACGGGAGAGGAGGGGGGGCGGGAGGAGGGGGGGAGGACGGGAGGGGGGGGGACGGACGTGAGAGGAGGGGGGGAGGGACGGGAGAGGGGGGGGGATGAGGCGGGAGAGGAGGAGGGCGGAGGACGGGGAGGAGGGGGGCCGGGAGGAGGGGGATGAGGGGGGAGAGGAGGGGGGCGGGAGGAGGGGGAGAGGACGGGAGAGGAGGGGGGCGGGGGAGGGGGATGAGGCCGGGAGGGAGGAGGGGGATGAGGCGGGGAGGGAGGGGGGCCGGGAGGAGGGGGATGAGGACGGGAGGAGGGGGGGCGGGAGGAGGGGGAGGAGGCGGCAGGGAGGGGGGGATGAGGCGGGAGGGGAGAGGGGCGGGGAGGAGGGGGATGAGGAGGGAGAGGAGGAGGCTGAGGACGGGAGAGGAGGGGGGCAGGGGGAGGGGGATGAGGAGGGGAGAGCAGGGGGGCAGGGAGGAGGGGGTGAGGACGGGGGAGGAGGGGGCGGGAGGAGGGGGAGGAGGACGGGAGAGGAGGGGGCAGGGAGGAGGGGGAGGGGGAGGGAGGAGAGGGGGGGCCGGGAGGAGGGGGGAGGAGGCCGGGAGAGGAGGGGGGGATGACGACGGGAGAGGAGGGGGGATGAGGACGGGAGAGGAGGAGGCTGAGGACGGGAGAGGAGGGGGGGGCCGGGAGGAGGGGGATGAGGACGGGAGAGGGGGGGGCCGGGAGGAGGGGGAGAGGCGGGAGAGGAGGGGGGCGGGAGGAGGGGGAGGAGGGCGGCAGGGAGGAGGGGGATGAGGCGGGAGAGGAGAGGGGCGGGAGGAGGGGGATGAGGACGGGAGAGGAGGAGGCGAGGACGGGAGAGGAGGGGGGGGGCAGGGAGGAGGGGGATGAGGAGGGGAGAGCAGGGGGGCAGGGAGGAGGGGGAGAGGACGGGAGAGGAGGGGGCCGGGAGGAGGGGGATGAGGACGGGAGAGGAGGGGGCAGGGAGGAGGGGGAGGAGGACGGGAGGAGAAGGGGGGCGGGAGGAGGGGGGAGGAGGCCGGGAGAGGAGGGGGGGGGACGAGGGGAGAGGGGGGGGATGAGGACGGGAGAGGAGGGGGGGCAGGGAGGAGGGGGATGAGGACGGGAGAGGAGGGGGGCAGGGAGGAGGGGGGGGAGGCGGGGGGAGGAGGGGGATGCGGACGGGGAGGAGGGAGGGGGAGGGAGGTGGGGGGATGAGGGACGGGGAGGGGGACGACAGGGAGGAGGGGGGAGGAGGACGGGAGAGGAGGGGGTGAGGACGGGAGAGGGGGGGTGAGGACGGGGGAGGAGGGGGGCAGGGGTGGGGAGGAGGGGGGAGGAGGAGGGGGGAGGAGGGGGGAGGAGGACGGGGGAGGATGGGGAAGGTGTGGCGGGGAGGCGGGAGAACGGGGAGGAGGGGGAGGTGGGGCAGAGAGGAGGGGGGAGGAGGAGGGGGGAGGAGGACGGGGGAGGAGGGGGAAGGTGGGGTCGGGAGGAAGGGGGAGGACGACGGGGGAGGAGGGGGGAGGTGGGGCGGGGAGGAGGGGGAGGACGACGGGGGAGGAGGGGGGAGGTGGGGCGGGGAGGAGGGGGAGGAGGACGGAGGCTGTAACTGTTGCTGTGCTTGTTATGTGTCCTATGCTACTATCTTAAAGTTGCATAGTCCGATGGTTTTGAATTTCTGAATATTTTCTGAGATAAATATATTAGATCGATCACTAGTAGATCTACGTTACATTAGTTCAAAGTTACTTTTATTTTAAATGGTAAACTTTTTAGATATTTTGGGTGCAAACATGGAAAATTAGTTTTGGCATGCTTGCCAAAACTCTGACAGCATAGACTTCTGCAGTAAGATGTTCTATTAAATTGACTCAGTATTGCCTTCTATGCAGAAACAAATGCTTAATAAGTGCATCAGTATCTAAGTTAGATATGTAAAATCAAATCTAGATAATTGGTTTGGTTTTGAAAATTTGATATTTCATCAGACTATGCAGCTTTAAGTTAGTTTGTTTTGTTTGTTGTTTGTTTTACATCCCAGAAACATTTACGGTCATATCATGACGGGTACCGACTTGTGAGAGGCCCCACTGGGAGACCAGGCCACTAGCAGCACGACCACATATCCCACACAGTCACATTATCCTGATACTGTGCAAACCAGTCCTTGCCCTATCCTATTTATGCCAAGCTCCAGGTTCGGTAGCGACAATTATCAATTTGATAAGTTATTGGTTTGAATCGGCTGGGATTCGAACTCCTCCCGACCTTCCGCATGGGAAGCCTGCGCTATGCCAAATCAGTCATCGCGTCCGCTTTTAAGATTGTGAATACATTATTATTTGACTGACTAAGTCAGGTGTTATTAGTAAGCTTAAAGGTCGGCGAACTGTTCAATATCGAAGACTTCTCGTCCCTGATGACAAGTTTGTGTATCTTTTTATATATCCCTTATCTACTTCTGCTATCCTTGTTGGCTCAGTGTCTGAAATATCCACAAGAAGACAACCTTGTACTCACGTGGTTGGTTTAATTCCAACATAGTTGCTACAGGGACATGTACATAAGCCGTGTTTACACGGGCGATTTAAAACGCCTCATATAAAACGACTTGCCTAGATCGATTCACATTTGCCGTGTAAATGCGACTCTGAGGTGTTTTAGGGCTGAATCGATTCATATAAATCGGTACATGTAAACCACCTCGCGAGGTAGTATAGATGAAGCGATTCAGCTGGTTCCCGGGCGTCGATAGTGTAAAATAGTGGTGCTCGCCGGCTAAAGGCTCAGCTGTAACTAATCGCTGGTGCCCGGCAGTGTTAGGGCCCGATTAGGCCGAAATCTAGTGAATGCGATCATATTTAACAGAATTACATACTCAAATAATGAAATTTAATTAAATTAACCTTAAATTCCAAGCGATATTAATGTAGCAGCTACATCGGCGTCGAATCGATGAGTGTAAACTAAACAAATAGCAGTGCTCGCCGGCTACAGGCGCACCACTAAGGCTGCTGGTTCCCAGTCGCCGACACACTTTAAAACTTGCTTGTGTAAACGCGCCACTACATCGTTTCATATAAATCGATTTGCCTAAATCGCTTCACAATTGCCCGTGTAAACACGGCTATAGTCTGGACTGGTTTGTGGCCATGGTGAAAGAGAGAGAGCATGTGACCTGCACCCTTATTTATGGGTTTTAATCCAGGTATTAGTCAGATGACCCTAGCTGGTACCCAGCTGCCTGTACTGGCTGCAGAGTACAAATGCAGCCAGGTACAAGTCAGGTGACCTAGTTAGCTGGTACTCAGCAGCCCATTGGCTGCAGAGTACCAACGCAGCCGTCGCCTGCTTGGTTGCATAGCACTAAATAAAAATGACCCCAAAATTCCCAAATATTGTATACTGAGTTGGTGGAAGGTATGTGGATGTGTGTCTATGTGTCTGTTGTTGCTTGGGGAAGTTTGCAGTCACATATTTGTGGTGTTCTCTGAGGCAGAGTGGTTAGAGTGTCTGACTTTTTTCTAGGTCGGACTCCTAATCTGAAGGTTGGTAGTTCAATTCCCCGTGCCCCCACCCACTGCTGTGTATAACTTACAGCGTCATCAAAGGCTGGTTGCTCTCATACCATGTCTTTGTGGTGTGGAAGGTTAAAAATCCCTTGGGTCGGTAAAAGTGTAGGCTCAGGCTTTCTATCGACAAACTGTCTATTGGTGAAAACAAGTCTATTCCAACTTATTCATGATGTGATATATAACATATTATATGAATATAAAGGGGGGGGGAGCATTCTTGTGATATTTATTCCGCTTTTATTATGCATGTTATTTATTATTTATCCATCCCGCCTGATCAGGCGATTTACTGCGGTCCGGATCCCGCCTGGCGAGTTTGGCGCCACCAGCGCCTAGTCACGCGCCTTTCCACACTGTTCGGCGTCACATGAGCCTAGATTTCAAACTAGACTACACTCACCCTTCAAGAAAAACATTAGCAAATTGAAGGATGCAAATCCACAGCACTTTATGGGCATGGCCAAAGGTGGTCCCATGAGGCATTACGACGTAACGACGTCAGCATAGGGAGAACGTGAAAAACGTTGAACTTCTCAGTGTAGTATGCAAATTTGGGCACAAGTTGAACGTGGATGCAGCGTAGTTGACGAGAGCATAACGTCGGTAAAGCCTAGTGATAGC
The DNA here is from genome assembly GCA_030323885.1 of Branchipolynoe longqiensis. Taxonomy (NCBI): domain Eukaryota; kingdom Metazoa; phylum Annelida; class Polychaeta; order Phyllodocida; family Polynoidae; genus Branchipolynoe; species Branchipolynoe longqiensis. Next base: position 32,601,356 of record CM059190.1, on the reverse strand, counting down.
ATCATTCAACGAGAGAGGACAACGTAATTACGCTCACGGAACGTTATGTACATTATTCCATCGCCAGAACTACGTTGCGTTACGTTATGTGACGTTACATACGTCATGACACGGTGGCGAAACGCTGAACGTACGTTGGACATACGTTTGGCATATGTTCTCCTGGCGTTCCCATTACGCCGCGTGGACGTTTCCACCGGCTTTAATGTGGGTCAACGTAGTGCAATGTAGTGCAACATAGTGCAATGTAGTGCAACATAGTGAGCAGTGTTTGACTAACATCCGTCTAACGTCATTGACGTTCGCCGAACGTGTACAGAAAGTACGGCGAACGTAAACCCTTACTTTGGAGTTACGTCGAAAGTTTTGAACATGTTCAAAACCTTGACATGCACTGACATAACACGACACAATGTGACGTAGCTCGACGTCAGTCTAAAGTCATTCTCGCGTCATCATAATGTAACCCAACGTATGTCAACGTAATGACAAAACGTGAGCACGTCAGGCTTCAGTTGGCTCGTTACGGCATAGTGTGACAGCGGTATAAGAGCTTACCCTCACCCATCCTCTAACTTCTAAGGCCGTGTTCGATTATGACGCTCCGGACGATTCGAGTGATCCCAGTCATCAGGATTTCAAATAGAACACTGCAAGGTGAGCCTAAGACTACACGGGCCGTGTGCAAAACCACCCGACCCCAGTGCCCAACGTCTTGTCTGGCGGTGCTAGGAGTATTTGTGGTGGTCCCTGTGTGTGTCATATACTACTGCAAAGCTTCATTTGGTTTTGGTATTATTAATGTAAAAGACCATCTAGATTAAAATGGACATATATCTAAATGTTGCAATCCTAAAATACTTTAAATCCTATTTTGCTGTAGTTATATTGAGTTTAAAAAATAAAGTTTTGGATTAACCTACCATTTTTTCCACCCTCAGCATGTTCGCTTATGCACTTCGAGGTTGTAGGACCTGCATATGCGCCAACAGATGGTTCGGATGACCCGAGTTGTTTAATGGAGTACGGCCTACGAGTGCATGGGGAAGTTAGTTGGACTTGTCTGTCTTAAAGTGGTGATATGAAGAGTAAAAGTTACATAATCCAGTGGATTTGAGTGTCTGCAATATTCATCTAGATAAATATTCAAAATTTTAAGTTTGATTAAATTAAGTTTTTCACGTTTTTTTCTGTGTATATTAGTTGATTAAGCAGGGGACATTTCAATTGCGGACAATGGTCTTCCTCAATCCACTGCTCCTTGCCCATGTCCTAGTAATGCTGAATGCCAGGCTAAATAGCTATACGTCATCCATTTGACTCGGCATTGGTTCGAACCCAGGTCTTCGAATCCCACGGTCTACCAAAATCGGAGGCGGACGCTCAACTCATTCGGCCATTCCGTCTGGTTAGTCGTTCATAATTACTCAATATTATTTTACTTTCAAATTAACTTTTATTTGAAAGGATTAACTTCAAAGTAATTTGAAGATAATCCTTCTGTGATAGAAGCGCAAAATCAAAAAGTGCCATAACAATGGGTTGCACAACATGTCCTCTGAAAACCGTTGTTATACAAGGTGACTGACTACATGGGACTACGAGGTGTTGCCTAGTAGGGAAGTGTTGTGGCTTAGGATATTTCCTGCAGATTTAATAGTGTAGTGGTATGCACTGACCTCTCAGGCAAGTAACCACATATACAGGTAGGCGTGGGTAGTGTGGTGATATCAGGGAGCCTAGGTGGTGTAATGGTTAGCACACTGGCCCAGAATGCAAAGAGATGTGGGTTCGAGTCCCGCTCTAGGCACAATATTTCCCATTTTCATCACCCCCCCACGACAATATTAACACAGACAGGCAGGGTGAGGTTAGCCACATGGATAAGAGAGGCTGCCAACAAAAGACAAAAACAACAGAATTCTGATTTCCGGTTACAAATGTGCTAATGGTATAAACCTCTGTGCGGAAATGACCAACGTGACCAGGAAGAAAAATCGGAAATCCGTCGAAAAGCGGAACTTTCTCATCCCTCAGTTAGTAGGAGGTGTGTGTCCTGGGCAGATGGGGACACTTTACTTAAAGTTGCAAAGTCATATGGTTTTGAGTTTCTGTCATTTTTCTGAGATAAATATATTAAATTGATTGTCATAATCTACCTTACTTTAGACTCGATTAAATTTTATTTTACATGGCTAACATTTTCAGATATTTGAACAGACGGGGTGGCCGAATGAGTAGAGCATCCGTCTCCTGTTTTGGGAGATCGGGAGATCCGAACCCATGAATCCTGATCGACTCAAACCAATGACTTAAAAATTGATACTTGTCACTTCCTAGCCTGGCACTCGGCATTATTAGGATAGCACAAGGACCGGTTGGCTCAGTGTCAGGGTAATGTGACTGAGTGGGATATCAGTTCACGGTGCTGCGGGCCTGGTGTCCCAGGGGGCAGCACTATAATGTCGCCAAGAGTGTGCACTGTCACAAGTCGGTACCCGTCCTGATATGACCTTAGATGTTGCTAGGACGTAAAACAACAACAAACAAACATGAGATATTTGAAGTGTAAGCATGTGAAATTAGTTTCGGCAAGCAGAGGCCAAAAAATTCTGACATCCAAATTGGTCTTCATGCAGTGTAACAGGATACTTAACCAGGGAATCGAGAAACCGCCCGAACCCCTCCAGATGTAGGGAGGTCTGGACCTAGAAAAAAGGTCAGACACTCTAACCACTCCGCCACAGAGAACGCCACAATTGCTTTTGGTTTTGAAAATGTGAATATCAGACTATGCAGCTTTATGAGTTGTAATAGGAATGTGAAGTGAATTGGAAACTTTTATATCTGACCACAAAATATATATTAAAATTGCATAGTCTGGTAAAAGCATCAACTTTTCAAAACCGATTCACATACCTATATTTGATCCACCGTATAAAACATATACATATACACACATATTAAGCACCTGTTGCTGCACAGATGCTTGGTTGTTGGAGTTTTTATATCCGGGCAACTTCTAAGGTCATATCAGGACAGGTATCCACTTGTGACAGTGCGCACTCATGGCAACTTTCTAGTGCTGCCCCAATAGGAAATCAGGCCACCAGCACTCTGACCCAATATCCCACTCTGTCATATTATCCTGACACTGAGCTGACCAGTCCTTGCCCTACCCTAATAATTTCAGTGCCAGGCTATGAAGCGACAAGTGTAAATTTTGTAAGTCATTCGTTTAGCGATATAGCGATTGGTAGACAGGAAGTGTGAACACTTATTTGTCTCTCATTTTTGCTTGAGTGTAAGTAATTAGCAACACAAGGAATAAATTAGTAGCATGTGGTGAATAAGTGGTCAAATTTCCCTGGATCATCAGCCCATGTTTTTTCTAATCTGTTCTTGAATGAATTTATTGAGCCGGCATCTATAACATTTTGTGGGAGACTATTCCATATATTTATGATCCTGTTTGAGAAACTGTGTTGCCTTAATTTTGAAACGGCTCTGGGTTTTACTAGTTTGAGAGTATGGCCCCGGCTGCCTTCTCTTTTATTCAAGGTGAAAAATTGGTTCATATCTATTTTATCAAAACCTTTTATAATTTTAAATACTTCAATTATGTCACTTCTTTTCCTTCTGTAGGAAAGGGTAGGAAGTTTCAATTTCCTGAGCCTTTGTTCATAGGGTAAGTCCTTTGACTCGACCGGGAAGCAAACTCCTGATCACCCACATGGGAGACCTGCACACCGCACTGTCACAAGTCAGTACCAGTCCTGATATCCCCTTAGATGTTGCCAGGATATAAAACTCCAACAACCAACCAAACAACCTGTAAAGATTGCTTTCCTGATGTGACTTCCGGTATCTCTACAGCTGCCTCCAGCACTTCGCAACCAGACGCCGAACTATCGACACCTTTAGGCATTTTTCTTGCCACCCACCCAACCCTACACTCACCCGGCTCTCAGGCGGTAGGGCTGAGTGCCAGTATCTCCGGCTTCGAACTCTGAACCTGCTGATCAATTGACTACTGACCTAAATCACTTCTTAACTAATTATTCGATAAATAAATCTCCCCTCCTTCTACTTCCTTGTGTAGTGAATTATTTTTCCTCAGAGCTCAGGCATTGGGATTCAGGCCACATCAAAGGCATGGATTCTTAGAGACAGTTTATCAGGAAATGACTTTAAAATATGAAGCTAATGAGGGAAGATATATATATATATATATTTATATAATATATTTATATATATATTTATATATATATATATTATATATATATATATATATATATATATATATATATATAATATACATATAAAAGAAAAAATCCTCCGGTGCAACTGACACTTATCGACACCCGTTGGAGGGGAGGTGGGCAGCAGGTGGCGCCACCAGTCAAGTGCAGAGTCTTAACAAAGAATAATAATGGTAATAACTATAATATAATAATATATAATGGAAACAATTCCCTTCGTATTTTTATACTCGAATAATTCGCTATACATCATACATATATATATTAATATACAATTTGTTTGTTTCTTGAAGGTTTACATCCTGGCAACATCCAACGTCATATCAGGATGGGCATGTCTGCCGTTATAGTTGTTTGTTGTCTTATGTCCTAGCAAAATCGAAGGTCATATCAGGATGGGTACCAACTTGTGACAGTGCACATTCATGACCCAGATTCCCACTCAGTCCCATTATCCTAATACTATGCAAGCCAGTTCTTGTCCTATCCTAGTAATGCCGAACACCAGGATAGGTAGTGACAAGCATCAATTTGGGTTGACTCGGCTGGGATTCGAAGTCCCGATCATCCGCATGGGAAGCCTGCGCTCTATCGATTGGGCCACTGCTTTTGCCCCTTAAAACACCAACCGTTGGTGTTTACGCTTTGCTGTCCCCAGTGTAGTTAGTTTTAGGCTGGGAGTTAATGGAGGCGCCATACAATCTCCAAGCAGAGGGGTGCATATTGCAGTGCACGCCTTGTGGCCAGATCTGGTACTGTGGGTGCCAATGCTGGGAGAGTGCACGGAGAGTGAGTAGGAGTTGCTGCTACCGCTTTATCGAGCCATTAAGTTATTTTTCTTATTAGATTATTAGATTATTAGATTATTTGGTTATTTGGTTATTTGATTGATGTCACAGTGCTTGGAACTCACTAATGGTGATACCGGGCCCGGTGGGCTAATCGGTAGAGCGCAGCGCTCGCGTGCGGAAGGTCCGGAGTTTGGTTCCCGGTCGAGTCAAACCAATGACTTAAAAATTGTATACTTCTCGCTTCCTAACCTGGCGCTCGGCATTTAATTACAAGGATAGGGCAAGGACTGGTTAGGTTACCTCAGTGTCAGGATGTGACTGAGTGGAATATTGGGTCATGCTGCCGATGGCCTGATTTCCCAGTGAGGCAGCACTACAAAGTCACTGTGAGTGCGCACTGTCACAAGTCGGTACACGTCCTGATCTGACCTTAGATGTTGCCAGGATGTAAAACCCCAACAAACAAACACTAATGTTGGGTGTCCTGCCCTGCTCTCACTGATGGTTCCATGGTTGCTGAGCTATTTAAGGCTGGTGCCGCATTACTAATTTTTATGTTAAAGCTGCAGTCCGACCATTTTGAGTTTTTTTCTCTCATCGTGGTGGGTGTGGAAAATGGGAAATATTGCGCCTAGAGCGGGACTCGAACCCACATCTTGTGCATTTCGGGCCAGTGTGTTAACCATTTTCACCACCTAGGCTGCCTGATGTCATAACCCCACACACACATACCTGTCTGTGTGGCTACTTGACTGAGAGGTCAGTGCAGACTACTGCACTCGTCCCCCTGGAATTGTACCTCTTTTAAATGGTCGATTAATGTTTATAATTACATACATACAGGCAATTCACCTACACATATATGCACAATATAGGTTCAACAACCATACAGTGCATAACACGTACAGGATCCTGGCCATTGCACCAGTGTCATGGGTGTGTGTTGAAAATGGGAAATATTGCGCTTCGAGCAGGAATTAAACCCACATATCAGACATTCCGGGCCAGTGTGCTAACCATTACAACGCCTAGGCTGTCGTATAGAGAGGACCGATATGGGTCCATATTACGTAATCGTCCCGCGTCAGAGGACCGACGCGGGACAATGACCTTAAATGACCGCACTGGACCCCTGTGTGCAGGGACAGTGAGCTTAAATGACCAATTGCGTGTTTGCAGGATATTAGGTTGAACTCATTTGACCTTTTTGACTGGAATGATGATGTCACTGTTCTACCTTGCAGGATGGCCATCTGTTTTAGGTTGAACTCATTTGACCTTCGCTTGCAGGATGGCCATCTGTTTTTGGTTGACCTTTTTGACTGGATTGATGACGTCACCATTGTCACGACCTTATCCACACCCACCTGTCTATGTGGTTCCTTTCCTGAGGGGTCAGTGCAGACTACTACACTCTTCAGATGAAAAGTTGAATGAGTGCACCAATATCTATCGCGGTCATGCGGGCTCAAATCTAGGTAAGTATTTTGGTTTCGAAAATGTGATAATCGTCAGAATATGCAGCATTAAAATGGCAATAAATAAATTAGATTAACAAATATAATCTACTTTACCTTGAAGTGACTTTTATTTTAAAGAGCTAACTTTGAAAAGATGCTTTAAAATATGTCTAAAATATGTTTTTAACAAAAGAGAAAGAAAAAACATTTTAGTATGCACATCGAAATATAAGACACGATCAGATTCAGTAGGGACAGTTTACATTAAATTGATTTAGTACCCATTCTATGCATCATTATTTGTTCAATGAGTGCATCAGTATCTCAGTTGGATATGCAGGACGAAATTTAGGTACGTATTTTGGTTTTGAAAATGTCAGAATATGCAGTTTTATAATAGCATAGGCTTAATCCGATCAAAGCATACTATTTTCAAAACCAAATCATTAACCTAGATATAATCCTAAGAATTCAGCTTAAGGCGCTGTCATATTACGACGCATCGCGCCAATGTATGCCGACATATGGAATTTTTGCCAGCTATGTCGGGATAGGTCATTATGTGTTACGCATGAGTTAGGCGCTCGTTGGTATATGTCAATGTACGTCGACGTTCGTCAAGATATGGCATCGCGCATCAGGGGGTCGACGTATGACAATGTGTGGATTGTACATCGGTCGTACGTTACGTATACATTAGGCGTACGTCGATATACGTTAGACGTACGTTAGACAAACGTTGTTCACTACGTTGCACTGCGTTGACCTACATTAAAGGCAGTGGGAACGTGTAGTCCACATACTGACAATGTATGGATAACATAGTCTAATGTAGTCTAATGTACATCTAGCGTACATCTAATGTACATCTAATTGTATGTCTAATGTACTTTTAGCATTTCGCCAGCGTGTCTTGACGTATTTAACGTATGACACGTAGTTCTGGCAATCAAATAATGTATATAACGTTCACTGGCGTTCTGCGAACGTACCGTGAGCGTAATTGGAGCGTTTTTTGCCCGGAAGCACATTAGCCATACGTTGGTCATACGTTGGCCATATGCTATGTATACGGTATGTATACATCCAACTTTGCCCCCAATGCTGAAAAGTGTGTTGCTTCTCGATGTAAAAAAGTGATTTTACGGGTTGGCTGCACGCTTGCGAGATGCGTCGTAATGTGATAGGACCTTTAGATTTTAGTTGTACTTCGTAGTGTTACACGATAAATATGTTAAGTCCACCCGTCCTATATGACCTTAGATGTTGCCAGGAGGTAAAACAATAACAAACCAACTATTAAGTCCATTCAATAGAATGAGTCGCAAACTGATAATGGGTAAAAAAAGGCTCACGGGCACCAGTGTAGCTGATTGTGGTCCTCCTGCAGAACTCTGCTATGATTTGTATTCTTTTTTCTTTGACTAAAATGTATTTTATTCATCGAATTATATTTCTTGTCAGCGCCAGAGCACTGGTCTTCCGGCTGTACAGTACAATTCCTTGAAACAGAATTGAAACTATCAGTTGCAATAGCTGATAGTAAAGTATGAAATATCAGCTGAAGTAGTAACTGTGTACAATTCCAGTTCAATAAAAAATATCATGCGTTCGATGAATAGGCATATGGTATTTCATGGTTCTAGATGGCTTAAAAATGTATAGTTGTCGCTACCTACCCTGGTGTAAAACTTTCCGATCTAATGGCATGAGGATATATGTGAAACTACTATAATAAATTGCAACTTGTCTATATAATGGTAAATGGTAATATATAAAATCCAAAGGCATATGATGGTTATGTGGAATTGGTAAACTATTACTCATTAGGTATAGACATTGTATAGTAAAATAGTCTTTGGAGGAGTGTCACTTCTTAGAATAGTCTTTGGAGGAGTCACCTCACATACCCCCTCCCCCCATGGTGTTATTTATGGATCATTAGCCACTACAAGGCACTGTAACCAGCATAACAAGGCCTTCGATACAACAGATTGAACTCTGATTGGTGGATCAACCCATGTGACCACTGCCATCTTGGATTCTAGAAACCTATATAGGATAATAAATGAAGGAGTCTCATTCTCCTTCTTTCACTCTTTACCTACTTGCCTTCATTACCTGTATTGATTTCTCTTGGCTTGTCCACACCACCCACACCACCAGGCGACGACTTTACACTGGTGTTCAGCCTAATGCCCCAGTTACATAGACGTTAGTGGACGTAGTTGAAAGTAGTGGAGGCTAACATAGTTGAACGTAGTTGAATGTAGTTGAACGTAGTTGAACATAGTTGAACGTACCGGTATCCATACTTGTCGGTGATGTTAACTTGGTAATAACATGGGTGAGCCGTAATGTCCGATTAAATTTGTGGACATGTTCAAAAGAGCGCTATGTTAGAGGCTGAATTTGCATCCGTGATGCTAACATACTCTAGTATACTCTAGCATGCTCTAGTGTGCTCTAGCGTGCTCTAGCATACTTGGACGAAGCCCTGGTCACATAGCCGTTAGTGGATGTAGGTGAACATAGTGGAGGCTAACATAGTTGAACATAGCTGAACGTAATTGAACGTACCAGCATCTGTGCCATAATGTATTTATCCGTACCATAACATATTTATCCATACCAAAACCTGCCATACCTTAACATATTTCAACGTGGTTTAACAAACCTACACCACATTTGGCCCATTTTAGCCTATACTACGTTCACCTACGCTCAACTACGTTCACTAACGTGTATGTGACCGGGCCATTACTGGTATAGAGCAAGGAGCAGTGGAATGGTGAAGGTTAATTGTCTGTGGTTGAAAATTCCATCGTTTAAAGTTGCATAGCCGGATGGTTTGTGTGTTTCTGCCACTCTTTTAGACAAATATATTAGGCTGATCGTTATAATCTACCTCACTTTGGTTTTAAGTAATTTTTATTTTAATTGGCTAACTTTTGAGATATTTGAAGTGCAAACATGCTAAATCAATTTTGGTAAGCACGTCAAAACTCTGACACCATAGGCTTCTGCAGAAACAGATCCTATTAAATTGCCTCAGTATTCTCTTCTATGTAGCGACACATTTTATATCCATCAGTATCTAAATCAGATATGGGGAATAAAAGCTAGATAATTGTTTCGGTTTAGTAAATTTCATGTTTTCATCGGACTTTAACGCAACATGCAACTTTAATCAACTAATGTACCAAAACAAAACGAAAGATAAACCCAGAAAACCCTTCAGTGTCTTGTGGGTGGCAGCGTCCGTCTGTTCCCAATTCTGCTATGCTGCACAGTCCCAAAGATCTCCATCATTTCGATGTGCACACCAAATTTATTTTGCATGTTTTCACACCAAGAATCTCCAAAATTAGCCATTTTTGGAGGAAAAACAGTTACCGCAAGCTACACTAGACCATCGTATAACGGATAAGATAATATATGTGTCTTTGAAGATCTGACAGAAATTCGAACCATCTGATTAAACAACCTCAGATGCAGGATATTCAGAATAGTCATCAATAGTATACATCAAATCACCAGGGAGCAGGACGCAGCTCAGGCAGTAGAGTGTCCAGCTGTGAAGGTGTTGATCATCCGATCGATCCTGGTCAGTGGACCCAGTTGCAGTTTGGGATATCTTCCGTTCCAACCAATGGTCCACAACTGGTTCATCAAAGGCTGTGGTAATTGCTGTCCTGCTTGGGGGAAAGTGCATATAAAAGACCCTTTCTGCTTATCGGAAAGAGTAGCTGTGTTGTGGCAGCGGGTTTCCTCCCAAGAAATATGTCAGAATGACCATATGTTTGACGTCCAATAGCCGATGATAAAAATCAATGTGCTCTAGAGGCGTCGTTAAATAAAGCAAACTTTTGTATTACTATCTTGCCCATTGATATTTCACATATACTAAAAGATGTGTTTTCCACATCCAAATATCCCACTCGTTATCCTGATTAAAAAGGTTGTTGTTTTGTTGTTGGATAGAGTTTTCCGTCCTGGCAACACCTAAGGCCATATCTGGACGTGTGCCGACTTGTGACAATGCGCATGCATGGTGACTTTATAGTTCTGTGTCACTGTCACTGGGAGACCAGGCCTTTGGCACCATGACCTGTTGTCCCATTCATTTATTGAATCTGCAAACCATTTTGCAGCCGTGTTCTTTCCATGCAACCGTCAGCACTAAGAAAATGCCGTCTAAATAGATCAGTTAAAAGATGAGATTGCGAACAAACCAACAAGCATTTCCATCTCCAGGTGGATAAGATAGTGGAGGGAGGGGGGGTGGGGGGGGGAAGCGACAGAATTCCACAAAACTTCAGGTCTACTGCGATCCAAACAAATGCCACCACGCATAAAACAAGATTGGTTGGTTGTTGAAGTTTTATATCCTGGCAACATCGAAGGTCATATCAGGACGGGTTCCGATTTATGACAGTGTGCACTCATGGTGACTATTTAGTGCTGCCCCACTGGGAAATCAGGCCACTGGCACCATGACCCGATATCCCACTCAGTCACATTATCCTGCCATTGAGCTAACCAGTCCTTGCCATATCCTATTAAATGCCGAGTGCCAGGCTATGAAGCGACAAGTATAAATTTGATAAGTCATTGGTTTGACTTGACCGGGAACCAAACTACCAATCTCCCACACGCGAGGCCCACGTTCTACCGATTCGGCCATCGCGTCCGGTTGGTACAAAAAGAAGGCAACATCATTGCGGGCCAGAAATAAAACCATCCTCTTTTTGGTTTTCATAATTGACACCTGCCAGAGCTGTGGGGAATGTGTCCCTAACGTGAGACCTTAATCACACACCCTGCAAACGGAACAGTTTCACAGTAAAATGTGGCCAGTAATTAGTGCAGGAAGGTGGTACTTCCTGAAAATGCTGTTTGTACATGGTCAATAATCTAATGGTAAAGGCCCTGTCACACCTTACCGGACTGGAGAACCAGACACTGTCCGGTACTGTACGGCAATGCCCGGTACCCATCCGGCGGTGTCCGGTGGTGTCCGGCGGTGTCCGGTACAAGTTTTGAACATGCACAAAACTTCTACCGGACACCACCGGACTGACGTGTCCGGTATGTCCGGTAACCATCCGTACATGTCCGGTACCCATCCGTTGGTGTCCGGTTTGTTCGTTTTGTCCGGTACATGTCCGGTACCCATCCGTTATGTGTCCGGTTCTCGTCCGGTACATTGATTGATTGGTGGTTTCTTTACGCCATGTCGGTAGCATAGGCCATATTCACGGCGAGAATTGTTTGTTTTTTATTCAACCATCGCCTTTACATATAATGTAAAAGCATACAATCAGTTAGGTGTCAATAGACACTTATTAATTTTTAAAAGCGGTACATGTACGGTACATGTACGGTACTTGTCTGGTCGCCCGGCGCCAATTGACCCAATTCCGCTCCATTTCGATACATTTCGATACATTTTGTCACCGGAAAGCACTGGACTAGACAATTCTTTGTCCGGTGGTCTCCGGTGCTCAGTCCGGTGAGGTGTGACAATGGCTTTATAATGGAGATGGTTTGGGTGGCAATAGGTGGCAAGGGACCAGTGGATTACATGAAATTGATAGTTTATTATCCGAACCAATTCACATATCTGGCTGAAAGGTACAATAGCCAATGACATATATAATTAGATGTTAAATTTAGTAAAGATCTATGAGAATCAAATCTATGAATAAATAAACATAACTTAAAATCCGACAGATGCCTGAGGCATGTTCGACGGGCTCGAGCTCAGTGCTCAAACATCCTTCCCTCACAGGCAAGCCAATAGATATGCTAGCAGGCTCCACCTAGTGAGGGGAAGGAAGAAGTAGTTCTTTTCTCAGCACTTATGGCATTTGCAGGCCCAAGTAGGCAAGTTGTAAAATTCTCCGATTGAGTATGTAGTGGGTATCGACATGGGACACAGTACTCCCTTTATAATGCTCTCACCAGGGGAGGAAAGAGGTGCACCTTTAATCATGATCCCCACCTTATCTCGCCCAACCACACGGTCACTGCATGATACGTGGTAATCCCACGATAGCTGGGTAGTGGCCAGGTCTGGGTGGGAGGGGGGTGGGTGATGAAGGCGGCCAATGAGGAGCTATTTCAGTGAGGGATCATGCGGGCTAGGAATGACTGGTGTGCATGGGTGTAATAGCCAATAAGGAGGCCAGTATCATCCACCCTTGTATGTGTCTAAAAACATTATATAGGTGAATAAAACTAAGTATTCAGCATTCTTCTGGCTGGTGCTGAACTCGGATTGTGTGTTGTGTCTATTATGGGGCAAGCTCTAATTTGGACTCTATAGAAGGTAGAAGGGGGGGAAGGGGACTTATGAACCGTAGGCCCTAAGTGGATATTGGGGCAGTATAGCCCTTTTCACAGTACAGCCAATGGCATTGGAGGCAAATGTGAAAAGAGCCATAACTTTGTGTGCCACCTAGTGGGAATGGCCCTTCATATCTTTCGAAACCCCGCATAAATTCGGGAACCCGCAAAGTTCGGATTTCATAAAGTGACCCGCAAATAAGTGCATGTCCTAGGCCTGCAAATGCCTAAGCTCGCCCACAGGTTCAGCCACTTCATATAAATATATATAGTATAGTTATACGAATCTTACCTGGGTACAGATGGTGGATAACTGTTGTTTTCCCGAGGTACAAGCCTCAGATAGTCGTGGGCTAGGGAGAAGGAAGCACATCCGGGTCCAGCAATCTTTACCTACTTATTCAGGATAAAAATGATCTTAACTTATATGGATACTTCAATGTTTTTGTTTTGGCACAAGCAAATGTAATAGTCATGGTAGGGTTGGGTGGGCGGGCCCTAGCCCACGACTTGCCTTGCCTGCAACCATACAGACCGCCTTGAAGACGTTTTCAAAGCGCCTGTACGGGAGGAAGTTGCTTGCTGCCGTGAGCATGGCAATTCCACCATCCATGGTTCTGGCCAAAGATGGGAACTTGATCTCTGTCTGCATACGATTGGCCACTGGCGCAATCACTGTCAAGGCCCCTAGGACCGCCTTATGGACCATATGCAGGACACCCTTTTTACGTTCCTCGCTGAGTTGTACATCCTGGTTCATCAGAATCAGGGATCCCCTTGATCCCGGTGAATTTCTCCCCCCAGTTTGGTAATTACCTCTGCGGGCTTAAATGTATTAAAATGCCCCTTGACAGTTTCAGGCATCATGGTTGTGGTAAGCACCTTCTTGGCCTTCTCTGTATGGCACTATTTGTGCACTTTCCCTCCGATCTTTGCGTAAACACTGGTACGCTGTGTGTCAGAGTTGGACTCAGTTGAAGGCGAGTCCAATGAGGAATTTGAAGAAGAATCCTTCCTCTTTTTCTTGGTGTTGCGCTTCTTGCTCTTCTTCTGCTTGACCACCTTCTTCCTCGCCTGCGTAAACTCGTCTCCGGATGAGCTCACAGCCTTCTTTGACTTCTTCCTTTTCTTGACAGCGGCTCTCCCCTGAGACGAATCATCCTCCGGGGATTCATCACCAGAGACGTCCTCCCAGTCCGAGTCATCAGACTCGTGAAGCGGCCGCTTCCTTGCCTGAGATCTGGCTGGAATGAGCTCCTCGAGCTTTGATTCCAGCATACGCATCAATCTAACCTCTAGGTCAGACAGGGCCGTGTCAGGCACCTCTGCCCGACTGACCTCATCTGACATGAGGTGTTCTGGAGTTGGCGGTACAGTAACCACTGGCGACGAGTCATAATCATCCGTCAGACGGGCGGGAGTGTCGGGATAACTCAGCTTCGTAGCCATCGGAAGTCTGTAACAATCAAAGGAAATTTACTAAAAAAACGACCAAGCTTGACCAAATGTCACAAACAGGTTAAGCAAACTGAAATTGTGCATCTAGTGGTGTTGGAGAACGTGTTTAAACTGTTCCAACACAGATGTAACCAAAGCTAAGTTGTATCTGTCATAGGTGAATGGTATCGAAACCAAAACCAAATGAGGGGTAGGGTCCAGTGTACTGGTAGCCTCCCACACTCTCTATCCCATACACTTCTCCCTCCTGTGGCTAATACTGCAACAAGTTGGAGAAAATGCCACAAAATTCGGAGGTACGCCTAAATAACAATTTGGGGAATCCTTAAAAGAGACCCAGGATTAAATCCTAGCGAAATGTGACTCCAACCACATCGCTCTCCTTTCGGCAACGGGCGGCATGTAGAACAAAGAAAAAACATGGCGCTTTGTTCTATCGATGTCTCACGAAATGTGAAACACCCATAAAAGTAATGTTAACACACATTAAAGTTTTTAAAAACTTTGTCAAAAGGTGCAGTAAAGTATCACAACATAACTGTACCTTCCTAAATACAAATACTTACAGTTATTATGTCGTCATAGATAAAAAGCTGCCGGAGCAACTCAACGAAACGTCCTCCCGTTGTGAGTTGATTATGCTAATTGCTGGACCCGGATGTGCTTCCTTCTCCCTCGGCTACGAGTAGCCTGAGGCTTAGTACCAAGGTAAAATATATATATATATACATATATATATATATATATATTTGTATATGGAGATTATATACATGTCATAACAGATGGCCAAGTGGCAGTTGAACTATCAAATAAACCTTAACATTAAATGTCATGCTACTATATTATGAAGAGTTCAGGCACAAAAACTGACAAATCGATTGTAATTGTTCTCTTTTTTTTTCTTTTCTTTTGTTATTGAGGCTGTATTTATACTGTCCATAGCATATAAGCCCGGGTACCCAGGCTTGTTTTCAATGCTGGCCAGTTGTAGTGTTGGTGTTATCTTACCACACAGTGACTGCTGATAAGGTATCTGTTTGCCTGCATTTCAGTAGCAGATAGATAATTGGTTGGTATGGTTAATAGCCTATGTTAGTTTTTTTGGATTTTCTTGGTATATATGTATTTATTTTTTCTACTCTTATTACTAGACTAGCCTACTCCTATTTACATATCATAGGCTTGTATGTTCGTTCTCTGGAAAATGAAATTTGTTATTGTGCTTTCCAGTTGAAGCTTATCAATTTCATATTGTGTAGTGGTGCACTATATGCGGAATGTCACTTTCTGTGAAAAAAAACCTGATTTGATTAGAGGAATGATGGCACCCTCAGCTCAAACCTGGTGATCATGGTTTCATTTTGGCACAAATGATGCCATCGGCCTGGTCTCCCAGTGGGGCAGCACTAGAAAGTTGGCTTATTTTATTTAATTTATTTTTGGTCCATTAGTTGTTTAAGCAGGGGAAATTTCAGTCATAGACGACTGGTCTTCCTCATTCCACTGCTGGTCGATAGAAAGACCGAGCCTACACTTTTACCGACCCAAGGGATTTTTAACCTCCCACACCACATAGACATGGTATGAGAGCAACCGGCCTTTGATGACGCTGTAAGTTATACACAGCGGTGGAAATCCAAATTGGCAGAGCTGGGGACATGGGGAATCGAACCGCCGACCCTCAGATTAGGAGTCTGACCTAGAAAAAAGTCAGGCACTCTAACCACTCCGCCAGAGAGAACGCCTTGAGTGCGAACTGTCACAAGTGTTGGCACCTACTCTGATAGGACCTTAATTGTTGCCAGGATGTAAAGCTCTATCCAACAACAAAACTCCCAGAAACAAACAATATATGCATATGTGTGCATGTGTGCGTGTGTATACAACTAGTGGTCCACAACTGGTTCATCAAAAGCTGTGGTATGAGCTGTCCTGTCTGTGGGAAAGTGCATATTCAGGATCCCTTGCTACTTATTGGAAAGAGTACCCTCTGTGGCAGCAGTGGGTTTCCTCCAAAGAAATATGTCAGAATGACCATATGTTCGATGTACAATAGCCGATGATAAAAATCGATGTGCTCTAGAGACGTCGTTAAATAAAACAAACTCGCCTTTTTGAAAGTGCAACCAGTGTATGTCTAGACTAGTTTATCATTCTGACACCGTGGCGCCACATAGGAATGACAACACTGACTTTATCAGCCGAAAGAGAGATGCATGTGGACATTTTGCAAGAATACCCTGATGGCATGATTGTAAATTATGTGCGATTCGCATGGTTCCGCTTCTCAACCAATCAGCGTCCAGCAAAGGTTACACCACTGCGCCCTCTGTACGTGTCAGCTGGAACTACCCGCTCCTCATGGCGCTACCCTAGTTCTGGACCAGTCCGCCACTAACCACGACAGCAGCACCATCTCCACCATGATGGATACTGACTTGTAGCGACTTTATAGTGCTGTCGGACTGATATACTGTGATTCGTGGGTAACCATGGGAGTAAATAGCACGGACAGGACGCTGTGGCCGAATCGGTAGAGCACAGGCTTCCTGTCCGGAAGGTCGGGAGTTCAAATCCCAACTGAGTCAAATCGATGACTTATACAAAATTGATACTTCTGGCTACCTGTGCCGAGGATTGACATTATTAATAAGATAGGATAAGGACTGGTTAGCACAGCATCAGGATAATGGGATTGTGTGGGATATCGGGTCATGATCTCGCAGTTGAGCAGCACTATAAAGTCACCATGAGTGTGCACTGTCACAAGTCGGTACCCATCCTGATATGACCTTCGATGTTGCGAAGACTTTTTCTGATGAATGTATTTACCCTGGTCATAACGGATAAGTGTGTTAGCACTAATTGTTTTCACCACTGGGCAGCAATAGCCCAATTTCATTCAAATCTTTTTAATTTTGTTTTGCTAATAATTTTCGGTTTCTTGTTTCTTGTTTATGGCTTGTAACTGTTTGTAGATTGCAAACTCTTGTCTAGATAGTGCATTATTTGTGTGTGTAAATGTTTTCATATTTCATTTACTTGACAGCATTTTAGAGCTATCTTTTCTGATTTGTTCATGTGTTCTATTAGCTTGTCCTTGTTGTATCCTTTGTAAGTTCTTCCTAGTTTGGATTCGAACCTCTGTATTGCTTGGTTTTTCTTTTTTGAAGCCCAGGTCACTTCACGATCGCTAAATCCACGATCGCTAAATTGTTGTTGTTTTACGTCCTAGCAACATCTAAGGTCATATCAGGACGGGTACCGACTTGTGACAGTGCACACTCATGGCGACTTTATAGTGCTGTCCCACTGGGAAACCAGTAGGACTTTGTTTGTTTGTTGTTTTACGTCCTAGCAACATCTAAGGTCATATCAGGATGGGTAACGACTTGTGACAGTGCGCCCTCATGGTGACTTTATAGTGCTGCCCCACTGGGAAACCAGGCCGTCGGCACCATGTCCTGGTATCACACTCAGTCACATTATCCTGACACTGAGCCAACAAGTCCTTGCTCTGTCCTAATAATGCGGAGCACCTGGCTAGGAAGCGACAAGTATCGATTGTTAAGTCACTGGTTTGACTCGACCAGGTTTCGAACGCACGACCCCACGATCTACCAGCACGGGAGACGGACAACCTAACGCATTCGGCCATCCCGTCTGGTCGACTTTGGCAGATAATTCCAGATTTATTAAAATTTATTAGAATGGGTATTCCAGTCATGCTGTAAACATAGCAGATTTCCTCCATTGTTCTAAAATATTTGTTAAACTAATATCCCAGTCACACTATGCCTGTGTTTGCTTGCGATCGTTTCACGACCATCATACGACCACCATACGACCAACATACGACCGGTCGGTGAGTGGTCGCCAACGTCGTCCCTGACCAGTCGCCGACCACTCACCGACTGCTGACCACATCTTTGATTCAATATATCCAGTCGGTCCCAAGGAGTTTATGGTTGCAATATTAAACAAGAAACAAACAGTACACAATTAGACAGTTTCGCTCATTAGAATAACGTCTAGGTTTTCTTATACCCCAGTCACACTAATGCTTGCGACCGCCTACAACCACTTTGTGGCCACCAAAAAAGCTTGGGTGCAAAGAGTTCGCACTGGTTCCAAGTGGTCGTAAAAGTGGTCACAAAAAGGTCCTCAGTGGTCACCGACCTCCTTGAAACCATTATGGTCGCAAGGAGGCGCAGCTACTCCATTAAAAACCTCCATGTGACCAAAATGGTTGCAAGGAGGTTAGCGACCATTGCTTTTGTCAGAAGGAGGCCGCTGGTGATTGGGTTCTTTGGTCCAAAGTGGTCGCAAAGTGGTTGCAAGAAATAGTGTGACTGAGGCTTTAGTGAGTTAAGCTGGAAAGTACCCGACTAGAGTGGTTCCAGATTTTGCCTATAGATGTCACTAGCTTAACTGGTCGGGTGTAATACATGTGAAGAGAGCAGCGATGAAATTCCAGAAGAAAAATACAATATAGTTGTCTTTTGTTATATATATTACAAGGATAAGAGTTGATGCCTGTTGCGATATGAATATCTTAATATAATCAAACATGTTATTGTTTTTCCGAGCATTCTTTACGGAGATATATATAGCATGTGAAATCATAGGCAGTTGGGGAATGTACCCGACTATAGTGGTTCCAGATTCTGCCGACAATTGCTGATGGTTTAACGCCATGTCAGCAGCAAGGGCCATGTCAGCAGCAAGGGCCATGTCAGCAGCAAGGGCCATACTCACAGGGAACTATCTACCATAGAACCAACAGTATTAGCTTCTTTTTTTTCTTTCTTTTTTTAAATTGAGGCTGTATTTATACTGTCCATAGCATATAAACCCGGGTACTCAGGCTTGTTTTCAATGCTGGCCAGCTGTAGTGTTGGTGTTATCTTATCACACGGTAGCTGCTGGTAAGGTGTTTGATTGCCTGCATTACAGTAGCAGGTAGGTAGTTGGTTGATACGGTTAGTAGTCTATGTTAGTTTCTTTGCATGTTCTTGGCATATATATATTTTATTTTTGTTCTACAATTACTACTAGACTAGCCTACTCCTATTTACATATCATAGGCTTGTACATAGTTATGTGGTGTGCTATCTGGCTAATTTTGGCATGGTTACCTTCCATTGGCCGTCCCACTGGTGGGCCGTGACATATCATATGCCCCCTTGCAGCTCAGCTTAGTGGGGGTTTCCTAGCCTTATTTTGCACACATATTTTTTGTATGTTTTCAGGTCAGGAATTTGTCGTTCCTTTACCATTTGGGCATTCCACACCTTTTTTTTTTTTTGGTAAATATAGTTTATTCATTGAATAAAGTCTTTTGTCAGCGCTGTGGCACTGGTCTTCCAGTCATGTGACAATACAGTTATTTACAATATATGCATATGTAGTCTGATATTGTCACCAGCAGCTAGCCCAAATCAGCTGAAATAACAATATCAAACATTCAAAGATTTACATATGGTATAGTTTGACAATTCACATACAAAAATAGCAGTTATATGTTGTATTCCTACACACTTGATACATACATGTGTATTGATTATACCTTTACATTATGGAGTGGTTAGGTGCATAGTTTCCCTTCATAGGTTTGTATGCCTACTATGTTGTGAATTGCAAAACTATCATGTTGCTGGAGTTAACATTTTGAGATGGAGTGAGTGTTAGTAGAATGGTGTGTTTATTCTGTTAGATAGAGTGTGGTTAGCTTATAGGGCTATGCTTAAAAGGTTAATACCTTTTTTTTTTGTTCAAGTGTTTTTATTCCTCTGAATAACATGTTGTCAGTGCTAATGCACTGACTGGTCTTCCAGCCCTAATCACAATTGCCTCTACACAGTAAACAAATCTACAACAATATACAAATAGAAAATAAGCAAAACATCGTTACATGAATGATAGTTAAAGAACAAGATAAGAAAAATCAGGTGTGTTTTTTGACTACATGAAGTAGTTTGAGTAAGTAGGTTGTTAGTAATGATGGGATAAACAATGCTTGGAGGATTGTACGTTTCAGTCATTTAGTAGTCTAGTACAGACTTTATTAGTGTCTATGTTTATACAAAGACCCTATAATACCAAGACAGCTCACTCAGCCTGTACTGTGTAATCAAAAATGATCAAACCCACCACTTGGTGCGCTGGTGCTATATTATATGCACAAATGTATATATGAATGTGAAATATGTGTGATGACGGCGACGAGGACGATGATGATGTGTGCCTGTTCATAGCAATTTCATATTGATGTGTATTCACGCTTACCCGTCTCATGCATGATATAACCGTATGTGTTTACATGTGAAACACCAACCAGCAGCTGGGTCGATCAAACCCACCACAAGGTGGCACCGCAAAATTTACAGAGATAGGGAGTAAGCCGTCCAAGTATCATAGGGCCCCCGGTCTATAGCAATACTACCAGACTGATACACATTTCCGAATTTGCTGGGCAAATAATTTGTACGGTGGATAACTTGGTTTGTTGGCAGTAGGTAAAGGAGCGCGTGGGGTGGTGGGAGGGGGTGGGGTGGCCATAGGTGCTTATAATAGATAGCTAATTAAATATGGTGACCTCATCACTAGGCCTGTAGAAGGGCCTGATTGGCTTGGTGAATTCTTAGCAGGTTCTTGAATTCTAGTTGTGTTTGTGCATGTCTAATTCTGACTGGGAGTTCATTCCATAATTTGCTGCCTTTGTAGATAGGGGCTCTTGTCAGTCTATTTGTGAGTGGTTTAGGAACTTTGAGGAATGTAGCATCCCCCTGCCTGGTAACTCTGGTAGTATGGTTTATGTAGTTTTCATCCTTGGCTCTGATAAACATAAGAGATAGCAGATGTGCATTTCTCCTTTGGCTCAGGTATGTGATATTAGATCTAGTGTGCATCTCATTCACTGTGAGAACTTTGCCCCTATATACTGTTCTAAGAGCTCGGTTTTGAGTTCTCTGTAATCTATTTTCTTGTTGTTTTGTTAAAAGGCCATAGATTAGATCATTATAATCTATTATTGGCAGTATAGTTCACTTATACAGTTTGAGCGCTGTGTTCTCACTCATGTAGCATCTTATTTTTCTAAAGGTTGTCATTCTCATACCTAGAATTTGGTTCAGCCTTGATAGTTGCTGGTTCGCATTCAGTGTACAGTCAAGTGTGGTTCCTAAGTATTTGTACGAGTTCACTGCTCTTAGCACTGCATTGCCTATACATAGCTCTATATTTTGTGCGTGCGATTTTCTAGATTTTGTTCCAAATATCACATATTCTGATTTTTGTGTGTTTAAGGTAAGTTTGTTATCAGCACACCAAATATTGACCTTTTTTAACACCTTGTTTACCATAGTAGCTGCCAGAATAATGTTTTTATTGTGCACTGTGAGGACAGCATCATCCGCAAAAAGTGTGAAATTAGCACTGGTAGACAGCAATGGTTAGGTCATTAATAAATATCAGAAAGAGGAGTGGTCCCAAAGTGGAACCTTGGGGCACTCCTGTTCTGACAGTTCTAGTGGAGGATTCTGTATTATTAATTTTTGTGACCTGTTGTCTGTTGTTTAAGTAGTTGGATATGAACCTACATGATCTTTTTCCCAGTCCAGCTCTTTTGATCTTACATAGCAGGATTTTGTGGTCAATTGTATCAAAAGCTTTCTTGAAATCAACAAAAACAGCTATTGTAAGCTCACCTCTGTCTGTGCTAATCAACAATTCATCCATTAATGAGGCAAGTGGCTTAGTCGTTGACCTTTCTTTTCTGAAACCATTTTGTTGGGTGGCTAAATAGTTAGTGTCCTCAAGAAATGTTTTTATTTGGTCGTGAATTATCTGTTCAATTATTCTGCCAGGGAGAGGTAGTATGGATATAGGTCGCAGTTCATTACAGGACTTTGGGTTACCTACCTTGGGTATAGGGGTAACTGTTGCTCTCTTCCATTTTTCTGGGAAAATTCCAGTAGTAATTATGAGGTTGTATAGGTATGTAAATTCATCTATTAGAGCCTTGATGGTGCCCTTGATAAAGGCTGAACTGATGTCCTTCATGCCTGAAGGTTTGAATGGTGATACATTTTGTACTTTGGTAAGGATCTTCTCTTTTGTTGTTTCTATGAGATCATATCTATGTTGGTTAACTACAACCTTATAGTTTCCCTGGACATCATCTTTTGGTTGAAGTTTTTGGGCTAGGTTAGCTCCTATATCAACAAAGTATTTGTTGATCTCTTCTGCTAGTTGAATATCAGGTATTGTTTCACCAGTACCATTTCTAGCATGCTTCTTTTCTGAGCTTTTATTTGGCTTCTGGTCTGTCTTAGTAGTGGCGCATTATTTGCTCTAGTATTCCTTTGTCGTTTTGTTAGGAATTTATTGTTTTGACTATAGCTATATGCTAATGTTTTGAAATGAATTATTCTCCTATTTTCTAGTAATTTTACTTTAGTTCTGTTGTGTATGTTACATGTGGGGTCCAGCTTGTCTACTCTTAGGCAGATTTTTAGGGCTCTGTTCTGCAGTATTTGCAGTTTTTTTAGAGGTTCTTTTTCTCACACCCATGTAGTTTACATCCCCATAGTCAAAATAGGGGAGCACCATGCCTTTGAACATTTTTATTGACATTTCTTGTGTCATGTAGTCTCTTAGCTTTGCAAATAGCCAAAGTTTACTTTTTGGATGATTTGTTTATACATAGGTTGTAGTTTAGTTCGCTGTCCAACTCAAGGCCTATTTGTAATGGTCTACATTTTCTAATGTTTGGTTTCCTAGCTCACCGTGTAGATTTCTTTCTGGCATTTGTTTATGTGAGAAGAATACTGTTTTTTATTGGCTTGCATTGATGGTTATTTTGTTGGACTCACACCATTCGTCCAATTTTAGTAGGAGCTTATTTAGTTTAAGTATTACCTCCTCTTCTGTGGTGCCCTTTGCATATATGACTGTGTCATCTGCATATAGTTGGAGGCATTCAGTTTGCAGCCATTTCTCAAGGTTATTTATGTAGATTATAAAGAGCAGTGGCCCTAACACTGACCCTTGAGGTAGACCACATGTGACAGGTTGGTTGTCTGATAGTGTATTGTTTATTTTTGTTGCCTGTTGCCTGTTGCTCAGGTAGCATTTTATCCAGTTCATAGTGTTGGATTTTATGCCCATGGTTTTTAGTTTTTCCAGTAGTAGTTATGTCTACTGCGTTGAATGCTTTGCTGAAGTCAATGAAGCCTGCTCCAACTAATTGTTTTTGGTTCATTGATGCCAATATGTCATTTTTAGGTTAGCTATTGTTTTAGATGTGGAGTGCAGTTTCCTGAAGCCCCCTTGTCTTTCGTTTAGTATATTGTTTATTTCCAGGTGTTCATTTATGTGCCTATGTAACAATTTTTCAATGAGCTTGCCTGGGGTTTGGAGAATTGATATTGGCGTGTAGTTTCCCATGTTCGTTTGTCTCCGTTTTTGTGAATGGGGGTGATGGTTGCCATTTTCCAGGCTGAGATAAAACGGCCCTGTTCAAAGGTCTACCATAGTGGCCAGGATGTCTTGGAGTGCCTCCTTCAGTATTTTGGTTAGGGCTTCATCTATTCCACTTGGTTTATTTGTGTCTATGTAATTTCTTTTTTGGTTACTTCTATTATATCTGTTTTGCATGTGGGGATTTCACTCTGCACAGTTCCTGATCTATTTTCCCATCTTAATAAAAAAGATTCTGACAGCTTTTGCCCTATTGTGGCGAAGTGTTTGTTCAGTTTGTTTGCTGCATCTTTATTTGTGAGCATTGTACCTTAATTATCTTGGAAGTTTATGTGCTCTTCTTTGGTGTTTTATTTTAATAATAGGTTTACATTTCCCCAGAATTTGTTTGTATTGCTTCCCCAGTCTTTGTCCTGCTTTATTATGTATTTCTTTTTTGCTGTTCGCACAGCTTTGAGAGTTGTTTCTGGTGATCTGGTAGGTCAGTTTGTCTTCTATAGTTTGTGTGTGCTTTGCTTTATCACCCAGTTTACTTTTGGCTATGATGAGTGTTAGCAGGTCATTGTCTACCCAGGGGTCCTGTTTTTTTTGGTATTTTTATTTTCTTAATGGGACACATTTCATCAGTTGATTTTCTTATTTCTGTGATGTTGTTGCCCCAATAGTTATCAACATCATCTCTGTTTTGTGTAATGTTGTTTATGTGAGTGCAAGGCTAGGAAGCGAGAGGTATCAAATTGATATACGTAATTTATTTTACTCGACTGGGAACCAAACTCTCCAGCTTCCGCATGCGAGGCCCGCACTCTACGGATTTGGCAACCGCGCCCGGTATGCTTAATGTGTTGTCCTCACCCGCTAGAGCGCCCCTCAGCGGGAGAACATGAAAACAGCCGGTTATCTGGTGACTTCCGGCGATACTTTGTGAGAGTTATCAAGACAGGGTGATAAGTGGAACATGTGTGGAATATTAGGCGGGCCGGCCACCAGGAGGGTGAGGGAGTCGGGGAGGTGGGGAGAGAGGGGGAGCGGGAGGGAGGGAGGGAGGGGGATAAGTGGAGAGGGGAGAGAAGAAGAGAGGGAAAGAGGAAGAGGGAGGGAGAAGAAGACAGAGAGAGGGATGGAGGGAGAGGGAGAGCGGGAGAGAGGGAGACAGGGAGAGAGGGAGAGAGGGAGACAGGGAGAGAGGAAGAGAGGGAGGGGGAGAAGGGAAGAGGGGGAGAGGGAGAGAGGGAGGGAGGGGATAGGGAGAGAGGGAGAGGGGGAGAGAGGGAGATGGAGAGAGGAAGGGAGAGAGTGGGAGAGGGGGAGAGAGGGAGGGAGACAGGGGAGAAAGGGAGAGAGCGGAGAAGGGGAGATGGGGAAAGTGAAAGAGTGGGAGAGAGAGAGAGGGGGAGTGAGAGATAAATAGTGAGATAGGGAGAGGGGGAGGGAGAGAGAGCGAGAGAAGGAGAGAGGGAGAGAGGGGGACGGAGAGAGTGAGATGGAGAGAGGGAGAGGGAAAGCGGGAGAGGGAGATTGAGAGAGCCACCGATACAGAAAGAGTGAGATGGAAAGAGCGAGAAAGAGAGAGGGTGAAGAGAGGAAGAAGAGTGAGTCAGAGAGTGAGAGCGAGAAGGAGAGAGTGAGAGGAAAAGAGAGAGACAGCAGGAAGAGTGAGAGAGGTAGCCCCGGGGTGGGTGTCTGTGATTGACTAGCGCGAGGCAGAGTGGAGGGAATAAACTAAATGCCCTGTCCACAAGGCGTCAAAGGGGTGGGCCGCCGGCACCATGACCTGATATCCACTCAGTCACGTTATCCTGACACTGAGCCAAACAAACATAGCAGCAGGAAGAAAGTTAAGCAACGCGTCTACCTACCACATACCAGACGCGTTAGCCGAATCGGCAGAGCGCAAGCCTCCCGTGCGGAAGGTTAGGGGTTCAATTCTCATTGTATCTTTTTCTAAAGATGTGTTTTCTTTCTTAAAAACGAGCAGTCTGTAGGTTATTTGTATATTAGTTCCAGGGATTGTGTCTTGTAGATTATTTTGTTAGTAAGGGGCAGTGGGAAGACAACCATTAATGGTTACACTGTTCCTGTAATTTCTATTGTTAACAAAATAGCATATGTTTGTGGTATAATGGATAGAAAGTGTGAATACAAAATGTCTTATATGTCTTAGAAATGTCTTCCCGGTCGAGTCAAACCAATGACGTGCAAAATTGATACTTGTCGCTTCCTAGCCTTGAGTTCAGCATTAATAGGATAGGGCAAGGACTGGTTAGCTCAGTGTCAGGATAATGTGACTGAGTGGGATAATGAGTCATGGTACTGGCGGTCTGGTCTCCTAGTGACGCAGCACTATAAAGTCGTCATGCGTGTGCACTGTGAAAAGTCGATACCTGTCCGGATATGACCTTAGATGTTGCCAGGATGTAAAACTCCAACAACCAACCAACCAACCTACGGGCGTACTACATCAAGCGTTCCACAGGGGAGCACCAGACCGCCAAGCTGTCTGTGCGGGAGGTTGTGGGTTCGATCCCCGCCGAGTCAAGCCAATGACTAATGTAGTAAATGACCTGTACATGAGACTCACTACCAAGCGGCATACTCCAGTATAGTAAAGTGACAAGACAATGAAGCGGGTTGAGATGATACCATTTTCTAGCATAGAGAATATGATGCCCTAGACTAATATAATAAAAAAACCAGCACGCAAGTGACAATATTCGCGCCACTGGTGAAGGTTTGGATCAGTGCTGGTGCCACCGGTCCATGGGGTGCGTCACTCATAGAGTAGTGGTTAATAGTGATAGCGGTGATTAATAATAATAGCATCAGAACATAAGGAACATCCCTTACGCACTTTTATACCCGCATAATTCTTATACGTCACATATAGGCATTGTGTTTGTGAACAGCTAATGAATATAGTGGTGCTTTATAACCATCAGCAGTTTTTAGGTGGGAGGCTGGCTGAGTTTATTGGAGTAACTAATGTGTCAGGTTAGCGCTGAGTCTCTCAGCGCTGAGCCACACCATCCACACTCTGCAGTTTTTCGGTATATTTTTTTTTTATTTGCATTAATTGTGAAAGCAGGGCAAATTTCAATCGCGGACGATCAGTCTTCCTCATTCCATTGCTCCTTCCCCGATCCTGAGAATTCTAAGTGCCAGGCTAGGAAGCGACAAGTATCAATTATTAAGATAATGGGTTTGACTCGACCAGGGTTCGATCACATGATCCCATGATCTACCAACACAGGAGATGGACGCTGCAACTCATTGGGCCATCGCATCTAGTTGATGTGCACACATTTGCCGAAGCCAACCACCAACACTAATAAGCCAAATGGAGATGCTCCGGGTGGAAAATAAGAATGAATGAGATGGTGGTCAAAGAGGAGAGTAAGGTCATCTAGTGACTTTAAGCGCCTTCAAGGGCCGGTCACATACAAGTTAGTGAACATAGTTGAACGTAGTGGAGGCTAATGTAGTTGAACATAGTTGAACATAGTGCAACGTAGTGACATCTGTACTTCTCCATGATGATAACGTGATAATAACGTCTGTGGGCCATGAGTTCCGATTTAAGCTTTGGACATGTTCGAAAGAGCACTATGTTTGAGGAAGACGCATCCTCCGTGGTGATAATGTACTCTAGCATTCTCTAGCATACTTCTTAATGTACTCTAGTGAACTCCAGCGAACCCTAGCATACTTTGACCCGCACAAAATCTTGGCTGTTCTGCCGTGGTCACATAGCTGTTAGTGGAAGAAGTTGAACGCAGTTGAATGTTGTGGAGGGTAATGTAGTTGAAAGTAGTTGAACATAGTTGAACGTAGTTGAATGTAGTTGGACGTACAGGGATCCGCACCGTAACATACCGGGATCGGTACCGTATCGTATTTATCCGTACTATTAGGTGGGTCATCAACCAAAACCTGCCATAACTTAACGTATTTGAACGTAGTGACAGCGCGTTTCACCCAGGTTTCACCCAGGTTATTCTATCTACAGTCAACTATGTTCACTAACGTATGTGTCACCGGCCCTTCAGTCAGATGCTGAACACACATGCGCTAGCCACATATTTCTTAATTAGAAACTCGTGAACAGATTGAGGAGGGTTAGGAGAGAGGTTAAGACTGCGTGCACGAGCATATATTCTTATATTTTCATATTCTCATATTCTCACAATCTCACGTTCTCACGTGCTCTTCTCTCAATCTCTCAATCACACAATCTCTCGTTCTCACGTTCTCTTCTCTCAATCTTTCAATCTCACGTTCTCACGTTCTCCTCTCTCAATCTCTCAATCTCACATTCTCACAATCTCTCAATCTCACATTCTCACGTTCTCACGTTCTCACAATCTCTCAATCTCTCAATCTCACATTCTCACGTTCTCAGGCTCTCACGTTCTCAAGTGCTCACGTTCTCACCTTCTCTTCTCTCACTCTCTCAATGTCTCAATATCACAATCTCACATTCTCACATTCTCATAATCTCTCAATCTCTCAATCTCACATTCTCACGTTATCAGGCTCTCACGTTCTCAAGTGCTCACGTTCTCACCTTCTCTTCTCTCACTCTCTCAATGTCTCAATCTCTCAATATCACATTCTCACACTCGTACATTGTGACATTCTGAAATTCTCACACTCATACATTGTGACATTCTGAAATTCTCACACTCGTACATTGTGACATTCTGAAATTGTCACACTCACACATTGTGACATTCTGAAATTCTCACACTCATACATTGTGACATTCTGAAATTCTCACAATCGTCATTGTGACATTCTGAAATTCTCACAATCGTACATTGTGACATTCTGAAATTCTCACAATCGTACATTGTGACATTCTGAAATTCTCACAATCGGACATTGTGACATTCTGAAATTCTCACAATCGTACATTGTGACATTCTGAAATTCTCACAATCATACATTGTGACATTCTGAAATTCTCACAATCGTACATTTGTGACATTCTGAAATTCTCACAATCGTACATTGTGACATTCTGAAATTCTCACAATCGTACATTGTGACATTCTGAAATTCTCACAATCGTACATTGTGACATTCTGAAATTCTCACAATCGTACATTGTGACATTCTGAAATTCTGACAATCGTACATCGTGACATTCTGAAATTCTACCAATCGTACATTGTGACATTCTGAAATTCTGACAATCATACATTGTGACATTCTGAAATTCTCACAATCGTACATTGTGACATTCTGAAATTCTCACAATCGTACATTGTGACATTCTGAAATTCTCACACCCGTACATTGTGACATTCTGAAAGTCTCACTCGTACATTGTGACGTTCTGAAATTCTCACACTCGTACATTGTGAGATTCTGAAATTCTCACACTCATACATTGTGACATTCTGAAATTCTCACACTCGTACATTGTGACATTCTGAAATTCTCACAATCGTACATTGTGACATTCTGAAATTCTCACAATCTTACATTGTGACATTCTGAAATTCTGACAATCATACATTGTAACATTCTGAAATTCTCACAATCGTACATTGTGACATTCTGAAATTCTCACAATCGTACATTGTGACATTCTGAAATTCTCACAATCGTACATTCTCTCGCATTCTCGTATTCTCGCATTCTCGCATTCTCACATTCTCACATTCTCGCATTCTCACATTCTCACATTCTCACATTCTCACATTCTCACATTCTCATATTCTCATACTCTCCCATTCGCATATTCTCACAATCGTACATTCTCACATTCTCATATTGTCACATTGTCACATTGTCACATTCATCCCTTCATGTATCCATGCGTCCATGAGTCCATGTCCAAGACCAGATGGGATAGATAGTCCATGTGCCAGACCTAACAATTTTAGGACTCATTACCAATTTGGTGAACAGATCCTACTATGATTTTTGGTTAGCCTGATATCTGAAATGTCCAAAATGAGTTGATGGACTTCCGGGTCACTTTGCCAAATGCCCTTTTGGTGGCAATCTTTAAAGATGGCCACCGTTATTTCATGGAAATGGAGAGAATCAAGAAAGCTTGCATAACTTCTCACCAGAATGACCTATCAACATGCAAAATGGCTTAAAATGTTCATAATAACATTCTGCATCTGTCAGTGTATGATTTGTTATATTTGGTTATTATCCGTTCAAAAATTAAAGATTTCTGAAAAAAAGTCACACGTTTCACGTTTTTTTCATGATCTATGTTAATAAGTTGTCTGCCAATTCATGCCAGGATTCATTTTGGTCAAATTATATGTTGGATCATATAGAGGGGTTTATTAGACATCCACAACAAGTGTTATATTGATAGATTTAAACTTTATTTGATTCCATAGGCACGTTTTTAACATTGTACTAAAAATAACCTTTTTTACCAGTTTGGGGTAGGGGTAAAAACTATTTGCAGGAAACCCAGTACCTCGCCCTAACAGTTACATTTTATAACAATGTCATTCATTACTATTTATACTTTACTTTGTTCTCATTCATTACTACTCCTGAAGTTGAGCTTGAGGGGAGCACCCCCTTTTTTCTGTTATAGGTAGGCCTACTAGCAACTGTCATGAGCTATGAAAGAAACTAAGTAAACTCAACCATACCAGTACTAAACCAAACATGAAATCTGACAATGATTTTTTATGTCATTCCAGGTTAATGAAGTGCCAATCCTAGAAAATGAACCAACTTAAAAATTGAGTAGGCCTACTGGTACGAGCCATGAATGAAATGCCATTCCCCTACTGGTTCATGATTAAGTGGCTTGAGTAGCTTCAAGGGATCAAAGACACAATTACCTCCCTGACAGGCCATCAGAAATCTAGCTCAACTTTGGTCGATCAGAGGGTAGTAATGCAAGTTTCAGTTGATCTAATTACCTACCACAACTGAACAGTCAATTAAAAGTGAAAGTGAAAGTAGCACATAGATGGCTATCATATGTTTTGTATCATTTCCGTCATGGCTTGGCTATAGTGTTGGGCATTGTCAAAATATCAGGACACAGTAAAACTGTAAGTATTCTGAAGCAGTCTTGACCATTCTAAAAAAAATGTATATTAAGTATAACGCCTGTTGCATGTTGCTCCACCTAGCTTGTGTAAATGGTGTACATAATGTACATGGATGTTAAAAGTTATGCATTGTCACTACATGGTTTGCTGGTAGCTGCACAGTTAGTTCTAAATGGGCCTTCATTGATTATGTCCTGTATGTAGCAGATGTTTCAGGCATGTCATTATTGAATGATAATATCACAATGTGGCTGAATGGGGTGGGAGGGGGGTGGGAGGGGTGGTTAGTCAGATGGAAGATTGTGAATTATGGTGCTGCAAATCTGAAATAGTGACAATCCATGTTGGCCTACCACAAGGCGTAAAAAAATACCTCTGTTTCCGATTCCCGACCGGCCTTCAATTTCAAATGCAAGTCTCAACATTTTTATTGAAAAAATAAAAATAATATTAACATGTTTCCGATTTGCGACCGACCTTCAAATTGAACCGCGACCTTCAGAATTTTTATTTTGACAGGAGTTCCTTGAAGATACAAAGATGCATGGTTCATATATCATTATCGTTATTATTTTGTTATGTTTTGTTAATAAGTGTGGCCCTTCACAGACTGCTCACCCAAAATAACCTATATTGTGCACTAAACGGCCTGAAACTTCATTTGTTTTGTGTGTCGCAATACAAAACAAAATAATAATGCACCATTGTAAGCATCGCGTTATTTTCATGAACATGTCATATCATTCCAGATTGAATTTCCGACAAAACCAACTGCATGTTGTCATGGCTGAATGTCCTATCCAGGCAAAAATTGAACGTGTCACATGTATAATATGTGGGAATGATGCACCATTATGTGAACTTGTCAAACCAAAAGACGTCAATTCCTGGCAAACACTATGTGAAGCGGCAAAGATTAGGTGCTTCGATCTGATCTTGACTTTGAAAGTGGACAATCCAAATACTGTACCAGATGTATTCTATCACCGTGAATGCAGATCGAATTTCGCGCACAAAAAGCAACTGACCAAGCTTAAGAAACTTGCTGGTGAGAGTGGAAAGGAATTTGCACAGCCAAGACAATCATTACGTCAAGGGGCATCAAAAACTACACATGTATATGATCGGATGTATATCTTCTGCGAACGAACTAACAAGTGTTTAAAAGGAACATCTACTTGAGAAAGCCTGATTCAGGCAAAAGATCTCCGTGCTGACACAACACTCAGGTCTGTTGCAACTGTAAAAGGTGACCCAAAAATTCTTGCGATAACTTCAAGAGAAATAGTGGCAGCTGAGGCAAGTTACCATGTGTCATGTTACAAAAAGTACACCAAGTTACAAAAGCAAAATGCCACAGATGATTCTACGGAGACTGACAAGAATGACTACAAAACTGCAGAGACTACATCATTGCAACAGTTGTACAAGTTTATCCGTATCAACCTGTTTTCAAACCCTCGTATTGTACCACTGGTAGAACTTACTTCAAAGCTAGTATCCCTTATTCGGGATGAAGGTGTGGAAGACATTAAACAATCAACTATAACCCATATCCGTAGAAACCTTGAGTCACAATTTGGTGACACTTTGCACTTTTTCTCTGCTGGTACTAGTAATAATGTTTATGTTAGATCACACAACCTTTCAGCAGATTCTATTTCTTGTGATTTTATAAACTTGAAGGACAAACTTGACACTTACATACACAGCCAACAATGTGAACAACTGATTGTCCAGGTTGCTCAAATCTTGCGAGATAAAATCACGGAAGGTATCAAAGAGCAGGCCTGGCCACCGAATCCACAGGAGTTCACTGAAAGTTATATTCAACTTCCTGATTGTTTTGTTCACTTCTTAGAGGTGCTTCTTGGTGGTTGTCAGTCTGTTACATCTGACAAGGTCCATCGGCTGTCATTCTCATTTGGTCAGGACATCATTAGCACTGTTACAAATGCTCGAGTCTTGACTCCAAAACATATCCTCCTTCCATGGGCTATCAAAACTTTAACTGGCAATGTTGAACTCATTAAGACATTGAACCGGCTTGGTCATGCATGTTCATATACATGATTACAGGAGATAGACACAGCCTTGTGCATCGAAAAGATGAACAGTGTAGATGAAAACAAACCAGCCATTCATTCCTGGGCACACCCATGCATCCCTACTGTGCTTGCCTTTGACAACATTGATAGACTGGAGGAAACACTGAGTGGGGCAGGCACATCCCATCGTGTAAATGGGATTATTGTCCAACCGCAAACTCATTCATTCGCACCAGCTAGAAAATCAACCGTTAACAAAAAGGAGAAAAGGCGCACCTTAGAACTGTGTGAGCAGCATCTACCTATTTATATCTCTGCCAAGAGGGAAGGTCCTCCACCATTGAAGTTTGCCAACACGTCCATACCTCTAAGCAATGCAACTGAAAGGGCCAGGCAGAAAAATGTCCTATGGGTGATCACCCGACTTCACGACACTGTGAACCAGACGGTCAGCTCTTGGACAGGGTTCAACATAAAAACCAGAGATGATGTAACAGACAAGGCTGATAAGGTTGGATACTTACCTACAATCAATGCACCAGCAACAGAACTGTCGACTGTGCAAGAGATCCTTTCTCAGTCAATCTCCATTCAGCAGCACCTAGGCCTAGACATGATTGCCATTGTAATGGACCAGGCTCTGTATGCTAAAGCAACAGAGGTTGCTTGGAAACAACAACTTAGGTTCGAGAAAATCCTGCTGATGATGGGCAACTTCCATAATATTTGTAATATGTTGTCAATCATTGGGAAACTATTCCGTGATGCAGGACTTCGAGACCTTGCTGTTGAATCTGGGGTGATATCTGAGGGGGTCTATTGATAAAGTTCTAGATGGAAAGCAGTACAATAGAGGTGTTTGTCTTCACAAGCTGACATATGAAGCACTGATGCGACTTGTATGGAGAGGATTTGTTGAATGGTTGGAAATTAACCATATGAGTGACCTGCCACAATTAGATGAAACTTTGCGTGTGGTGATGGCTATGCATGATGATACTTGTGCGGCCACCCTTGAAACCAGTAGAAATGAAGAGTCATGCTGGAGTATTCTACATCTGTTACGTTGTTACTTGGATCTTCTGCGGCATGAGAGTGGGCACTTGGCAGCATTTTGGATGATGTATCTTGACATGGTAGATATACTGCTGGGACTGATATGAGCTGATCGTGAAGGCAATTGGTACCTGCATTTAGCAAGTATCAAGGACATGATTCCTTGGTGCTTTGCAATGGACAAGACCAATTACTCTCGCTACTTACCGCTGTACTATGCGCAGATGACACAATTAGAAGAGACATGTCCAGACCTCTATGCTCATTTTCTAAATGGTGGGGTTCTCTGTTCAACTTAGGCAAGCAAACCCTTTTGCCAAGATTGCCATTGACCAGACTGTAGAGGAGACTGTAAACAAGGACACGCAAACTGCTGGTGGGACCAACTGTTGGTGGGGCATTATTATGGGACACGCAAACTGCTGGTTGGACCTAAAACATAGTGCACTGGCACGTTTTTACCTGACAGCTGAACACAGAGCTGAATCTATTCGACAGCTTTGAGACCTTGTATCAACATCTGGGCAAAGTAAACAAGGACTTGGTCATGCTGACCTCCAACCATCAAGGGTCAAGAGGCACGAAGCTGATGTGATGTCTATTGATGATATGCTAAAAAACAACTGGACAAACCCATTCTCCAATCAACCGTCGGATCTTGTGAGTCTGTCAACTGGTGCTGCAGCAACATCAGCAGTAATGAATGATCTGCTCAAAGCTCACAGCAAGGGTGAAGAAGCTGACAAGATTCACATGGAAAGGCTGGAGAGAGGGTCAGGATTTTATGATCCGATCAAAAAACTGAATTTACAAACATTCAGTGCCTTACACACAAAAAATGTTGTCAAGGATGGTGCGAACAGAGAGATGATCTTGGAAGCAGACAATCGTGTTTTCGGACACATGCTACTGATTGCTCAAAACAGAAAGTTGGATATGAAAGACGTGTTTGAATATCCCCTGGGTCCGAAACCATGGGCATTAGCAAATCCAGATGGAACGATGAAAAAAACAGGGAAAGCAACATTAGGCAAACATATCGAGAAAGAAATTGTGAATGTTGAGTTACCACCTGGTTCTCGTGAACAATTGTTGATGCCATGGCAATAGTACAGATGATTCACGGTGAGAATCTGACCTTTGATGAACTGTCTGACTCAATCCTGAAGAAAGTTCTCAATGATGGTTGGGGTCGTGGGCGAAATGATGTAGTGTTTGACATCTACCAAG
Organism: Branchipolynoe longqiensis; assembly: GCA_030323885.1. Lineage (NCBI taxonomy): Eukaryota > Metazoa > Annelida > Polychaeta > Phyllodocida > Polynoidae > Branchipolynoe > Branchipolynoe longqiensis. Next base: position 32,566,174 of record CM059190.1, on the reverse strand, counting down.
AGCAATCAATTAAGACTGCCAAGCGGACAAACCGTGGTTCACGGCATGGAATCGTGTTCAACCAGATAAAACCAGGACACCGAATCAAGAACTGGAAACGGATCTTGGCTAGTACAGAATTCAAAGCCAAGCTCACCGCATTCCTGGCAGAGAATTGGAAAATAAATGCGCAGGAGGGATAAACTTGGCAAGATCATACTGATGGTAACCTCGGATGAAAGATGTTTCAGGATAACAAAGGATGATGTGATGCAGATCATTGAGCTTAGATCCACACATCAAGAAGCCGGTACGAGGATGATGATCCACACAAAACATGCAGCTGCAAACTATCGCAAGGTTGTGGTGATTTCTGAAGACACTGACATCTTCGTAATCCTCCTCTCCCTCCACTTGCAAATAGATACAAGGATCCTATTGAGAAGAGGAAAAAAGAATGCAATGAGACTGGTAGATATATCAAGGCTAGGGACAATACTCGGCAAGGATGTATGCACTGCATTGATTGGTGCCCATGCATATACAGGTTGCGATTCCATCAGCTCCTTCGCTGGGCAGGGCAAGGTCAATACTGTCAATTTGACCTGCAAAAACCAGGAGTACAGAGAACTGTTCACAGCCTTTGGGCAGGAATGGCATGTTACAGAAGATATGTTCCAACCCCTACAAGCATTCACTTGTAGCATGTATAGTTTGAATACAAATATTAAAGACGTCAACAAACTCAGGTATGAAATGTTCCGATCAAGAAAAGGTGATATTTCATCTGGACAGTTCCCCCCATGCAAAGATGCATTAAGACAGCACACAAATCGTGCTAATTACCAAGCTGGCATCTGGAGAAGAAGTCTACAGAGCTCACCCAAGATACCAAGCCCAACTGGTGGACATGGGTGGAATGTAGTAGAAGGACAACTATCAATATGCTAGCTCACAGGAGCACCAGCTCCAGATGTTGTTCTTGAATTGATGTCCTGTAAATGCCCTAGACGTTGCGATAAAGACTGTCCTTGTGTAGCAAATGGATTCCACTGCACCCATGCATGCAGATTACTGAACTGTGCTAATATGCAAGAAGAGGATGAGGACCAATCAAACAATATGGATGATAGTGACAGCGACAGTGATGACGATTAAAAAATCAGGTTCAACAGTAAGAGCATATAGATATATGCTGAGTTTACATAGCAAAATGAACAACCTTTAGACATAGGTCTACCATTCGAGTAAGTAGAATATTTCTAATGTAGGTCCAGATTGTGGCATGGTTAATTGAAAACTGCTTAGAGACAAGTGCAGAGCATTTGTAACAGCATCAATAATGTGTTATCACATTTATTGAATTTCAGCCTTAAGGCACATTTTTGATTAAAGGTCAAGGTCAATTCCGCTACTTTTTGCACTGGAAACAGTCTATAGTAATTAAACACAAAGGCAAATGCATAATAACACAACTTATTATGCTTGTGTACCTATAATAAACATGGTTATCCCATTGCTAAGCGGACATATCGTGGATTGCTGGAGATGTAGTATTACCCCTACCCCAAACTGGTGAAAAAGGCTATTATAGTATGATGTTAAATATGTGTCTATGGAATCAAATAAAGTTGAAATCTATCTAATATAACACTTGTTATGGATGCCTAATAAACCGCCCTATATGATCCAACATATAATGTGACCAATATCAATCCTGGCATGAATTGGCATACAACTTATTAACATATATCATGAAAAAAAGTGAAAAATGTGACTTTAAAAAAAAGAAATCTATAATTGGTTAACAGATAATAATAACCCAATATGAATAATCATATATTGCCGGATGCAGAATGTTATTAGCAACATTTTAAGCCATTTTGCATGTTGATAGGTCATTCTGGTGAGACATTATGCAAGTTTTCTTGATTCTCTCCATTTCCATGAAATAACGCTGGCCATCTTTAAAGATGGACGCCAAAAGGGCGTTTGGCAAAGTGACCCGGAAGTCCATCAACTGATTTTGGACATTTCAGATATCAGGTTAACCAAAAATCATAGTAGGAACTGTTCACCAAATTGGTAATGAAATTCGGTCTGTCACATGGACTAGGATCGCCGAATGAGTTGAACGTTCATCTCCCGTATTGGTAGATTGTGGTTTGCAAATTTATGTCACACTACGACGTACGGCGTCAGAGCATGCTCAATGTTCGAAAATTTGCCAGTACATCGGCATTCGTCGGGGGACTCCACCAATGCGCCGATTGAGGAAGTAGCAAAGTATATATGTTCCACTTGCATTTATACTTCCATATATCTATCTATATATATATATATATCACTGGCCGTATATAGAATGTATAATTTATTATGCGTAGATAAAAGGGGCGGAGCTCTAGCCTAATAATTATGATTATTATTATTATTCTTTGCTCGATTATTATTAGTCCAATCGCTGACTTGCCCGTATTTGGCCAGGTGTTGCCTATGCCAGCGCCACCACCGGCCGTTTCCGGCCTGTGCATGTGCCGGTCAGTTAGTCTCTGCCCCGCTTTCAAACTTTTACCGGTAAACCTGTATTATGCTTAGCCATGACGCAAATAAAGTGTCCTACCCATCACCTCCTTGTCTCTCTCCTTTTCTCGTAGCCTAACTTTATATATATATATATAGAGAGAGAGAGAGTAAAATCACACATAGTCTACTTAACTGGTGCATGGCGCAAATACCCCGACAATGCAGTATTAATCGAAACTGTACAGTGCGGCATTGTCACACCACACACAACCGCCACTGTCCATACCCTGTGGTGTTTACATGAGCTGCTAGGGGGTGCTCCGACTCTGCGGCAAGCAATGCACTTGTGGCTCAGACTAATATAGGCCGCCAAGGACGCAGTCCCAGAGAAGTCCGCTTACACTGTATAGCAATGGAGGCTCAAGCAACCCTCACAGTATTGCTGTAGATGAGTAACTAACGCTACATACAAAACATACTAATTTAGCGTCCCCCCATTAAAGATTCTCCAGGTCAGGCGTAAGGTTTTTATTTTTTATTCGTATCTCCATGTAGAATTCAAGCTAGAAATTGAACAAGAAAACATTAAAATTACTATAAAATCTTTATTCAACTGAAAGCTCAACTACACGTATTTAACGTGAGAATGAAATAACAAAATGTGTGAACAGAACAGAACTTGTTTTTATCGCACTTTTTTCCCATTTCAGGTGGAACCTGACTGACCACTAATTCTAGTCCTAGGTGATATATATATATATATATACTTAAGAGGAATAGGCGGGAAGGCGTTGTTTTGAGTTTAACTATTTTATTTGAAGGGTTTTGGTTTTTTTCTATTTAAAAAAATATTTAGAGGTCTGGGGCATTTTTCAGGTCGGTAGGGACGGTAAACAAGTTTGTTTAATATCTGGCCTAAATAATAGAAATGTTGGCGCAGAAATAGGGCAAGCGCAGTGTACAGGATGCAGCCTCCCCGACACTGAGCAGGGATGGAGCAGGACAATTAGATGGTAGAGCGATTGTAGCAGCTGTTCTATTATCTGATTGAAATCTATTAGTGCCAGGACATTTGGCCAACCTGACATTTGGCCAACGTGATGGGCATTTGGACAACCTGACATTTGGCAAACGTGATGGACATTTGGCCAATCTGACAGTTTGCCAATACGATGGGCATTTGACAAAACTGACATTTGGCCAATATGATGGATATTTGGCCACCCTGAGAGTTAGCCAACGTGATATGTGCCCAAGCTGATATTTAGTCAATTACTTAAAAGTTAACTGTACCGTCCGATGAAAGAATTGAATTGTCGATGCTAAAACACTCCCTTAAGCCCCGTTCATACAGCACAACTTTAGGCCGAACTAGATCAAGTGAACTAGATGAGGCGAACTAGGCGTGAAAGTGTGTCGTATCCACACATCCAGTGCTTGGGGCGGTTTAAGCTGGAAATCGATATCTGCGCATGAGCGAGTCCATACTAACCAGCGCCAGTTTAGGTTAGTCGACATAGCCATGAGAGAGTGTAGGTTCGACCTAGATATGTATGGACTGAATCGTATTGTTTTGGAACGATCAAAACTTCTGTTGGCCAGTGAAAACCTAAAAATAAATCATGAACAAAATATCTGTACACCTCTAGCCGGTTCATAGATCAAATTATATTATATAGTGTGACATGCTTAATCCGCTTCAAGTAAACCGCTACCATCCACACAAGCAAGGTGAGCCGACTTAAGCTAGTTCGCTTCATATATACTACCTCGCGAGATGGTATACTTGACGCAAATTAGTTGGATAGACTCAGCCCTAATCCGCCTCAGCGTCACATCCACACGGCCAATGTGAACCGAACTAGACAAGGCGAATTAGTTGAGCCGACTTACAGGGCGTGTATGAACGGGGCTCTAGATTTAATGTGATATGATCAAGAGTTATATAGCTATGTAGGTACTGGTGCCAATTACCACAGGCTGTTGCTTGTGTTCTAACCTGCTATGCTCGATTGGTTGGTGGGCTGTTGGGGTTTTACGTCATGACAACATCTAAGGTCATATCAGGACAGGTACCGACTTGTGACAGTGCCCACTCATGATGACTATAGTGCTGCCCTACTGGGAAACCAGGCCACCAAGTACCATGACCTGATATCCATACCCAGTCATATTATCCTGACACTGAGCCAACCAGTTCTTGCCCTATCTTAGTAATGCCGAGCACCTGGCTAGGAAGCAACAAGTATCAATGTTGAAGTCATTGGTTTCACTCGACTAGGGTTTGAACTATGCTCGTAAATGGGTAAACAACGCCTAAACAAAGCCTACATCCGCCATTTTGGGGTGCATGCCAAAACTAAATTAGCATATTTTTCACTTTGAATGATTCCCAAAACAACTCTTTAAAATCAAAATTATTCCAAGCTAAAATACGATAGATAATAACGGTCAACTTAGTTGTAGATTCACCTAAAAGATATGGCACTAAATAAAAACTATCAGATTATGTGACTTTAGGGTATTTTTGTTTGCTGGGCTCTAGTAATGAGAGAATAGCGAATACACTTACTAATGCCCCTGTCACACTACGACGCTTCTCCCGGCGATCCGTCAGCGTTGGAAATAAAATCTTGCGCGTCGAGAAACGTCAAACTTTTCGGCGGTTTGGGAGAAAAGATCGGCGTCAGCGCGGCGCGTTATGCTCGCGCCGCCAACGTGTGTATACGCGCTGGGGAAAAAAAAAAAAAAAGTTTGGCGCGGACGTCTTCATTTAACCTTAAATGTTGCTAGGGCATAAAACAAAAATGGCCCAGTTTGACCGACGCGTGAGCAACGACCCTCCCGCGCGCGCGCCGTCTTCCTAGCGTTCCCATAACGTTATTCCAGCGCGTCCAACGCAGCGCGACGCGCGCCTAACGTCCTTACCGATATATTTTCGCGCGTTGCCGGTCGCTGGTGGTTTTGGACATGTTCAAAACGCTCAGCGACCAATAACGCGCGCCGACTTTCGTCGGCGACAAAGAAGTGTACCGACGTGTACCGACGCGCCCATAACGCGCCACCAGCGCTTCTCGATATTTCACCAAATATCGCCCAAAAACACCACACGTTGACGGGTCGCCGGCGAGAAGCGTCGTAGTGTGACAGGGGCATTAGAGTTGGACAGCCCGATGGAAACGTATTTTCAAAATCAAAACACTTGTTTAGATTCGATAATGTATATGTAGTAGTCTGCACTGACCTCTCAGGCAATGAGCCGTATAGACAGGTAGGCATGGGTAGTGTGGTGATATCAGGGAGCCTAGATGGTGAAATGGTTAGCACACTGGCCCGGAATGCAAAGAGATGTGGGTTTGAGTCCTGCTCTAGACGCAATATTTCCCATTTTCATCACCCCCACGACACTGGTTGCCGTGACCATGATCCTGTACAAGCTCATGTTACGTGCATTAAAAGACTTACAATCCCAGCGGGATGAGTGTAGTGGTCTGCACTGACCTCTCAGGCAAGGAGCCGCATAGACAGGTAGGATTGGGTAGTGTGTTGATATTATTAGCGAGGCTAGGTGGTGTAATGGTTAGCACACTGGCCTGGGATGCAAAGAGATGTGGGTTCGCGTCCCGCTCTAGGTGCAATATTTCCCATTTTCATCACCCCCATGACATTTATATGTGATGTATAAAGAATTATGCAAGTAAAAAGATATATAAGGGAATTATTAGCATTATTATACTCCGTAATACCTAACACTGTACCGATGGCACCACCTGCACCCTCCTCGCCTACATCGGATGTAGACCAGTGTCAGTCGTGCTTGAGGATTTTTTCACATTTATATATATATATATATATATATATATATATATATATATATATATATATATGTATATATATATATATATATATATATATATATATATATACATATAGTGATGTTTTTAGGGTAGGCAGGTATCGGGTAGCGCCGTGGGTGGTGCCACCAGTCGCGAACATGGAGGAGGCAGTACAGTATATAGTGTAATATTAATAATAATTAGCACATGATAATAATATAATAACAATGACTTAATTCCCTTCCACGCCTTTATACTCGCATAATGCGTTATACATCACATATATATAACTTAGATATTGGAGAAAAATGATTTGAGGCATCATAAAAGTATTGATAAGTGAATCTATTAAAACATCCTTTGGTCCAACTAATTTTATTTGAGGTGCCCATACAACAATTAGCTTGCTAAAAAAAATAGATACGGTATCCTTAGGACATCTCGCCCCCCTTGCCCTCATTGCAAGTATCATGAAGCTTCGTTCATTAGTAGGTCAGTCTATCACGTGACAATGGCAAGCTGTGAATCGAGATCGCAACTGATTTTCAACCACAGTTGTTTTGGTATATTTACTGAAAATTACATGTTTACACTTCAAATATCTCTGGTATGAAGTTAGTCATTTGGTGGTTGGTTGTTGGAGTTTTACGTCCTGGCAACATCTAAGGTCATATCAGGACGGGTACTGAATGTTGACATTGCACACTCATGATGACTTTATAGTGCTGCCAGGCTACCAGCACCGTGACCTGATATCCCACTCAGTTACATTATCCTGACACTGAGCCAATCAGTCCTTGCCCTATCCTAATAATCCCTACCGCCTGGATAGAAAGCGACAAGTACCAATTTTAAAGTATTTTGAGTACCAGGGTTCGAACCCACGGGTTCGAAGCCCACGATCTACCAACACGGGAGATGCACGCTCAACTCATTCAGTCCTGCCGTCTGGTTAGTTAGCCATTTCTAACCAACGTTATTTCAAAATCAAGTTCAGTAGGTGTTAATCGTCAATCTAAACTATTCATAAAAGAAAATGACAACAATTGAAAACGTGGACAATGCAACTTTATATCAACTTGTAAGACTTGATGAAATAGATAATGAAATGTTTATATTGATATCTTTATGTGTGTATATGTGTATGTATATATGAAGAGTTCAGGGGCAAAACCTGTAAACGCCAATCAAACAAATTAATTAAAATAAATGTTATTTACCTGAAGCTTATTTTGATTCTCGCTAATTCCACGTTTCTTGTGATGTAATGATTATGGACCAACAAACAAAAAGATAGGAATGGAACGAACATTAATTTTGTTAACGGTTTAATTCCGATTGTTATCTCAATTTTTGGATTGGCGTGAACAGGGTTTTGCGCCTAAACTCTTCATATGTGAATTTAAACACATATAATATCTTTTCTGTTGTACCATCAACACCTTGAAAAAAAATATGATGTAATTTGACATAGCAACCCATGTAATTTATCAGAAAATTGTCATTGAAGCGAAAAAACGAATTATGGTCACTTAAGGACATGTGACACACATCACCGGTTTGGGGGAAACGAACAAAAAACGAACAAAGTCCGGTTTGTGTCCATACAAGTTTTGAACATGCACAAAACTAGGAATGGATGCCGCCGGATTGATGTCTACGGTTCTTGTCCGGTTTGAGTTTGTTTTGTCGGTTAGCTATCCATTCATGTCCGTTTCATGTCCGTTTCATGTCCGTTTCATGTCCGTTTGTCTGGCGGCCTTTGACCCGATGTCGCAACACTTTGACACATTTTAATAAGTTTGGATACTTATCACCACCGGACTAGACAATTCTCTCCATCGCTCAATCCGGCATAGTGTGACAGGCACTTAACTTTTTGCAGGGTTTGGTCAGCAAACGGAAAGAGAACATTATTTGTTTTCCGTTTGGCCTCACCTCAAATAAAACACGGAATCAGAATCTGCCAGGTTGTAATCGTTGTGCCTTCTACATGACAGGCCCAGCAGCCTGATCCTTATCTGACAACACAATTAGCCAGCTGTTAGCAGGCGGGGACAGGTGAACTGACTACCGCTGTGGCCATTGTCAGTTTGGGAACAAGTGGTCCACAACTGGTTCATCATCAAAGGCTGTGGTATGTGCTGTACTGTCTGTAGGAAAGTGCATATAAAAGATCTCTTGCTGCTTATCGGAAAGAGTAGCCTATGTGTTAGCAGCGGGTTTCCTCCACAGAAATATGTCAGAATGACCATATATGTTTGACGTCCAGTAGCCGATGATAAAAATCAATGTGCTCTCTAGATGCGTCGTTAAATAAAACAAACTTTCCTTTTTTTTGAACAAATATGACAAACTGACCAATCACTGCACCCAGACTCTCCTTACAGCGGTTGAGGGGGGGGGGGAGGGGGGGGGGGGGCTGGGGGGGGGGCGGGCGGTAGGAGGGTTAGTGGGGGGGGGGTGGAGAGGAGGGAACCTCATGTCTAAAAGTAGATCATAACATGATTGTCCTGAATTATGGAGCTACCACTGTGAGCATTTAGCCGACGCTAAATGTCCCCACTCCCATCTCCGGAAAACCGGAAGTTAAATACATAGACAGTGGACGGGAGGAGATGGAGTTCACACGCCGGAAGTTAATCAGTTTCTACATCCGGCAGAGTCACTTCCATCCTGTGCGAGTGCGAAGGCTTTAGCAGGTTCTTTTTGTTTTTGCTTTAAATGTTAAATGGATTCATCTGTGATGGTCTCTATGGAAAATGTGCTGTTCTATATCGGTGCTTTTGTCATATTTAACTTAGTATCAACCTATATATGGGTCGTTCTCAGAAACTGTGTACCACATCTTTAGTTTCCATGTTACCTTGTTAATGATTTTGCCTTCTTTTTGTTTGGGTAGTAAGTCAAATAGTTATTGTTGACGCTTTGAATTAAGTATGATAGCAATACTACATGTCTGTAATCTATCCCACAAAATGTATCCAAAATATGCTTATATACTTTTGTGACAATGTGAATATGTGCATATTGACACCATACATCTACACAACCATTTTTTGGTTGACCTTTTTCCTGTAAGAAACAATTATGTTGGCTTAAGTGTAGTCAATCAAATGTTGTTAGAATGTGTTTAGTGTGTTAAGATGATATTATGGATGTCTGTTAAAATGATGTTATGGATGGATGTTATGCAGTTCATTTTAAGTGTTCTCAATTTGCATGAGATCCAAATCAAAAAGTGAATTTTTTTCAACTGTGACATTAGATACAAGATTCACCCCGTACTGCTGCAGTAGGGGTGCAAACCAACCCTGTGTAAAAGCTGTTGAAAAAATGGGTCAATGAATTGAGAGCCTAATTTCACAATCTTAGAAGCAACATTTATTCTTTACATATGTCTTATTGATAGCCCGCTACCTTTGAGTTGAAAAATATAATATAATATCTAGTTTAATGCAATTTAAAAGTGAAATCGGCGGCGTTCTGCAGCCGCCATCTTGTCTTTTTGCATTCTCTCCCATTTCACCAACTCTGTGCCTATATGGGTAGCCATTTGATACTGGAGCCACAGTTTCTAGGTCATGTTCCACACTAAAGCTGTTTTCGCCCGTATTTAGACTACGTTGTCATTCACCTGTGTACTACAAGTACCGGGTGAATCTTTTATCTACTGTGACATATGCAAAACATAAACCTTCATAAGAATATGAACTCTGTTATTATTTGGAATGTTTTCTGCTGTTATTTGGAATGTTTTCACTTTTGGTTTCCATGTCTGAAAAGTGGTATACAGCTTCTGAAAATGCTATACAAATATATATAATACATTATATATGTATATATATATATATTTGTATATATATATATGATCTATAACGAATTATGTGAGTATAACTATACTCACGGGAATTATTATCATTAGTATCATTATTGATATACTCCGTAAGACCCAACACTGTGCCAGTGGCGCCGCTTGCGGCCTCCTCGCCTCCACCGGATGTAGACCAGTGTCAGTCGCGCACATATGATTTGTGTAAATGTCCGGCAATACTGGTGCTTTGGTGTTAACAAAAGAATACATATTACTTACTATAACAAAAAAAAAAGATTTTAAAAGGAGAAAGAGTGGCTTTGTGCATGTTATTCAAATTTTGCTGTAAATAAAATTAGTTTTAGGGGCTCACAATGAATAATATTCACAGACTCACTCTCACTCACCCACCCAATCACCCACCCACTCACTCACCCACTCATACCATGATACCCACTCGCCCCTCTCACCCACTCGCCCATTCACACCCACCCACCCGCCTACTCACTCATTCAACCATCCACTCCCACTCATTCATTCATTCATTCACTCACGCACCCACCCACTCACCCATTAACTCACTGAGTGATGTTGAATCGAGTGTTGAAAACATTAAAGTTGCACAGTCCGATGAAATCATCAAATTTTTTCAAAACCAAAACAATGACCTAAATCTGATTATACATATCTAGCTTATGCCAGGTACACACCTACCGTTTATCCGCACCCACCTACCGTATACAATCTAAAACTGCTCGTTTCGCGCACAAAAATCGCTAGGTGTGCACTCCCCGCGCACACCTAGCGATTGCGATTCGCGACTAAAAACTCGACTAGGGTTCCAACCCGCGGGTACCAAGATGAGAGGCTACCAAGACGAGAGGCTCCCCCCATGCACACCTAGCGATTGCGATTCGCGACTAAAAACTCAGTTTTAGGGCTAAAACGGGCCGATTACGATTGCGATTCGCGATTCGAAAAATGAATCGGCCCGTTTTCAGTTTTAAGCGGGTCGAGTCGCGAGTCTTATGCTAGGTACACACCTACGTTTTTCCGCACCCACCTACCGTATACGATCTAAAACTCCCCAAAAGTCGTGAGGTGTGCACTCCCCTAGCACACCTCCCGATTGCGATTCGCGACTTAAAACTCAATTTTAGGGCTAAAAGTGGTTCCTTACGATTGCGATTCGCGATTCGAAAAATGAATCGGCCCGTTTTCAGTTTTAAGCGGGTCGGGTCAGGTCGCGAGTTTTAGTGCGCGAGTCGTAAACGGTAGGTGTGTACCTAGCATTAGTGCGCGAATCGTATGCGGTAGGTGTGTACTTGGCATTAGATGCTGATGCACTTATTAAACATGTGTTGCCACATAGAAGGGAATAGTGAGGCAATTGAATAGATCATCTTACTACAGAATGCTATGGTGTCAGAGTTTTGGCAAGTGTGCCAAAATTAATGTTGCATGGTTGCACTTCAAATATCTCAAAAGTTAGCTACTTAAAATACAAGTTGCTTCAAGCTGAAGTGAGGTACATTATAACGATCAACCTAATGTATTTATCTCAGAAAATTTCTGAACCTCAAAACCATCGGGCTATGCAACTTTAAATAAATATGTACTCACTGCAAAATGTAGAAAATCTCCATCCTATTAAAAGCTCTTTAAAAAAAAAATGTAGGAAACAACATTAAATAAATATTTATCCCAGTCGTTTCAACATGTAGGAAATCTCCCTCCTATTAAAAACTCTTTTCTTTTTTTAATAAACAACATCTTGATTAAGAGAAAACATTCACGAGTTTGTCTGATTATGCGATTAACGAGCGTCCATCCAGATTGTCGGGGAATGTGCGGTGGACTTGGGCACACATTTTTAGTGAATTAATACGCGGGCTTAATTGCAGGCCAATTAGTGTTGCCAATCAGCTGGGAACCGCGCGGTAATTTCTTTCCATATTCTGTCAGATTTTCTTGAATGAATTCTCCACAGACCAATTTATTATGTTTACTCTGATAAGAAGCCGTTGCTGATAAGTCCAAAGTAGGTCACACCTGATAACTATAGCAACCAAAACCAATAGATATGCGACGGCTTAAATTGATCAAATTAGACATGACTGAAATGACCCCCCCCCCCCCACATTTTTTAATTTTTTTAATCCACTTGAGTGATAATTGGGGAATTATTGAAATCGGATGAAGTGTGTGTGTGTGTGTGTGTGGTGGGGGGGGGGGGGGGCGATCCAATCGAAAAGTGTTTAATGCCATTGCAATCATTATTGGGGGATTGTTGCATTCTGGGAAAGTGTGTGTGTGTGTGTGGGGGGGGGGGTCCAACCGACAATTGCGTAACGCCACTACACTCATTCTCCGGACACATGTATTCACACAAAACATTACGTATGTTGGGCATCTAAAGGCTCTGTCACACTACGACGTAACGACGTCAACGTAGGGAGAACGTGAAGAACGTTGAACTTCTGGGCGTAGTATGCAAATTTGGGCATAAGTTGAACGTGGATGCAGCGTAGTGGACGAGAGCGTAACGTGGGTAAAGCGTAGTGATACCGTCATTCAACGAGAGAGGTCAACTTCATTACGTTCACGGAACGTTATGAACGTTATTCCATCGCCAGAGCTACGTTAGCTGATGGCGAAACGTTGAACTACGTTGAACGTACGTTCTCCTGACGTTGTCCTGACGTTATTCTGACGTTATCCTGACGTTATCCTGATGTTATCCTGACGTTCCCATTACGCCGCGTGGACATTTCCACTGGGTATAATGTGGGTCAACGTAGTGCAACGTAGTTCAACGTAGTTCAACGTAGTGACTAACGTTTTAATAACGTTTTAATAACGTCGGTTTAACGTCATTGACGTTCACCGAACGTGCACAGAACGTACGGCGAACGTAAACCCTTACGTTCGAAGTACGTCAAAAGTTTTGAACATGTCCAAAACTTCGACGTAACACGACGTAATGTGACGTAGCTCGATGTCAGTCTAACGTCATTATGACGTCATAATAACGTAATCCAACGTACATCAACGTAATGACGAAAGATCACCACGTTAGGCTCACGTTCACTCATTACGTTGTAGTGTGACAGGGGTATAACATATTTAATTTGCGAACAAGGTCTTCTAAGTGTACCGGGCACGGTGGCCGAATCGGTACAGCGCGGGTCTCGCATGCGGGAGATCGGGAGATCCTGGTCGAGTAAAACCAATGACTTATCAAATTGATACCTGTTGCTTCCTAGCCTTGCACTCTGTATTAATAGGACAGGGCAAAGACTGGTTAGCTCAGTATCAGGATAATGTGACTGAGTGGGATATTGGATCATGGTAGCAGCAGCCTGATTTCCTAGTGGGGCAGCACTATAAAGCCACCATGGATGCGCACTGTCACAATTCGGCACCTAATACGACTGTTGATGTTGTGAGGATGCAAAACTCCAACAACCAAACAACCAACCGATCTTGTCGCTTGTTATTCCGAGTGAAACAATTAGTTAAAAACTGCTTTAAAGCTGTGCTTGCGAAGTGCTTGCGAAGTGGTATCTGTTGTTCGCCCAATTCGGGCTGTGGCCGTTAGTGAACGTAGTTGAACGTAGTTAAACATAGGATAGATTAACATGGGTGAAACGCGCTATCACTACGTTAAACTATGTTAAGGTACGGCAGGTTTTGGTTGATCACCCACCTAATAGTACGGATAAATATGTTACGGTATGGATCCCGGTACGTCCAACTATGTTGAATTATGTTGAACTATGTTAGACTACGTCGAATTACATTACCCTCCACTACGTTCAACTATGTTCAACTTTGTCCACTAACAGATATGTGACGACAGCAGAATGGCCAAGGTTTTGTGCGGGTCAAAGTATGCTAGGGTACGCTAGAGTATGCTAGAGTACAGTAAGAAGTAAGCTAGAGTATGCTAGAGTATGCTAGAGTACGTTAGAGTATGCTAGAATATGCTAGAGTATGCTAGAGTATGCTAGAGTACACTAGAGTACGCTAGAGTATGCTAGAGTACGTTATCATGACAGAGCCTACGTCTGCCTCAAACGTACCTCTCTTTTGAACATGTCCAAAGCTTAAATCGGAACTCAGGGCCGACACACGTTCTTATCATGTTCTCATCACGGAGAAGTATGGATGCTGGTACGTTCAATTATGTTCAACTACGTTCAACTAGATTAGCCTCCACTACGTTCAACTGCGTTCACTAACGTGTATGTGACCGGGCCTTATACCTCTTTAAGGCCGTATGTATGGCTGACTCTATATAATGAGCGAGACACCTTTACCACACACCGGCTCCAACCCGTCATCCATGCACCCTTTGGACGCGCCCAAATGTCAGCCCACCAAGGCGACCGTCGCAACAACTTTTTTTTCTTCTGTTTCTTCTTCTTTTTTTTCTTCTTTTTTTCTTCTTTTTTTTGTATTTGTTTCCTTTTTCTTTTCTTTTTTCTTTCTTTGTTTCTTCCTTTTTCTTTTTTTCTTTGTTTCTTCTCTTTTTTTTCCCTTTTTTTTCCTCTCAACCTGTCCACACCAGAATTGCCCGCCACAAATAGGCAATTCCTTGCGAGCGCTGTATTAGTTCACTGCTCGGCCACTAGGTGGCAGGGGTGGAGATGTGGGGGGTGTGGGGGTATGGGGGAGGCAGCGGCGGTGGGTAGAACCCGGGGCGGTGGGAGCATTGTTAAGGTAATTGGAGCTCTGACATTCTCTGAGAGCGTGACAGTGGAGGAGAGAGAGAGAGATAGATATGGAGCTCTCATATATGACTGAGTGTGCGCGTGTGAGTGTGAGTGTGTGTGTGTATGTGTGTGTGTATGTGTGTGTGTGAGTGTGTGAGTGTGAGTGGAGGTGGGGGTGCGATTTGCTCAGGCATGTGCGATGCATAAGGGCGGGTGTAAATAAATGTGGGCCTGAGGAGAGGAGAGTGTTTGCTTGTTGTCTTACGTCCTAGCAACATCTAAGGTCACATCAGGACTTCGGACAGTGCCCACTCATTTATAGTGCTGCCCCATTGGAAGACCAGGGCGCTGACACCATTTAACACACATTTTAATTTGATTTTGTTGTTGTTGTACATTAGTTGATTAAGCAGGGGACATTTAAATCGCAGACGATTGGTCTTCCTCATTCCACTGCTCCTTGCCCTATCCTAATAATATCGAATGCCTGGCTGGGAAGCGACAGGGTGTAAAAGCTATGCGCTGTATGATTGTTGAACCTACCCTGTGTATATATATCTAAGTGGATTGCCTGTATGTATGTAACTGTAAGCATTAAATGACCATTTAAAAGACTTATAATTCCAGGGAGACGAGCATAGTAACCTGAACTGACCTCTTAGGCAAGGAGCCGCATAGACATTTAGACATGGGTAGTGTGGTGACATCAGGGAGGCTAGGTGGTGTATTGGTTAGCACACTGGCCCGGAATGCAAAAGATATGGGTTTGATTCCCGCTCCAGGTGCAATAATTCCCATTTTCGTCACCTCCATGACAATAATAACATACTGGTACACAAATAATACAGATCACAGACTATATATGCAGGCTCTATCCCCACACCTTGAAATAGATACGTGGGACATAGCCACGCACTGTGTGTGCGCATGCGTAATGCAACACCTTGAGGTACATCCACACAGAGCTATGTCTTTAATTAATTGTCTAAATATACTTCTTTCTTCTGGGAGTTGTACTGTCTTTAAGCTCCAATCACACATAGCCGGATGAGCCCCGGATTTTGAGCAGGACCACCCACGGATCAACGCCGGGACTATCCCGGACCGCCATGGATAAAATCACTGTTTTCGTCGATTTTTGCCTCGCAGTCACACTTTCCCGGACGAGCCCTGGACGAGCCCCGGACCACCCCGTACCACCCCCGGACTGCCCCCGGACTGGGCTGGACCGGCCCCGGACTGGGCCGGACCACCCCCGGACTGTCCCCGGACTATCCCGGATCACCCCCAGACTATCCTGGATCACCCCCGGTCTTACGGGGGCAGTCCGGGAGTGGTCCGTGGCACGGCCGGGGGTAGTCCTGGATAGTCCGGGGATGGTCCGGGTCAAACTGTGGCTCAAAATGACCCCGGACCACCCCCGGACAGGCCAGGTCCACCCCGGACCACCCCTGAAATACCGGGAACACCCCCGGACCACCCCAGGATCAGGCTGGATCAGGCCGGATTGAGCCCGGATTGCAAAATCCCCCGGAGCACCCCGGATGTTTTAAACATTAAAAAAATCTGGGGCTGAGCCCAGACGGCGCTGGACGAGCCACGGATCAGGCCGGATCAGGGGGTGTTGGCACGGACGAGCCACGGATCACCCCGGATCGCCCCGGACCACCCCGGATGGCGGTCCGGGGCTCGTCCGGCCCCTGATCCGCGCATGTGTGACTGGGGCTTTACTGGCGCTAGTCACCTACTATAACTCAGGACCAGACGGGTTGACTGAACGAGATGGCCGTCCGCCTCTCGTCTTGGTAGATCGTGGGCTTCGAACCCGCGGGTTGGAACCCTAGTCGAGTCAAACCAATGACTTAAAAATTGATATTTGTCACGGTGGCCGAATCGGTAGAGCTCAGACTTCCCGTGCGGAAGGTCGAGAGTTCGATTCCAGGCCGAGTCAAACCGATGGACTTATAAAATTAGAAAATTGATACTTGTCACTACCTAGCCAGGCGCTCGGCATTAATAGGATATGACTAAGACTGGTTAGCACGGTATCAGGATAATGTGACTGTGTGGGATATAGGGTCATGGTGCTGGCAGCCTGGTCTCCCAGTGGGACAGCACTATAAAGTTGCCATATGTACACATTGTCACAAGTCGCTTACCCATCCTGATATGACCATAGATGTTGCTAGGATGTAAAACAACAAACACCTATTATTTACACAATGTACAGCTTGACTTACTTTCACCCCCAATGTAAACGGAGGAGGGGTGTGTGGGTGGGGGCGGGGGCGGGGTGGGTGGCAGGGGGGTTACTGTTGCAGGATTATTCCACATATTATATACACAATGTACGGATTGCTCTACTTTCACTCCTGCTTCATTGATATGTCACAAATAGACTATGTCAACTGGCATTGCCCAACACATACATTCTAATGATGGATGTATACGCTTGCCAAATGTAAACGCTTTCCAAAAATAATGTTCTCTGTGGCGGAGTGGTTAGAGTGTCTGACTTTTTTCTAGGTCAGACTCCTAATCTGAAGGTTGGTGGTTCGATTCCTCATGCCCCCATCTCTGCCAATTTGGATTTCCACTGATGTGTATAACTTAAAGCGACATCAAAGGCCAGTTGCTCTCATACCATGTCTATGTGGTGTGGGAGGTTACAAATCCCTTGGGTCGGTAAAAGTGTAGGCTCGGGCTTTCTATCGACAAACTGTCTAATGGTGAATACAAGCCTATTCAGGCTTATCCATGATAGGCAGTATAAATCTTCAATAACAACAACAACAAAATTGTGCATGTTTCCACTTCAAACATCTCCAAAGTGAGCCATTTAAGATAAAAGTTGTTTCAAAGTAAAGTAACGTAGATCTATCATAACCATCAACCTAATATATTTATCTTAGAAAATGATAGAAACTCGAAGCCATCGGACTATGCAACTTTAAGTAAATTGTTGTTCCTGTTTTAAGGCCTAATTCGAATCGACTACCCAGATATACAGATTTAGTCAACAAGAACAAATTTCAAAAAGATTTGAATCAAATTGGACTAGTGCTGCCTAGCGGTGATAACAAGACTTAGTGTTATGGTGCAGTCACACTACGACGCTTATCCCGGCGACCCGTCAGCGTTGAAAATAAAATCTTACGCGTCGAGAAACGTCCAACTTTTCGGCGGTTTGGGGACAAAGTTCGGCGTCAGCGCGCCGCGTTATTCACGCGCAGCCAACGGGTGTCGACGCGTGAGGAAAAAAAAAAAAAAAGTTTGGCGCGACGTCGATATCTAACCTTAAATGTTGCTAGGGCGTAAAACAAAAACGCCCCAATTTGCCGCAACGTCTGAGCAACGATCCTCCCGCGCGCGCGCCGTCTTCCTAGCGTTCCCATAACGTTATTCCGGCGCGTCCAACGCATCGCGACGCACGCCTAACGTCCTTACCCATATATTTGCGCGCGCTGCCGGTCGTTGTTTTTTTTTTTACACTCTTAAAACCTTGGGCGACCGGCAACGCGCGCCGACATTGTCCACCGATCATCAACGTCAAGGATAGTGTACCGACGTGTACCGACGCGCGCATAACGTGCCCCCAGCGTGTCTCGATATTTCACCCATTTTCGCCCAAAAACACCACACGTCGCCAGGTCGCCGGCGAGAAGCGTCATAGTGTGACTCCACCATTAACACACTTATCTATTATGAGCTGGGTGAATAAATTCATCACACACAAAAGAAGTAAACAAAAAGCAGGATATGGTGGGGGGGTGGGAGGGGGTGACTTCCGGGAGAAAATATTCCTGTAAGTAAACTCTTGGTACCTCAGTCTGATATATATTGGGCAAGGGGAGCGGAGGGTAGCTCAGGCAGTAGAGCGTCCACCTGTGAAGATGTCAGTCATCCTATCGATCCTGCTCAGTGGACACATTTGCAGTTTGGGCTATATTCTCTTCCAACCAGTAGTCAACAACTGGTTCATCAAAGGGTGTGGTATGTACTGCCATGTCTATGACAAAGTGCAAATATAAGACCGCTCGGTGCTTAGCGGGAAAAAGTAGCCTATGTGGCGGCAGCCAGGTTTCCTCCAAAGAAATATTTCAGAATGACTATATGTTTGACGTTCAAATAGCCGATGATTAATGTGCTCTAGAGGCGTCGTTAAATAAAACAAGCTTTACTTTACTTTTATCGAAGGCTGTGGTATGTGCTGTCCTGTCTGTGGGAAAGTACATATAAAAGACCGCTTGCTGGTTATCGGAAAGTGTAGCCTATGTGGCTGTAGCCGAGTTTCATCCAAAGAAATATGTCAGAATGAAGTTATGTTTGATGTCCAATAACTGATGAGAAAGATCAAGGTGTTCTAGAGGCGTCATTAAAGTAAACAAAACAAAAAAGAAAGAAGATATATATCGGGCAATAAACTGCTTGATATCAAAGTGAGGCTGCCATTAATGACCCTGTCACTCACTGTACACCTACCCATCATCCTGCAGGCCTACACTAATGAACCAGACATGGGCAGGGCTGGTTCCTTTTGGTTGTTTGTTTGTTGTTGTTTTACGTCCTAGCAACATCTAAGGTCATATCAGGATGGGTACCGACTTGTGACAGTACGCACTCATGGCGATTTTATAGTGCTGCCCCACTGGGAAATCAGGCCACCGGCACCATGACCCGATATCCCACTCAGTCACATTATCCTGACACCGAGCTAACCAGTCCTTGCCCTATCCTAATAATGCCGAGCACCAGGCTAGAAATCGACAAGTATCAATTTTTAAGTCATTGGTTTGACTCGACCGGGAACCAAACTCCCGATCTTCCACAGGCAATTCCTGTGCTCTACCCATTCAGCCACCGCGCCCGGTGGGCTGGTTCCTGACCGCCCCCTCCCACCTCTCACCTCCCCCGGCTTCATTGCACATCTGCGCATGCTCATCATGGCCCTCATATGGCAGTGCTAATAACACACAACGTGACCTCGCTTTCGGACGCGCTGCCATTTTTTGTTGTTGGTACTTTAGTTGATTTGTTTGGTCCTGGTGTATTTATGCTGCCCATAATGATTAAGTCTAATGATTTTGGTCGCCGCTATACACTAATAGTCTCATGGTTTCATTTGTTTTGTTACTTTCAATTTTGGTGTAGCTATCTACTGTATGCATTCTTTCTCTATTTGTAAGCATTCACCCAGATCTCCTTAACTTCCATGAGTCTGTTAGTTCTAAAATTGCTTAGTTTTTTTGTTATCTTTAGATATTTTCCATGACTGATTAAGCCGGGGAAATTTCAATCGTAGACATTTGGTCTTCCTCATTCCACTGCTCCTTTCCCCATCCTAGTAATGGCGATCGCCAGGCTAATTGGCGACAAGTATCAATTTTTTAAGTCGTTGGTTTGACTCGCCCAGTGTTCGAACCAGGGCGTACGAATGCCATGATTCTACCAGAACGAGAGGCGGACTCTCAACTCATTCGGCCTACGCGTCTGGTCATACCAACGGGGCCAGACAAGAACCAACCTAAATGTTGTCACCAAATTAGTGAATTAATTGAAAATATTAATCTAGCCCGGAATGGCTTCATTTAAAGTTGTATGGTCCGATGGTTTTGAGAATCCGTCATTTTCGGAGATAAATATATTAGGTTGATTGTTATAATCTACCTTCCTTTAGTTTTAAGTAACTTTTATTTTAAATGGTAAACATTTTGAGATATTTGAAATGCAAACATGCTAACTTAATTTTGGCAAGCACACCAAAACTCTGACACCATAGGCTTCTGCAGTAACCTGGTAACAGGTTCTATTAAATTGCCCCAGTGTGCCCTTCTATGTGGTGCCAAATGCTTAAAACATGCATCTGTATTTAAGTTAGATGTGAAGAATCAAAACTAGACAATTATTTTGGGTTTGAAAATTTGGTGCTTCATCGGACTACGCAGCTTTAAATATTCGAACTAAATATATGCTTGGTAAATAAATACAAGAAAATGGTGATAGTATTATTTAAAGTTGATTGATTGATCGATTGATTCGTGGTTGTTTTACGCCGTGTCGGCAGCATAGGCCATATTCACGGCGAGAAATGTTTGTTTTTTGTTCAAACCATCGCTTTTACATGTAAAAGCAGACAATCAATTATGTGCCAATAGACACTCATTAAATTAGAAAGCTCACAATCATATATTTGTGGCCAAGGGAAACAAATTCCCATAGAAAAAGAAAAGTTTTATTAATAATTGATAGAATTTATTTAGTAAACTATATGAGGTGGTACAGTCCAGCTGCCCTCAGAAAGGCTAAAATGTTTTCCTGTTTTACCTTAGTAAAAAGGTCATGCATACTGTCTGCAGTGTAGAACTGTTGGCACAATATTTAAAGTAGAATTGGATATATAGATTATTTGAGAGGATCATTGCCCTATATTTGGTTCAAAGGTTGATTGGTTGGTTGTTGGAGTTTTACGTCCTGGCAAAATCTAAGTTCATATCAGGACGGGTACCGACTTGTGATAGTGTGCAATCATGGCAACTTAATACTGATGCACCATGACCTAATATCCCACTCAGTCACATTATCCTGACACTGAGTCATTGCCCTATCCTAAGAATGCCGAGCACCTGACTAGGAAGCTACAAGTATCAATTTTGGTCATTGGTTTGACTCAACCACAGTTTGAACCCACGGTTCAAATCCCACGGTCTACCAAAACGGGAGAACGATGTTCAACTCATTCGTCTGGTGGTTCAAAGATAGATTGCAGTGACAATATTTGACCAAGTATTTCACATAAGATAAAATACCATTTCCTATAATTATTATGTGTGCCAATATCTCCTCCTTTTTGACACCCCATTTGGTTGTCATTTCACACATATGTAACCGCTCCAAAATTGCATCTGAGATCACAACTTCTGTCATTTGAGACACATCTGACCATTTCAGAATGTTGTGCAAATTTCGATGGAGGCATATATACATGTGATTAACAAAACTGACAGAATAAATACCATTAACTTTTCGCCATGAATATGGATGGCCCTTACTGCTGACACAACTTTAAATCATCTGCAATCAATCAATCTGGCATCCCAGATACAAAGTCCTGACTTTGGTTACCAACGCCGTGACCTAATTAGTAACTATTGTGACCCCAGACCCTCCCCTACCCCTCCCCACTTACCCCAGCTAACTACCTCCCCCCCCCCACACACACCCCCTTGTGTGTATGTAAAGGCCCTGTCACACTACGACGTAACGACATCAGTGTAGGGAGAAAGTGAAAAACGTTGAACTTCTCGGCGTAGTATGCACATTTCTTCACAAGTTGAACGTGGATGCAGCGTAATTGACGAGAGCGTAACGTCGGTAAAGTGTAGTGATAGTGTCATTCAACGAGAGAGGACAATGTAATGACGCTCATGAAACGTTATGAACGTTATTCCATCGCCAGAACTAGGTTGCTTTACGTTACCTTACGTTACTTACGTCATTAAACTTTGGCGAAACGCTGAACGTATGTTGGACGTACATTCGGCATGCGTTCTGCTGACGTTCTCCTGACATTCTGCTGACGTTCTCCTGATGTTCCCATTACGCAGCATGGATGTTTCCACCTGGTTTAATGTCGGTCAACGTAGTGGAAAATAGTGGAACGTAGTGAGCAGCGTTTGACTAATGTCCGTTTAACATCATTGACCTTCGCCGAACGTGTACAGAACATACAGCAAACGTGAACCATTAGGTTTGAGTTACGTCGAAAGTTTTGAACAGGTTCAAAACCTTGATGCGTGCCGACGTAACACAATGTAATGTGACGTAGCTCAATGTCAGTCTAACGTCATTCTGACATCATCATAACGCAACCCAACGTATGTCAACATAATGACGAAACGTGACCACGTCAGGCTTACGTTGGCTCGTTACGTTGTAGTGTGACAGGGGCATAAGAGGGCCAACTGTTACCCCATTAATGCGCCACACATACACACCAACTACTGCATTTACACTGCATCAGTTATCTGGATCACTGCAGTATGCTACACCCTGTTTGGTGTTTTACGTCCTAGCACCATCTCAGGTCATATCAGGACGTGGACTAGATAAAAGATTCACCCCGTACTTACAGTACAGGTGTGAACACCAACCCATTAGAAAAACTGGCAAAAACTACTTTAGTATGGAACCGGAAGTGGAATCCCTGGCTCCAGTATCAAATGGCTACTTATATCGGCACAGAGTTGGTGAAATGAGCGAGCATGCAAAAAGCCAAGATGGCGGCGATAAAATGCTGTCGGTTATATTTTTAAAATTCCTTAAACTACATGTTTTATTATATTTTTCAAACCAGAAGTAGCGGGTAAATATGAAGACGTATATGAAGAACATATTTTCCTTCTTAAATTAAGAATTTACCAGCTCAGTTCATTGCCCCAGCATGTCGAAATTCTATGCCAGTTTTTCTAATGGGTTGGTATTAACCCCTGTACTATGGGGTGAATTTTTATCTAGACGGGTACCGACTTGTATCAATCAGTGCACACTCAGGGTGGCGACTTAGATCGGGAGTTTGGTTCCCGGTCGAGTCAAACCAATGACTTATCAAATTGATACTTGCCGCTTCCTAGCATGGCGCTCGGCATTAATAGGATAGGGCAAGGACTGGTTAGCTCAGTGTCAGGATAATGGGACTGAGTGGGATATTGGCTCATGGTGCCACCAGCATGATTTCTCAGTGGGGGTCACCATCAGTGTGCACTGTCACATGTCGGTACCTGTCCTGATATGACCTTAGATGTTGTCAGGATGTAAAACTCCAACAAACAACCAACTAAATGATGCATTAATGCACAAACATAAATAACTTCCTCGGTTCTGGATGAGAACGTCAATTACAAGTTGTTCATATCAGAGCTATACCAATATAATAACAAGAGTGATAATATTTTAGTGATCAATTTGTGGTCATGTTATGCTGTTTCAGCAACAACTGTCATATTCACAGCTAATAATAATAATGTACAGTTAAGAGAGCACACTAGCAGGACCCATTCTAATGTATTGCACAATAAAATTATCATGTGACATCTTTACAACCTCATTATAATAATTGGAGGATACAGCAATTTCATTTGCCATAAAAATATACATTAAGCAGATGACGCTTGAGGACGGATTATGATTTATCTCGAGATCCTCTTTTTCTTACATCCTCTGGGAACCTATTACATAAAGTGAGACACTGTCACACAGAAGGCGCAATCGCCATACAATTTGAGTGTAGACACAGGGACGTGTAATAATATCTGACTCGACGATCTGAGAGTCGGGGATGACTGTTTGAGGGACAGACGATTGCAGAGATATTCTAATGCTTTACCATTCTTAGCTTTATTGGCAGGTAGTAGTACAATCTTGAACTCAATACATTGCTTCGCTGGCAGGCAATGCAATTTCTGAAGAACTGGTGTGACATGATTATATATCTGCATATTTATAACTATGTGAGAAGCGCTGTTCTAAATTCACTGAAGGCGACTGATGTTATATTCAGATAGACCATACAATCGGGAGCTGCTATAGTTAATAATCAATAAAGGTAGACAATCAGTCATGGTGCCAGCTTACTGGTCTCCCAGAGGGGCAGTAATAACAAAACCGGTATGAGCGCACACTGTCACAAGTGGGTACCTGTCCTGATACGAATGTAGATGCTGATATGATGATGTAAATGAACAACACACACATTATCCTTATCGAAATAAAACCTCACACTATCCTAGTAATGCCCAGCACCAGGCGAGGCAGCAAGATATGCACTCTTCGTGATATCGCTGCTTAGCCTGAACACACACTGATCTGCTATTTTGTCCGGTCTGCGCTTGCGTGTTTGCTTCTGGGGGGTTTGTAACTTTGACGGTTACAGGCTGCAGAACTGCAGCAATATAGCAGCACCGATAAATTGGTCAGTTCGATGAAGTGTAGACTTCTGGGCCCGTATGCATGGAGTGGTGTTAGCGAGCCAAACCGCGTTTAGGGCGGGATTTCTGGTTTAGCGCCGAAAAGGTGGTATGCATGGAGCAGTGTTAGGCCTAACACCACGCGTTTAAACTCGGAAATTCTAACTCTGCTAATAGCAGGTTTACAGCGGTGTTAGTGTTAGGTTAGTGTCAGGATGAAGCCCAAATCTAATCAATGCTATCATATTTAACAGAATTAAATACGCAATAAGTGAAATTTAATCAAATTAACCCTAAAAACGAAGCGATATTAATGCTACCGCCGCATTGGCAGTGATATTAATATTGTCGAATCGACGAATGTAAAGTAAACAAATCGCCGCCGCCGCATAGACGTCGATATACATACTGTCACCGCGCCGGTTAGTGTGCGTGTGTGGGTCTCAATCTATTCAATGCTGTCATATTTAACAGAATTACATACGCAATAAGTGAAATTTTATCAATTTAACCCTAAATTCGAACCGATATTAATGCAGCCACAGCATTGGCGGCATTATTCATATTGTCGAATCGAGGGATTTCCTAAATCTATAAATACATTCACGTTTAGCTAACACTCACCGTTTAGGCGCCCATGCATACGGCTTGACATAGTTCTCGACGCCGCCGATAAACGGTGATAGCTACCCGGTGTTAGAGGCTTAACACCACACACTGCTAACACTGCTCCATGCATACGGGCCCAGGCTGGAGGAGTACGGGGGTTGTAGAAGTAGGGTGTACTTGACTACGATAATGACAAATCGTTGAAGCGGTACCAGGTTTTGGCCAGTCCGCTTTTAGGAGAGAACTCATGTCCAGTCTGCAGGAAGGGGAAGAGGAAGGGGGTAGGTGGCATCTGCAGCAAGAAGGTGGAAAGTAACCAGACGGGATGGCCAAATGAGTTAGAGTGTCCGTCTCCCGTGTGCTAGATCGTGGGTTCGAATCCTGGTCGAGTCAAACCAATCAATGACTTAAAAATTGATACTTGTTGCTTCCTAGCCAGGCGCTCTGCATTATTAGGATAGGGCAAGGAGCAGTGGAATGAGGAAGACCAATCGCCTGCGACTGAAATTTCCCCTGCTTAAACAACTAATGTACCAACCAAAAAAAAAGAAAAAGTGAGACAGTGAAAAAGGAAAAGGGCCCCACCAAAGCAAACAACTCACTTGATCAGAGGGAGGAGTAAGCCCGGGAGAAAAACAAAGAAAGGGGAGTAGAGAGGAAAGAGAAGTGAGGAGAGTTGAATCAAAGGGCGCCCCTCCTCCCTGGGGTGACCCGTCAGAGAGCCTCATCACCACAGGGCAAGGTCTGTGAGGTGGTGACCTCAGTAAATGTCACAGGACGTGACCTACTTATTTATTCAAGATGATGAGACGGAGTGGTTTTCAGAGCGCCCGCTAGGGGGTCGTCTGTGATACAATATTGGATGTTAATCGCATTTCTGTCTCACCTTGTAGCTTAAATACTCCTTGCAACTTAATTAGTAGGCTACTTATTGGGTTTAGGACAGCACTATGCCCTCATTATTCCGGGAAATTCGATTAAAAACGAGTGCACGAAATAAGTCCATTATGTTTCATACGTGTAGGCTTAGGCCAAATAAAACAAAGAAATTGGTGATTGTCCCCGCCCGTGCCTGAAAAAATCGTGTGCCCCTGATTTTTAAAATTTAAAATCGGATTTGGTTTTTTTTATTGTTAAAATGAGTCGGGCCAGCAGGAATTCAATATTTGTAAGCACACAATTGAAGGTTTTAGAACTGTATGATATATTAAATTTTGAAACGAGAATACAGTGTTCATTGCTTGATTGAAACGGGAATGACATGTAATCCTTTTATGAGTCTAGGGTGGTCCAATTCGATTGCTTAACTGAAAAAATACAAAAATACAAAGATCAAAATTGCCCAACCGACCCTAATTTATGTGATCAAAAGCATAATCGCCAACTTTGTTATATATATATTTGGCCTTAAATTGGGGAGCGGAGTGTTTTCTGTTCCAGCGAATGGCGGCTCAATTTATAGATCTTCACAGCAGGACACCACCTGTATGAATAGACCTCTACCACAGGACAAAACCTGCATCAGGACACTACCCGGAGCTATGCATCTCCACACCAGGGTACCAGCTGTGTTCATGTATTTACACCGTAGGACATAACCTGGATCAATGTTTCTCCACAACAGTTCACATCCTCCGCATAACAAAAGTTTGTTTTATTTAACGATGCCTCTAGAGCGCATTGATTTTATCATCGGCTATTGGACATCAAACATATGGTCATATTACAAATTTCATTGGAGGAATCCACAAACGCCATATAGACTACCTTTTCCGATAAGCAGCAAGGGGTCTTTTATATGCACTTTCCGACAGAGGATGGAACATACCACAGCCTTTGATGAGCCAGTTGTGGACCACTGGTTGGAACGGAAAATAGCCCAAACTGCAAATGTGTCCACTGAGCAAGATCGATCGGATAACCGACACCTTCATAGGTGGACATTCTACCACCTGAGCTATGTCCCGCTCCCCACCAGCCTGCGCATATACATCACCACAGCAGGACACCACCTACATTAAAGCTGCATAGTCCGATGAAATATCAGATTTTCAAAACCAAACCAATTATCTAGATTTGATTTGACATATCTAACTTAGATACTGATGCACTTATTAAGCATTTGTTTCTGCATAGAAGGCAATACTGAGTCAATTTAACAGAACCTGTTAATGCAGAAGTCTATGGTCTCAGAGTTTTGGCAAGCTTGCCAAAACTAATTTTCCATGTTTGCACTCAAAATATCTCAAAAGTTTACCATTGGAAATAAAAGTAACTTTGAACTAATGTAAAGTAGATACTACTGGTCGATCTAATATATTTATCTCAGAAAAAATACAGAAATTCAAAACCATCGGACTATGCAACTTTAATGTGGGGACACTGCAGATATATGGCGGCCCCGATACTACTGACAGAAATGAGTAACACCAAAATCTATGAGAGGTACACAAAACTACTTAAGAAAGAAACTACTTCCCAACAGAACAAAAATCACACCTGCCCCTGAGCACATTCACAGCTTGCTGTGCAATAGCGCAAAAAGCAAAAGACAGGCCAGAAAAATGGTAGATATGGAAGAAAATATGGACACTAGCCCCCTAAGCACTAAGGGCCTGGTCTCCCATTGGGGAAGCACTGTAAACTCGAAATGAGTATGCACTGTCACGAGTCGGCACCCGTCCTGATATTAACTTAGATGTTGTTAGGACGTAAAACAACAACAAACAAAACAAAACATTTCAGGTCATATGAGGACAGGTACCGACTTGAGACAGTGCACACTCATGGCAACTTCATAGTGCTGCTCCCCTGGGAGCCCAGGTCACTGGCACCATGACCTGATATCCCATTCAGTCATATTATCCTGAGAGTAAGCTAACCGGTCCTTGCATTATCCTAATAATGCTGAACACCAGGCTAGGTAGTGACATGTATCAATTTGATAAGTCATCTGGGATTTGAACTCTGGAACGCATGGGAATCCTGCGCTCTTGCGTGTCCACTAAGACTAAGAGTCACATTAATAGACATGACCTTTTCCACACAGCGTGCTGCCCAGTGAGCTGCTACCCGCAACATTAGTTCTTCCCAATGACATCAGAGGGCTGGGTATTCGTAGAAATTGTCTGGTAGGCCCTGGCCAGTTGTCGCCTTGACCTCAGAGCATGGGGACACTCATTAAAGAATGCGAGTTCCCAGAGGCACCAACTCCCAACACACACAGAGCTACTGTCACCATGGTTACCAGAACAAAAGCCTCTCCAGACATTCGCGCGAAGAGTTAAAGTTGCCTAGTCTTAGTCCGATAAAAGCCTAACATTTTCAAAACCAAAACAATTACCTAGATTTGATCCTACATATCTAACTTAGATCCTGATGTACTTATTAAACTTTTGTCGTCACACAAGAGGGATTAGTGAGGCAATGTGGCTTGTCGGCCGAGATAATGCTAGGTGGCGCTTGTGTACTATCATTTGTTGCCGTCTAGAAGGGAATGCTGAGTCAAATTAATGGAAATATGTTATTGCTGAAGTCCATGGTGTCAGAGTTTTGGTGTGCATGCCAAAACTAATATCGCATGGTTGCACTTCAAATATCTCAAAAGTTAGCCATTTAAAATGAAAGTTACTTCAATCTAAAGTAAGGTAGATTATAACGATCAACCTATTATTTTTATCGCAGAAAATGACAAAAACTCAAAAGCATCGGACTATGCAACTGTAATGAAACAAGCCACATGAGGCATACTCCTAATTGAAGTCAATGAATGAGTGTGTTATTGGGGTTTATGTTCTATCAACTTTTTGAGGTCATATCAACAAGTACACTGACTTGTGACAGTGCACATTGTAATAGCATAATAATGTAAAGATCATGGCGGTTTTATAGTGTTGCCCTGATGGGACATCACGCTACCGACACCATAACCTGCTATCCCACTCAGTCACATCATGTTGACAATGAGCCAACCAGGCCTTGCTCTAGCCGGTTAATGACAATGGTTAGGTAGCGACACTTAATAACATAAGTATTTGGTTTGGATTCACATTGGGATGGAACCCACGATCTCTGATTTAGCGGCTTGGTGAGAATGTATGACAATATATCCGTCAATCTATCGATCAATCTGCTTAAGTGAGGAGGTGGCTTCGATCTCCAGCCGAATATTAAAAAAAAAAAAATTCACTTCACACTATCTCATCTGGCCATTGGAATTACTAGGATATTACACGATATGCAGTTCCATAAATACCAGGACAATGTGAATTACCGAGATATAAAAGCCTATCATGGTGTCTCAGGCCTGCAGCGTTTTCGAGTGAGGCAACACTATAAAACCGCCATCAGTGTGCTGTGTCAAACGTTGCTACCCTTCCTGACATGACCTCAGATGTCGTTGGGACATATAATACCCAATCATCCATTTACTTGATCACACACATACACACAGACACACACAGACACACACAGACACACACACACTCAGTCACACACTCACTCTCTGCCTCTAGCTCCATATCTCTCTTCCGTCCTTCTCTCGGTGTGGGTGTCTCTCTCCGTCCCCTTGCTTCATTCTCCCCTCTCCCTCTCTCCCCCCTCCCCCACCCCCCTCTCTCCTTAAGAATTCGCCCCTCCATCCCTTCCTCCTCACGTCCTTCCCCCTACCTCAGCTCCTCTCTCATTCACCCATTCTCTCGCTCTTTCTCCCCCGTCCTGATATGACCTTAGATGTTGCTAGGACGTAAAACAACAACAAACAAACCAACAAACGCTCTTGCTCCTTCCCCTCCTCCCTGCTTCCCTTCCCTCCCTCCTTTCCCTGATCTCGCCCTCTCCCTCTCGTTTCGCTCCTCCCTTCCATGTTTCCATGCCTCTCTCTCCCTCTCTCTCCCCTCTCCCCTTACCCTGTCACTCCCCTCTTCTATCCACCATTCTCCTCTTCCCTGTCGCTCTTCCACCTCTTCGCTATTTCCATCCCTCCCTCTCCCCTCTCCCTTCCCCCTTTCCCTGTCACTCCAGCTCCTTGTGTCCATCCCTCTCTCTCCCCTCTCTCTCGCCTCTCTCTCCCCTCTCCCTTCCCCATTTCCCTGTCACTCCTGCTCATTGTTTCCATCCTTCTCTCTCCCCTCTCTCCCCTCTCTCTCCCCTCTCTGTCCCCTCTCTCTCCCCCCTTTCCCTGTCACTCTTGCTCCTTGTTTCCATCCCTCCTTCTCCCTCTCCCTCCCAGTTACCATCCCCCTCTCCCCCTTACCCTGTCACTCCCCCCCTCCCTACTTCCCTCTCTCCCTCTCCCCCTTCTGTCCATCCTCCCCCCTTGTCCCATTGTCACAGTTTCCGCCATCCGCCAATTTCCGCGGTACGCATACACTCAAATGCATTGTCAATGGCCGTGAGCAATCTTCATACAGAAAAAGTGAAATATCTCTAAAACCACACCACCTAGAAACAAATCGCTTGGTACACATATAGAAAACATCTTTACCAAAAAGATTATATTAAAGTTATAAGTTATAAGGTTCTTGATTTCTATTAATTTTGAATAAAACTAATGTTTTGCACTGCGCATACCGTCAAACTCAAGGCATTGTCAATGGTCGTGAGCAATCTTCATACAGAAAACACAGAAAAAGTGAAATATCTCTGAAACCACACCACCTAGAAACAAATCGCTTGGTACACATATAGAAAACATCTTTACCAAAAAGATTATATTAAATTTATAAGGTTACTGACGATGCTGTTCGATTTTGACGCATGCGCAGAAGCGATGCGTACCGCGGAGACTGGCGGACAGTGGAAACTGCGACACAGTTACTGCCCCATCCCCATTTCCCTCCCTCCCTCTCCTGCTCTCCCCCTTACCCCGCCGCTCTCCCCTCCCGCCACCCCTTGTAGTTCAGACCGAGGCTGTGCGCTGCAGATATGACGCCACCCAGTGGCGGCCCTTTGTACTACTCCGACACACACACACGGTGGTGGGGAGATTCCGCTCTAAGACTCACTGGATCTCCAGACCAGCATGGTGCGGACTCCCACCATTACCCCACCCATGCCGGCCGGTGTCACAACAAAGAATCATCCCCTCAAAATTGGTTCCCTGGTGATTCTATTTAGAAATAAAATCGCACCCAGAGATTTGTTAAAGAAATAACCCCCCCCCCCTTCGCCTCCTTTCCGCTCCCCCACCCCCCTCCCTCCCTCCTCACCTCCCAATCGTCCTGATAGGACGTAAAACAACAACAAACAAACCTCCCTCACCTCCCCTCCAATTCCTCCTCCCTATCTCATCCTCCCCTCCCCTCCCACCCCCTCCTCCCATCTCCTTCCCCCTCCTTCCTCACCTCCTCCACCTCCTTCTCCCCCTTCAATATAAACCACCACCCTCCTCCCCTCCGCTCCCACCTCCACCCCAACTCCTCAATCTTCCTCTTTCCTTTCCCTAAAAGCATCACCCTCATACCCCACCCCACCCTCCCCTCCTACCCCGACCCCACTCCTCCACCTCCAGCAATTATATTTCAAACTGAATTTCATGAGTCAGGGCGATTATCTTTCAATGATGGAGGTTTTATTTAGAAATTTAGATTCGCCTGGGGGAGAAGATTTTGAGAGGGTGATTCTATATCGTCACACCGGCACCCGGAAATAGACCGGCCTCCCAATTCAAAAGTAGCCTAAAGGCGCTTGGGGAAAAGGAACTAGGTCAGGCCTATTTAAATAGCTACAGGCTTTAAGCAGAAACCCTCCATCATGCAATGCGTTTTGTAGGTCAACCTTCCACATTCCAATCAACGCAGGTCCAGGCCAACCGAAGGAGCGCCCATTGAGAAGATATAGGGGTTTGTTGAATGTTGTTGTTTTTATGTCCTTGCAAAATCTTAAGTGATATCAGTCCAGATACCGACTTGTGTCAGCGCACACTCATGGTGACTTTATAGTGCTGCCCCACTGAGAGGGAGACCACACCATTGGCATCATCATCTGATATCCCACACAGTCACATTATCCTGCCACTGAGCCAATCAGTCCTTGCCCTTTCCTATTAATGCCAAGCACCAGTCTAGGAATCGACAAGTATCAATTTTATAAGTCATTTGTTTGACTCGGCTCGGAAGCAAACACCCGACCTTCTGCATGCGAGGCACGCGCTCTACTGAGTATGCTACCATGCCCCGTTTCTTTTTCCGAATTACACTAACAGACTACCCACCATTAGAGATCTAACTCCCCGCTGTCCAGCTCCGACCGATATATATTACGTGACCGATATATATTATGTGAGCAGGTTAGATAACATGTAACTGGTGTCGCAGTTTGAGCGCCCTGCCAGTTTGAGCGCCCTGCCAGTGGTTGTATACTTTTTTTGTGAAATAGATTTAGAAGCTTTCATTGGATTGATTAAAAATATCTTAATGCGCAATTGAAGAGGAAGATCTGAAGTATTTAATGTAACCTAAGAGCAATTTACTCTGAAAGTATTAAAAACAGAGATAATAGTGAAAGTTGGGATATTCTGAGTGTCAGTGGCAGTGGTAGCCTTACCAGATCATGGCCTCAAAAACTATTTTCGCAAAATAAATTCAAGAACTTCCTATTGGCTGATAACAAAAAAACTGAATGTGAAATTGTAGAGAAAGATCTGAACTATTTAATAGAAACAAGAGAAATCTGCTTTCAAAGCACCAAACATCACAAATTACTGTGATAGTTAGGGTGGTTTTAATGTTGTCTCTATCCGCGCATGCGCAGAAGCAACAGAAGGGCGTTCAAACTAGCAGGGCGCTCAAACTGCGACACCGGCTTGGAAACAATGGAGGGGTTCGACTGGGACCTTTCCATCCGCAAGATTTAGGCTCCGGCAACCTGTGCAGTGAACTAGGTTTTCGAATGCAAAGAGGACCAGTCAAATGGCTTCAATTGTTTCAGCCAATCAGAGCTGTTCTCTTCCATTACAAATGGCTGCCCTGTATGGAGGTGGCCAGTTGCAATCGAAAAGAACCAATCAGAGCTGTTCTTTTACATTGTAAATGGCTGCCATTTGTAATCGAAAAGAACAGCTGAATCTTTCAACCTTTCCCTGTCAGCCATCTTGAAATACACCATGTGACCTTATGGATGGAGCCACAAGACACATTCGATTCACAGGTATAGAAACCCACTTCCTGTCCCAGTTGACTAGGAATTTGTAAAGAAATATTTTGATATGCGTATAGAAAGGCCCAGTCGAATACGTCCAATGTCGGCTGCTACACCGGAAGTGAACGTGGTAATGCATAGAAAGAAGCGCAGCACCGCCTTCCACCTTTTACAGCGAGCCGCCCTGGGTTAAGCCACAATGAGAAAAAAGACGGGAAACATTCGCAGAAAGTCGTCTGGCTTCGAGCGAGTCGAACTATATGGACGAGGGGGTGTACATTTCATTTGGGGGGAGAGGGGAGAGGGGAGAGGGGAGGGGGCAGGGGGGCAGAGGGGAAGGGGGCGAGGGGGATTAATGGGACATCAATAGAGTATGCCATGCTAGCTTTAATATGATACACACAAATAGATAAATAAATAAAAGTACCTCATTAGTCGTGACGCCCGCATTGCGTCTGATTCGCGGCGGGGATTGGTTGGTTGTTGGAGTTTTACGTCCTGGCAACCTCTAAGGTCATACCAGGATGGGTACCGACTTCTGACAGTGTACACTCATGGTGACTTTATAGTGCTGTCCCACTGGGCACCCTTGCCCCCGCGTCTCAGGCCTACCCTCGTGGCGCCCCCTACCACCCGCTTCCTCGCCTCGATCGTCCTCTCTGGAGTCACTTCCCCTCCAGGATCCGACCCATCCACACCTTCCAACTTTTCCACCCACCGACCCTTCATTTACTTTTTTTTAAATTCAATATATTTTTCTTTTCTTTCTACTCTTCGTAGGGTGGAGGGCTGTTCGGTGCTCTCTTCCTCTTCACAGTTAACTTCGAGTCAAATTTGTGCTCAGAATGTGCGGTGGCACATCGGACATGTGCGTAGCTGCAGTCAGAGAGTCTGATAGGTGAAGGAGACAATCTTTTTCGCTGCAGACACGTGTGTTGAGCTTGAGGTATATGATTAGTGAGATATATACGATGTCTGTTGTGCCTTTCTGAATAGAAGCACACCGTGAACTCATGTCCTTGGACACTATTTCCCTCGTTTCAGTGTTGATATTACACTTCTTTAGGTTGTAATTTAATGCTTTTCTCAAACTTTTTCTTCTGACCACCTTAATTTTTGTGTCCTTATACAAGTTTGCAGTAGAATAGAGCTTTTGGTATAATGCAATATATTACAACCATGTCCTCCGCTGCAGTCAACTGCATACCGGATCGGTAGAGCGCGGGACTCGCGTGCGGAAGGTCGGGAATTTGGATCCTGGTCGAGTCAAACCAATGAGTTATAAAATTGACACTTGTTGCTTCCTAGCCTGGCGCTCAGCATTAATAGGATAGGGCGAGGACTGTTTAGCTCAGTGTCAGGATAATGTGGGATATGAGGTCATGGTGCCAGCGGCCAGATTTTCCACTGGGGCAGCACTATAAAGTCGCCATGAATGCACACTGTCACAAGTGGCTACCCATCTTGATATGACCTTAGATGTTGCTAGAACGTAAAACAACAGCAATTAACTGCCCCCCCCCCCCACCCTTCATGAGCAGAGCGTACTACATTGGTTCCCCTTCCCCCCCCCCCCCCCTCGCCCTCCCCATCCCCCCCCCCCCCCTCCACCTTCAACAGGTGAGTAGTGCAGGCTAAGTCAGAGACAGTGCCAGAAATACGACAGTCTGTAATACCCCTGTCACACTATGACGTAACGAGCGAACGTGAGCCTAACGTGGTCATTTTTCATCATTACGTTGACATATGTTGGGTTACGTTATGATGACGTCAGAATGACGTTAGACTGACGTCGAGCTACGTCACGTTACTTCATGTTACGTCGAGTTACGTTGAGGTTTTGGACATGTTCAAAACTTTTGACGTAACTCGAACGTAAGGGTTTACGTTCGCCGTACGTTCTGTACACGTTCAGCGAACGTCAATCACATTAAACAGACGTTAGTCAAATGCTGCTCACTACGTTCAACTACGTTCCACGATGTTGACCCACATTAAACCCGGTGGAAATGTCCATGCGGCGTAATGGGAACGTCAGGAGAACGTCAGGAGAACGTACTTTCAACGTACGTTCAACGTTTCACCACCGTGTCATGACGTATGTAACATCACGTAACATTCTTCTGTCGATGGAATAACGTTCATAACATTCCGTGAGCGTAATGACGTTGTCCTCTCTCGTTGAATGACGGTATCACTACGCTTTACCACCGTTACTCTCTCGTCCACTACGCTGCATCCACGTTCAACTTGTGCCCAAATTTGCATACTACGCCGAGAAGTTCGACGTTTTTCACGTTCTCCCTATGTTGACGTCGTTACGTCGTAGTGTGACAGGGCCATAAGTCTGAGCGTTTTGTGAAATCACAAAACAAAACCAGAGAAACTGCCTCACCCTCATTGCTGCACCCTGTTAGGGTCACAATGACACTAGCTTTCTTGATGGTCGTGAAAAGTTGAGACGAGTGAGGCAAATCACACGCCCAGCGGCTGCTTATTTGGTCAACGCAGGACCTCAGCACAAAAAATACACATACCAGGATAACAGCGCGCAGCTTAAACAAATAACAAATAATAATATCTTTTTTTTCCGCTGCCTATATTCGTATAACCTCTATGCTACTTATCCTTTTATTAAATATTAAATCTTGGATTTAGATATATTCCCGATTTATATTAATCGATAACAGGTAAGAATTCCACTTTTGTCCGATTTTCTATTCACAATTTCATTTTCTTCTACATTATTTGGAGGTTTTTGCAATATACTGCACCGTTGCACCATCCTGAATATTATTTGAATAATGACATAAAAACCTGGAAACAATACAAATATTGGAGGTATACTGACAGAGTGATAACAAAGCACAATAGGGTATACTATATGTGTAATAACCTAAAATGTGCAAAACCAGAATGAATATTACATGAATAATAACATAACAACAGTAACACAATCATTAATACTGTCATGGGGTGATGGAAATGGGAAATATTGTGCCTAGAACTGGACTCGAACCCACCCTTTTTGCCTGTTTATCTATCTGGCTCCTTGCCTGAAAGGTTAGTGCAGATTACTAGTACAACATTCCTACCCTGTGGAATCGTAGGTCTGTTAAATGGTTTAATGCTTACAATTACATAGATACAGGCAACCTACTTACATATGGATACACAGTGAAATACCAACACACGCATTACTCTGATTGATATTTTATTTTATTTTGTTTCCAAGAACTGAGCAATACTTCACATGTATAATACAATACAATACAATACAGCCAACTCAATTCCCCTTCTCCTCAACCGATACCAATACACAGACTATCTCATCCGTGTGGTCCTGCTCCTTCTTCACTGTTCTAGCCCCAGGCTCCAACTGTCTAACTGACCTCTCCCCCCACAGTCCAGCTTTATATCTAGCTTGATCACTCTCCCAGCACCAGCCTACCTTGACCACTGCCCAGCTGCAGACCAGCCTCTTTTTGGTTTGTCTCCAGGCTCTACTGCCTGGCAACCCCTCTTACCCACAATTCACCTACTTCAATCAATCAATAGTTCCGTCCTCTAGTCGAGGGTTGGATGCAATGGTTCTCCACTTGTCCAGATGGTGTGCTGTTCTGATAGACTATGAATAATTCAAGCCTGTCCACTGTGAAATATTTGTAAACCATGATGTTCTTGGTCTCCCTCTCCCTCTGCTGCCATTCACCTTCCCTTCCAACAATGTACGGTATATTGAACTCTGTCGAATGATGTGGCCAAAATA
Source organism: Branchipolynoe longqiensis (assembly GCA_030323885.1). NCBI lineage: Eukaryota > Metazoa > Annelida > Polychaeta > Phyllodocida > Polynoidae > Branchipolynoe > Branchipolynoe longqiensis. The sequence continues at coordinate 32,528,825 of CM059190.1, read as the reverse complement.
AATAAATTTCTTTGTCTGTATAGTGGCAAACAAGCTTTTCTTATTTTAAATTTTTCTGAGAACTTCTTTGTTGGTGATCTTTGTCCATGATATTTTCATCATCCTTCGATAAGTCCACATCTCAAATGCTGCTAAACATTTGTACATTTTCTTAGAGAATGTCCATGTCTCAGCCCCATACATTAGAGTAGACCACACATAACACTGAAGAATACGCTTCCTTGTTTGTATTAATATCTTACTTGATGTTAACACTCTATACATTTTGGCGAATGTTGTTCGGTCTATTGTTAATCTACCTTTTATTTTATTTTTCAATATACCAGAATTATCTCTCCTGCTCCATAACCTTTAACATTACACCCGTAATTGATAACCGGCGACTCTAAGCCTAAAATCTGCATAATTTTACAACAGGGTAGGTTCATCAGTCATACAGTGCATGACTTGTTTAGGATCCTGGTCACTGCAACTAATATTATGTGGGTGATGCAAATGGGAAATATTGTGCTTATGGTCGGTTTGGTCCACCTGTGAATCAGGCTCATTGCTGGATGTATTAGTGCAGACTACTACAATACTATGCATATAATAACATAAACATGCAATATAATGATGCATGGTATATATATAAAGAGTTTAGGTGCAAAACCCCATAAACACCGATCCGAAAATCTACATAAACATGAGAGTAAAAACCTTCAGAAGGTTAATTTGTTCACATCCCTATTTTTTGTTCATTGCTCCATAACCATCTAATCACATCAAAAATGGAATTTCTGAGAATTCAAATTACCTTCAGGGAAACATCTTGTATTTTAATTCATTATTTGGATTGGCATTTATGGAGTTTTTGCACGTGAACTCTTCATGAATGTCGTGGGGATGATGCATTCCAGGCCAGTGTGCTAACCATTATACCACCTAGGATCCCTTATGTCCTCACCCTCTCCACGCCCACCTGTCTATGTGGGCCTTTGTCTGAGAGATCAGTGCAGACTAGTACACTCGTCCCCCTATCCTAGAATTGTAAAGCCCTGGTCAAATAGCCGTTTGTGGACGTAGGCGAAAGTAGTGGAGGCTAACGTTGTTGAACGTAGGTGAACGTAGGTGAACGTAGGTGAACGTAGTTGAACGTAGTTGAACGTACCGGCATCCATACTTGTCCTTGATGTTAACTTGGAAATAACATGGGTGAGCCGTGATCTCCTATTGAATTGTTGGACATGTTCAAAAGAGTCAAAAGAGCAGTATGTTAGAGGCTGAATTTCGAAAGTAGTAGAACGTAGTAGAAAGTAGTAGAACGTACCTCTTAATGTACTCTACCATACACTACCGTACTCTACCATACTCTACCATACTCTACCGTACTCTAGCATACATTGACCCGCACAAAACCATGGCCGTTCCACGTCGCGCATGCCATGGTTACATAGCCATTAGTGGACATAGTTGAATGTAGTTGAACTTAGATGAATGTAGTGGAGGCTAATGTAGTTGAAAGGAGCTGAACGTAGTTGAACGTACCGGCATCCATACCATAACGTATTTATCCATATCATTCGGTGGCAAAAGGTGCCGTACCTTAACATATTTCAACGTAGTTTAACAAACTACATCCACTAACGGCTATGTGACCAGGGCTTAAGTCTTTTATATGGTCATTTAATACTTACAATTACATACGTACAGGCAATGCACTTAAATATATGCATGCACAGGGTAAATTCAACGAATATACAGCGTGTAGCTTTACATGATCCTGGTCATGGCACAGGTGTCCTGGAGGTGATGAAAATGAGTAATATTGCACCAACAGCAGGAATCGAACCCACCTTTCTTACATTCTGGGCCAGTGTGCTAACCCTTACACCACCTAGGATCCCTGATGCTATCACCCTATCTAAGCCCACCCGTCTCTGTGGCTCCTTGCCTGAAAGGCCCGGGCAGACTGCTATGTGTGTTTAAAAAAATAAACCTATCTACGCTCACTGATGCCATCAACATATGGATTTATGACGCAGAAATTGATACTTGTCGCTTCCTAGCCAGGCGCTCGGAATTATTGGGATAGGGGAAGGAGCAGTGGAATGAGGAAGACCAGTCGTCTGCGACTGAAATTTTCCCTGCTTAAACAACTAATGTACTGTAATGGCCCACGGCCCTCCGACTCTCACCCTACCACGCACTGACGGAAGAACGCCAAGATCCAATATAAGTATGCTTCAACTTGGTTTATTGAACCAATCTGCTCTCCGCGGCGTCCACAGTCATCTGACCCGCCCCCTGACTCGCCAGATCCCACCTCGACTCTATACGTGGGTGGGGGGGTGAGCTAGCCACACGCAGTAGAGGGCAGCCCAGTCAGCGTCTGCCCGGTGGCTAGCCTGCCGCCACCTAACACAGTTCAGTGTAACTGCGTAGGTGTGCTGCGTAGTCTCCATCGCTACCGCATGGTTGTAGGGCTCATGTACAGACTACTACACTGCCAACAACAACAAAAATTGTATCCGTGCCTACGCATGAGGATTTTCCTCTGGGTAGGTCAGTTCTCTTCACTACACATTCATTTATTCTGTTAATACTTCTCATACGCTGCTAATCTGTAAACAAACGGCGCCTCTGAGAAGAGAGCTATGGTCTCTAAAAAACAACACAACATAACACTGAATATATCTACCCGGTATATGATGTCCTGAATAGACTACATCACGGTTCCAGCGGCGCGGTGCATTGTGGGATGCATCAGAGCAAAACAACCCCTCCAAAAGCACATGGCACATGCTAATACACTGGGTGCAGCTATGAAATGTGCTAGTTTCAGCTCATCTCAGCTCTTGTTTGAAACATAGAATACTAACTAAAAAAATATATATAATAAATTAAGATATTAATGTTTTATCCAGCATTGCATTTACATCAATATAATCAGCACATCTTATGCCATGTGCATTTAGATTTAGAAAGATCTAGGCATTCAGACTAGCGTTAGAGCCATAGCCAGAGTACTCAATGCATTGTCAATGGCAGTGAGCAATCTCCATACAGAAAAAGTAAAATATTGATAAAAACGACACCACCTAGGCACAAACCGCTTGGAACACATATAGAAAACATGTTTAACAAAAAGATTATATTAAATTTATAAGGTTAGGGTTTTGGATTTCTATTAATTTTGAATAAAACTGACATTTTTCAATGCGCGTATAGGCAAACTCAATGGCCGTACGCCTTTGCTTTGCTCCCACGGCCGTTTTCAGCGACGTAGTCTATATATATCGCATCTGGAATTTTTGTTGTTGTAAAGATTTGTTATTCATCTGAATATAGTCTTTTTTTCAGTGCTCAGGCACTAGTCTTCTCATCATGCTTAATTTTGGTCATTTCCACTATTTAACGACAAGAACAATTTTAAGATAATAAAATATTGTTATTACATTCAGCTAACTAATTAGTTTGCGGTATATCTAGTCAGTGTATGCATTTAGTGTATGCATCTAATGCAGGTGGTCTTCAAGTTAGTTTTCTAGGCAGGGTTATGTCAGTATAGTCTGGGTTTAGACAGAGCCCAAATTTAGCTCAGTGGTGGTCATTGTCAGTGCTTGTGCGCAGTTCTTTGATATGTAGGTTGGGTGGAGTAAGGTGATGGTGAACAACAGGTGGTGAGCGCATTGATTTATTGAATGATGCGTAGTAACTATATTTAGTTGCTGGCTTGGTACAGTATAACCCCATTAAACAAAACTTGAAGGGACCTTAGAAATTTGTTTGGATTAACCAATCATTGGTTTAACTGAGCTTTGGCTTTGACTTTGACTTTGACTTTGAATAAGCGTGTATTGCACATGTAATATACAATGTATGCGGACACTTTGATTATTGTTTTTTTATGTATATACAGTATAACCCCATTAAACCATGCGATATTGGGTCATACTACTACCATTTATCATATAAAAAAGCTGGTGGGGTCTCAGATGACCTCATAACCACATGAAAGTTTGGTTTAACCATACCAGAAGTGGCCTGGGGTCTGACAATTTTGTTTGGATTCACTGATAATTTGGATTAACTGACTTTGGTTTCACCAACATTTTTATAGGATAAATCATAGTATTTTGCCGGGCCGCCGAAAAAAGTTAGGAGTAACCGATCGTTTGGTTTAATCAAGCTTGGTTTAACTGGTTCATACTGTAGTATGGATTAATCTTTGGTGAAAAGTGGTTAGCGAATTGGATGTTAGATTTGAAGAAGTTCAAATTGTGGAGGGATATATAGGTGCGCAGCAAGAAGTTGCCATCTGGCATGGTTTGCAATAGTTAAGTCAACCTAGTGACATACAACGGCCGAATCTGGAACCACTCTATTTGGGTACTTTCCGCGAGTGCCTGTGACTTCACATGCAATATCTCCATAAAAAATGCATGGACAAATAATAAAATGCCTGATTATATCCAGATATTCATATCGCAACAGGCCATAAGCTCTTATCCTTATAATATATATTTTTTTAAAGACAACTATATTGCATTTTTCTTCTGGAATTTCACTGCCGCTCTCTTCACATGTATTATTTACACCCCACCATTTAAGCTAGTGACATCTATCGGCAAAATCTGAAACCACTCTATTCGGGTACTTTCCAGCTTAACTGGGCAGAAGGAAGCATAGCAATACAAGTCTTTGAAGATACTGACGCTGGTACCGAGCAGGTCACTAATCAGGGTCCTGACGAGTATCGGTTAGGAATAAAGCACACTGCATCAATCTAGAAAACCAGCGAATGTCAATGCCAGACAGAAGGGGCATACGCAGTATCCAGTACATGTGGTGCACTGATAGGGTAGCAGTGGGTCTATCACACAAAGGTAAATAGGGGGGGGGGGGTTACTATGGTTACCCTGTTTACCAATTAGGTCAGGGTGTTAGTGACCAGAGTCAGCACTCTGTAGCTAGGGTGTCAGCAGTTATTAGATCGCGCGAGACGCTGCTGAACACACATACAGGAAGTGATATTTTGTTGAATGCTAAATATTTGCAAGGACAATTTAACTGCAATCTACATTAGAAACAAATGTATGGTAGTAGTGACAGTAGGGAGTGGTGACAGTAGTGAATAGTGACAGTATAGTGAATAGTGACAGTATGGAGCAGTCACAGTAGTGAATAGTGGCAGTATAGTGAATACTGACAGTATGGAGTAGTGACAGTAGTGAATAGTGACAGTAGAGTGAATACTGATAGTATGGAGTGGTGACATTAGTGAATAGTGACAGTAGTGAATAGTGATAGTAGGGAGTAGTGACAGTAGTGATTAGTGGAAGTATAGTGAATACTGCCAGTATGGAGTAGTGGCAGTAGTGAATAGTGACAGTATAGTGAATACTGACAGTCTGGAGTGGTGACAGTAGTGAATAGGGACAGTAGTGAATAGTGATAGTAGGGAGTGGTGACATTAGTTAATAGTGACAACATAGTGAATAGTGACAGTATGGAGTAGTGACAGTAGTGAATATTGACAGTAGTGAATAGTGACAGTATGGAGTAGTGACAGTAGTGAATAGTGACAGTAGTGAATAGTGACAGTAGTGAATAGTTACAATAGTGAATATTGACAGTAGGGAGTGGTGACAGTAGTGAGTAGTGACAGTAGTGAATACTGACAGTATGGAGTAGTGACAGTAGTGAATAGTGAGAGTAGGGAGTGGTGACAGCCTACCTGCAGCATGCGGGAAGCCGTCCTTATCAGGAATAAGGTGTTTATGTATTCAAAGTGACTTTAAGTTGTGGGTCTATCGTGAAGGAAAGGACTGATATCCCAGAATGCCACGCTACCGCTCATGTTCACACATCCGGTCACAGCTACAGTCCCATCTCAGGAACCAGCGGGCAGGAACTCAGAATATGTTTGTTTGTTGTTGTTTTACGTCCTAGCAACATCTAAGGTTACATCAGGACGGATCTCATTGACACCTTGATGAAGAGATGCTGGATGTTGTTTCAGAACTCCCACTTCAATCCATCGTGAAATAAACCACAATTCTCCGAAATATCAGTCCTGAAATGACCTTAGATGTTGCCAGGACGTAAAACTCCAACAACCTACCAAATTTCCCAAACGTTTCGGGATGTACATGGTTATACAGCCACATTCATCACCTTAACGATTGCTCAGGGGGGAAGAGAAGAACGAAAGGTAATCTACATCAGAGTATATATACTGCGTACAAACAAACAAAAAAGAGATATATATTATATATATATTATATCACCTCTGGGTCTCCAGCCATGGGAATGTCCTGCTGCTATCATATCACGGCAGATCTGAAGCTATAGTCGCTTGACATAAATGTTGTTTATGACTATCCGCAGAATGTTGTGACGTCACAACATAGTCAGTTCACGGCTTACTCTTAAGGGGGCAGTAACACGACATACACAATTGTTTACTTATTCACAACTATCTTTATCAAATATAAATAGTCAATATTCTTTCAGATCGTGAAACTATTGTTCTCTGTGAGTTAGTTAGGGCTTCATCAAAGCTGGGGCTTGGGGGGGGGGGGGTATCTGTGGTCTAGCTATTGTTATTAGTCTCATCCTAGCCTGAGTGGCACACACCGACCCATAAAGGCAGTGCACTATCACAAGAAATTGCACTGTCACAAGGCGGTGCACGATCACAAGGCAGTGCACTGTCACAAGGCAGTGCAAGGTCACAAAACGGTGCACTATCACAAGGCAGTGCACTGTCACAAGACGGTGCACTATCACAAGACAATGCACTGTCACAATGCAGTGCACTGTCACAAGCCAGTGCACTATCACAATGCAGTGCACTATCACAAGCCAGTGCACTATCACAAGACAGTGCACTAGCACAATGCGGTACACTACCACAATCCGGTACACTAACACAATGCAGGGCGCATCGTGATATGACCTCAGGTGCTCCTAGGACGAGAAACACGACTCAATCACAGAATCGCAAGCGCGGTGTGCCTAGACGGCACTAGTGCCGGCTCACTTCTTTGAAGTATTGTGACGATCTGAATAGTGCGCAGGCGCATCGCGCATCCACTGTGCTCCTTTTATCACTCACAATATCACTGCGTTTTTTTTGTCACAGGGCGCGGGGCCTCGCATGCCAAATCTTGGGAGTTCAATTCCAGGTCGAGTCAAACAAATAACTTATCAAAATCGATACTTGATGCTTCCTAGCCTGTCGCTCAGTATTATTAGGATAGGGAAAGGACTCAGTGTCAGGATTAATGTGACTGAGTGGGATATCGGGTCATGGTGCCAGCAGACTTAATTTCCCAGTGGGGCAGCACTATAAAGTCACCAGGAGTGCACACTGTCACAAGTTGGTACCCATTCTGATAAGACCTTAGATGTTGCCAAGACGTAAAACCCAAACAACCAACCATTTTTTGTGGTGGTAGTTTTTTTAACTATTTGTTGTTGTTTTTGTTTTTATCACAAAAGACCCCCGAGTGCCTGTCGTGGAATGGCAGTCAGGAGTGGACTGTCTGTAATGAGCTTGTTGCATGCAAGACATGATGCGGCGCTAATGACTGTAGGTGTGCATGTTTCATTCAGCGATCAAAGTAAAGGCCCTTTTGGGGCCTTTTCAGGTAAGAAATTAGTTTTGTTAAAGCCCCTGTCACACCTCGCCAGATTGAGCAACAGACAGAATTGTTTAGTTCGGTGGCGTTTGGGCATGATAAGTATCAAAATCTATTCAAATTTGTCAAATTGTTGCGATATTGGGTCAAAGGCCTCTGGACGAACGGACATGAAACGGACATGAAACGGACATGAACGGATAGCCAACGGACAATGGTAAGCAGACTAAACAGACTCAAACTGGACAAGAACCATAGACGTCAATCCGGCGGCATCCGTTCCAAGTTTTGTGCATGTTCAAAACTTGTAACGGATCGGGCTGGATATCAATGGATATCAACAGATATGCAACGGACACAAACCGGTCTTTGCCGGATATCAACAGACTTTGTTCGGTTTCTTTCCGTTTCCTCAATCCGGCGAGGTGTGAGGGGATTAAGGCCAACAAAATATGACATTACAATGATTACATACATGTCAACTCTTTTAAGAGACACATCCTAATAAAACCTTTTATGTAAACTGACCTAATTCAAGGTCTTTTCAAGATTGTGCGAACCCTGGTGTGAAAGCAACTATTGTTTGAATCTGAACGTATGAGAGCAGCTCATTTATCAACTCCCCCCCCCCCCCAACACACACCCCGACAAACCCCCCCCCCCACACACACACACACGGCAACTCCCCCCCCCCCCCCCCCAACACACACACCCGGCAACCCCACCCCAACGCACACACCCGGCAACTCCCCTCCCCCCAGTAACGCACTCGTCGATCACAGATGAAAGGGTGTCGTAGGGTGGGGCCGGGGTCAGGGCAGCGTCCAATTTAAAACCACCCGCTGATTCCAGGCCAGCCATAATATACTGGGATAACCCCACGGTAATAATATACCAGGATAAACCCGCACCATCCACCATGACAATAATATACAACATTGAACCTGCACCCTCCTTACCTCCCCCGGTAATAATATACCAGGATAAACCCGCACCGTCCACCATGACAATAATATACCACAATGAACCTGCACCCCTCCTTGCCTCCCCCCCCCCCCCCCCCGTCCCCCACCATCACCCGGTAATAATATACCGGGATAAACCTGCACTGTCCACCATGACAAATAGAAACCGCAATGAACCTGCACCCTCCTTCCCTCCCCCCGGTAATAATATACCAGGATAAACCTGCACCATCCAACATGACAATAATATACCACATTGAACCTGTACCCTCTTTCCCTCCCCCCAGTAATAATATACCGGGAGAAACCCGCACCGTCCACCATGACAATAATATACCACATTGAACCTTCACCCCTCCTTCCCTCCCCCCCATAATAATATACCAGGATAAACATTCACCATCCACCATGACAATAATATACCCACATTGAACCTGGTACCCTCCTCCTCCTCCCCACCCCCCCCCCCCCCACCCCCCCAGGAATTATATCCCGAGATCAAACCGCACCGTCCACCATGACAATAATATACCACATTGAACCTGCACCCTCCTTCCCTCCTTCCCTCCTTCCCTCCCCCGGTAATAATATACCGGGAGAAACCCGCACCATCCACCATGACAATAATATACCACATTGAACCTGCACCCTCCTTCCCTCCCCCCGGTAATAATATACCAGGATAAACCCGCACTGTCCATCATGACAATAATATACCACATTGAAAATGCACCCTCCTTCCCTCCCCCCGGTAATAATATATCTAGATCAACCCGCACCGTCCACCATGACAATAATATACCACAATGAACCTGCACCCCTCCCTCCCCCCCTCTGGTAATAATATACCAAGATAAACCCGCACCATCCAACATGACAATAAAATACCACATTGAACGTGTACCCTCTTTCCCTCCTCCCAGTAATAATATACCAAGATAAACCCGCACCGTCCACCATGACAATAATATACCGGGAGAAACCTGCACCATCCAACATGACAATAATATACCACATTGAACCTGCACCCTCTTTCCCTCCCCCCAGTAATAATATACCGGGAGAAACCCGCACCGTCCACCATGACAATAATATACCACATTGAACTTTCACCCCTCCTTCCCTCCCCCCAGTAATAATATACCAGGATAAACATGCACCATCCACCATGACAATAATATACCGCAATGAACCTGTACCCCTCCTTGCCTCCCCCCCCCTCCCCCCCCCCCCCCCCCCCCCCAGCAATTATATCCCGAGATCAACCGCACCGTCCACCATGACAATAATATACCACATTGAACCTGCACCCTCCTTCCCTCCTTCCCTCCTTCCCTCCCCCGGTAATAATATACCGGGAGAAACCTGCACCCTCCACCATGACAATAATATACCACATTGAACCTGCACCCTCCTTCCCTCCCCCCGGTAATAATATACCAGGATAAACCTGCACTGTCTATCATGACAAAAACATACCACATTGAACCTGTACCCTCCTTCCCTCCTTCCCTCCCCCGGTAATAATATACCGGGAGAAACCCGCACCGTCCACCATGACAATAATATACCACATTGAACCTGCACCCTCCTTCCCTTCCCACGGTAATAATATACCAGGATAAACCCGCATCGTCCACCATGACAATAATATACCACATTGAACCTGCACCCCTCCTTCCCTCCCCCCGGTAATAATATACCGGGATAAACCCGCACCGTCCACCATGACAATAATATACCACAATGAACCTGCACCCCTCCTTCCCTCCCCCCGGTAATAATATACCGGGATAAATCTACACCTTCCACCATGACAATAATATACCACAATAAATCTACACGCTCCTTCCGTCCCCCCGGTAATATTATACCGGGATAAACCTGCACCATCCACTGGGAAATCAGGCCACCGGCACCATGACCCTGATGTCTCACTCAGTCACATTATCCTGACACTGAGCTAACTACTCCTTGCCGTATCCTATTAATGCTGAGCACCAGGCTAGGAAGCGACAGTATCAATCTTAAATTATTGATTTGACTCGACCGGGAACTGAACTCCCGATCTTCCACACGCGAGGCCTGCGCTCAGCAGATTAGGCCACCACGCCCGGTGAATTTAATAGAACCTATACTGTCAGAGTTTTGGCATTCTTGCCAAAATTAATTTGGTATGTTTGCACCTCAAAAAGTGTTGCCACTTAAAAAAATTAAAGTTACTTTAAACTAAAAGTAAGGTCAATTATAATAATCAACGTAATGTATTTATCTCAGAAATCGACAGAAACTCAAGACTATTGGACTATGCACCTTTAAGGTCAGTATATCTTGCCTGCTGGCTTCCTACTCCCAATAGTCCCTTCCCACCAACATCGGGGTTCCTCATTCCTCGCACCAATGCATAAATATATTTATATTCTACAGAATAAACCGATCGTCAAGACATCTTGACTTACTAACACAAACATACCCCAACTAACATCCAACTCCTACTGCATACACAAAAACACAATGAATAAAAGAGTATCTGATCACACTCAACAAAGACATGGTAAAGGTACTAATATCTACCTTAATTGGAAATCCTAAACCAACAACTAAAACCTTTTATGTAAAATGATTTAATGTACCTCATACTCCTTACTTACTGCATTGTGTACACTTTAATTTCAGAATCTACTTCAGATTTCAAGACACGTTATAAACCATGTCTAAACAAAATAATTGCGTAAATACCAATATAACAATAACAGTTACGGCCGGACGACCAGTGCTATGGCACTGACAAAAGATGTATATGAATATAATTCATTTACAAAAGAAATATAAAAAAGGAGTGTGACACAGCCTCTCCCAGATAAGGGCATTAATGCCTCAGGCACTGGGCTATTTAGCTGACTCGCACTGCAACCTTATTAGAGACCATTATTGCCAGCCGACTCGAGTGGACACCAGCATTAAGTGGGGCCACTTGTAAAGGGCCATGCTAGAACAGGAAGTGCCTTAAAGCCCTCACAGTGACGTCAGTGATAGATGTGGTAGGTTCAGTCAGCGCGTTGTCAAAGGAGAAAGCACTATTCCAGATGTTGAGCCTATATTTTAGGTTGGTTGGTTGTTGGGGATTTACGTCCTGGCAACAACTGAGGTCATATCAGGACGGTTACCGTCTTGTGCCAGTGGACACTCATGGCGACTTTATAGTGCTGCCCCACTGGGAAACCAGGCTGCCATCACCATGACATGATATCCCACTCAGTAACATTATCCTGACACTGTCCCAACCCGTTCTTATCCTATTCTAATAATCCTGAGTTCCTGGCTAGGAAGCGACAAGTATCAATTTTTAAGTCATCGGTTTGACTCGACCAAGGTTCGAACTCATGAGTTCGAATCCACGATCTACCCAAAAATGTTTTAGGAGCCTATATCATAATGCTAAGAGCTGGTGAATGAATATCGATATTCTTCACAATCTAAATAATGTTCGCAAGAGTTGAGGGGATAAAAGATAAACCAACAAAATTGATGTTCTTCACAATCTAAACAATGCATAAATCAAGGGAAGGAAGAAAAGCTGGTCCAGAAATATCGATATTTTTCATAGTGCTGCCCCATTGGGAGAGCAGACCACTGGCACCATGATCCGATATCCCACTCAGTCATATTATCCTGACAATGAGCAAACCAGTCCTTGCCCTATCCTAATAATGCCAAGCGCCAGCATAGGAGGCGGCAAGTACCAATTTTTTAAGTCATTGGCTTGACTCGACCGTGAATCAAATTCCCCAACTCCCGAACGAGAAGCCTGCACTCCACCGATTAGGCCATCGCGTCCTGTCACTTCAATGAGAAAACCTATTCAAGAACTTACTTCACAGATCGCCTTGTCCTGAATATTCTGACAGCATGTATAACTCACCTGGAATGAAACAACAGAAAGCTTGTTTTATTTAACGACGCATCTAGAGCATTTCGATTTTTATCATCATCTATTGGACGTCAACCATTCTGACATATTCCTTTGGAGGAAACCGACTGCTGCCACAGAGGCTACTCTTTTGGACTAACAGCAAGGGGTCTTATATGCACTTTCCCACAGACAGGGCAGCACATACCACAGCCTTTGATGAACCAGTTGTGGACCACTGGTTGAAACGGAAGATAGCCCAAACTGCAAATGGACTGGAGCGGGCACAGGATTCTCTCTCGCGCCTTGCATCTCCACGTCCTTTGATCTGGGTCACATGGGCTTAAGTCGGCAGGAACCTGTTGTAAAGATTTCAAATTCCCCCCTGATTCAAGTTCCTCCCTGGGAACTTGAAAACATTTTCAAATTCATCCCAGGGGAATTTGAAAACGTTTTCAAGTTCCCTCCCTCATTTTAACTTTCCCTCCCCCCATTTTTGGGGAATTTTCTTTATTTTTGTTATTTTTTGTTATTTTTTAAAGATTTTCATGACAAATATAATAATACACAGCGATTAGCATAATGGAAATTATTACTAGTACAACAAAACATATTTCACCCCAAATGACAAAAAAATGTCCCAGATGGATAAGAACAAAATATTATAGGTCTGAATTTTAAAACGTTTTTTAAAAGTTTTTAAAACAATTTTAAATTCCCGGAGGGGGGAATTTGAAAAAAAGGGGAGGAATCTGAAAACTGTTTTTAATTTCCTCCCCGGGAATCTGACAACTTTTTTAATTTCCCTCCGGGGCAATTAAAAATGTTTGCAGATTCCCCAGGGGAACTAGAAAAGGGGGGAAATTGAAATCGTTACACCGTCTGTCATTGTCGCCACAGTCTATGTGTGTGTCCCTCTTCAATTGGCGGGTTAAAAAAGTAAGCACGACCCATCAAATGACAGGTAGCAGCAGGGCATTAGCACAAACAGCCCAGATACTCACCCGTTCTTCAAGCACATGCCACCGGGCGTAGTGGTCAAATCGGTAGAGCGCAGGCCTCCAGTGCGGAAGTTCAATTCCCGGTTGAGTCAAACCAATGACTTACAAAATTGATATTTGTCACTTCCTAGCCAGGCTGTTGGCATTATTAGGATAGGGCAAGGACTGGTTGGCTCGGTGTCTGGATAATGTGACCGAGTGGGATATTACGTCATCATGGTACTGGCGGCCTGGTCTCCGAGTTCTTGTGCTGTCCTATAGACCTATTTCATATGACGTCAGCATGGGTATTTAGGTCAGTGCATGTGCTGTTTGGCTGCAGGATGACACACTGTCACACTGCAAACTCAATGGCTATGAGCAATCTTCATACAGAACAAGTTAAATATCTCTAAAACCACAGCACCTAGACACAAACCGCTTGGAATACATATAGAAAACATATTCAACGCATGGATTATATTAAATGTATATGGTTAGACTTCTGCATTTCTATTAATTTTGAATAAAATAAACGTTTTGAACTGCGCATTCCGGCAAACTCAGTGGCAATGTGTATTCGTTCTGCAGCCAAGCTGCGCGTGCATACACGATGTTTACAAGCATTGAAAGGGGTCTATAAATGCTTGTAAGCCACTGATTTGACTTGGCTGCGTTTAGAAGACCTTGCGCATGATAAGCCTGCACACTTACTTAGCAATTAAGTCACCACGTCTGACTTTAAACTACCCAGACTCTGAGAGTTATATGGAGGGTCTAATAAAGCCTGAGGGCAACCGCAGTCAAAGAGTTCCTAGTATGGTGCTAATGAGCTGATAAGTCGTGTTTACACGGGCAATTGTGAAGCGAATTAGACAAAGCGATTCATATGAAGCGAAGTAGCGGCGCGTTTACACGAAGCGAGTTTGAAAGTGTTTCGGCGCCGGGAACCAGCAGCCTTAGTTCCGCCTGTAGCCGGCAAGCATTGATATATTTGTTTAGTTTACACTCGTCGATTCGACGCCGATGAAGCTGCTACGTTAATATCGCTTGGAATTTAAGGTTAATTTAATTAAATTTCATTATTTGAAGATGTAATTCTGTTAAATATGATCGCATTTAATAGATTTCGGCCTAATCGGGCACCAGCAATTAGTTACTGCTCCATCTGTAGCCGGCAAGCACTACTATTTTATACTATCGCCGCCCGGGAACCAGCCGAATCGATTCATATAAACTACCTCGCGAAGTGGTTTATATGAAGCGAACTAGATGAGGTGAATCAGCCCTAATCCGCCTCAGAGGAGCGTTTACACGGCGAATGTGAGGTGAACTAGGCACGGCGATTTATATGAAGCGATTTAACTCTCCCGTGTAAACACGGCTCTAGAGTGCTGTAAAGCAGGCAACACATAAGACAGCTGAACAGGATTACTCTTAGATACAGGATTCACCCGGTACTCGCAGTACACGGATGAAGACCAGCCTTATATAAAAACGGTCGAAAAATCGGGCTAATGAACTGAGTCTTTATGAGAGCCTAATTTCACAATCGAAGAAGCAACATTTATTCTTTGTATATGTCTTCGTATTTCCCCGCTACCTTTGAGTTGAAAAATATAATAAAATATCTAGTTTAATAAGATTTAAAAGTGAAATCGATGGCGTTTTAGCACCGCCATCTTGTCTTTTTGCATTCTCGCACATTTCACCAACTCTGTGCCTACATATGTTGGCATTTGATCCTGGAACCACAGTTTCTAGTTCCTGTCCCATACTAAAGCTATTTTCGCCCGTATTTACACTACCGTGTACTACAAGAGTGAATCTTTTATCTAGATTACTTTATGAAATAAAATTGAAACATGCTCAAACATGCTGGGCCATTAATCATAAAAGCAGGGCTTTAACCAGACGGGATGGCTGAATGAGTTAGAGCGTCCGTCTCCAGTGTTGGTAGACTGTGGGGGTTGTGGGTTCGAACCCTGGTCGAGTCAAACCACTGACTTAACGATGTTTCCTTGTTGCTTCCTAGCCAGGTGCTCGGCATTATTAGGATAGGGAAAGGAGAAGTGGAATGAAGAAGACCAATTATCCGTGATTGAAATTTCCCCTGCTTAAACTACTAATGTACCAACAACAACAACACAAAATGTAGCAGTTCACTGAAATAAGACCCCAGCGAAAGTAGCAACAACCAGATTTAGGATAAAAGTGAATCTGAAGCCCTTTCCCTAAGCGTTATATATATAACCGACGTAATCCATGTATCTCTTCCCTACTTGATGCGGTGGCCGAATCGGTAGATGCAGGTCAGGAGTTTAAAACCCAGTCGCGTTATAGCAATGACTAATCAAATTTATACTTGTCGCTACCTAGCGTGGCGCTCAGCATTAATAGGATAGGGAAAGGACCGGTTAGCTCAGACTCAGGATAATGTTACTGTGTGGGATATAGGGTCATTGTGCTGGTGGCCTGGCCTCCCGATGGGGCAGCACTATAAAGTTGCCATGAGTGCACACTGTCACAAGTCAGTACCCAGATGCTGCTAGCATGTAGAACAACAGCAAACAAAACAATGTATGCCTTCAGTGCCTGACGCCACATAATGGGGTATTTGAGCCTCAACTCATTAAGTAAGCGACCCGTTCAGTAACGTTATACTGAGTTCCCCCGACCTATGTGCGAGAAGTCACATTCACACAAACTGACCTATGTGTGATAAGTCACATTCACACAAACTGACCTATGTGTGAGAAGTCACATTCACACAAACTGATCTAATTGTGAGAAATCACATTCACACAAACTGACTTAATTGTGAGCAATCACATTCTCACACACTGACCTATATGTGGGAAGTCACATTCACACAAACTGACCTAATTATGAGAAGTTACATCAACACAAAGTGACCTATGTCTGAGAAGTCACATTCACACAAACTGACCTAATTGTGAGAAGTCACATTCACACAAACTGACCTAATTGTGAGAAGTCACATTCACACAAACTGACCTAATTGTGAGAAGTCACATTCACCCAACTGACCTACTTGTGAGAAGTCACATCCACACAAACTGACCTATGTGTGAGAAGTCACATTCATACAAACTGACCTAATTTTGAGAAATCACATGCACACAAACTGACCTATGCGTACAAAGCACATTAACACAAACTGACCTAATTGTGGGAAATCACATTCACACAAACTGTCTTAATTGTGAGCAATCAGATTCACACAAACTGACCTAATTGTGAGAAGTCACATTCACACAAACTGACCTAATTGTAAGAAGTTACATCCAAACAAACTGACCTACTTGTGATAAGTTAAATCCACACAAACTGACCTAATTTTGAGAAATCACATTCACACAAACTGACCTATGTGTGAGAAGTCACATTAACACAAACTGACCTAATTGTGAGAAATCACATGTACACAAACTGACCTATGCGTGAGAAGTCACATTAACACAAACTGACCGTATTGTGAAAAGAATTATTCAATTCATACAAACTGACCTCATTGTGAGAAGTCACATTCACACAAATTCACCTCACTGTCATGAGTCATGCTCAATTCACACAAACTGACCTTATTGTGAGAAGGCACATTCACACAAACTGATCTAATTGTGAGAAATCACATTCACATAAACTGCCCTAATTGTGAGAAGAATTAATCAATTCATACAAACTGGCCTCATTGTGAGAAGTCACATTCACACACATTTACCTCATTGTGATGAGTCATACTCAATTCACACAAACTGACCTCATTGTGAGAAGTCACATCCGTATGTGTCACATGTTATGCCAATATTATTTAGGCTGTAGGGCCTACCTATACTCCAACGTTGGGTGGATGAGCTGGATAAACTGACCTAATTATCACATTCACATAAACTGACCTAATTGTGAGAAGTCCTCTTTAACACAAATTTACGTCATTGTGATGAGTCATACTCAATTCACACAAACTGACCTCATTGTGAGAAGTCAAATTCCCATTAAGTGATCTCATTGTAAGAAGTTACATTCAATTCATACAAACTGGCCTCATTATGAGAAGTCACATACAATTAACACAAACTGACCTCCTTGTGAGAAGCAATATTCAATTCATACAAACTGACCTCATTGTGAGAAGTCACATTCAATTCATACAAACTGACCTCATTGTGAGAAGTCACATTCAATTCATACAAACTGACCTCATTGTGAGAAGTCACATTCAATTAACACAAACTGACCTCATTGTGAGAAGTTACATTCAATTAACACAAACTAACCTCATTGTGAGAAGTTACATTCAATTCACACAAACCGACCTATTTGCGAGAAGTCACATTCACACAAGCTTACCAAATTGTAAGAAGTCACATTGAGGTGAGCATACTATTAACAGATTGAATCAATCTGTTTAGTTGAGTTCTTTCCCTGTTGACCCACCTGCTATTCTATAATTACCACATCTGATTCAGCAAAATACAGATGCATACAGGCATTACCCATACACACATGTATATACATGTATATACACATACAGATACACACATAAACCCTGTTCACACACAGGCCTCAAGCCGCCTCAACTAGTTCGCCTCATCTTATCCACCTCACAAAGTGTCATGAGACAAACAAGTTGAGTCGACTCAGCCCTAATTCGCCTCAGTGGAAAGTTCACACGCGATCTGAGTCCACTTAGATGAGGCAAACTAGTTGAGGCGACTTAAGGCCTGTGTGTGAACAGGGCTATACATACACACAACTATACAAACAAACATACACACAAATTGACAGTGACATTATTAAGCCAACTCAACTAAACCACTTGCAACTTAGGCCGACTCATCAAATCCACCTCGCGAAGTGGTCTACATGAGGCGAATTTGTTGAGTCGACTCAGCCCTAATTCGCCTCAGTGGAAAGTTCACACGCGATCTGAGTCCACTTAGATGAGGCAAACTAGTTGAGGCGACTTAAGGTCCGTGTGTTAACGGGGCTTTAGATATACATACACAGACACACAGTACATGCATGCATACACACACCATTGCATGTATACATTCATACACGGATTACATACACATTAATACAAATTCATACATACATTCACAACTACATACACATACATATATACATACAAACCTGCACATATCCATACACACATACATACATGCATACATCCGTTATCATTATTCTATTAATAAATGGCGATGTGTACATTATAGCTAATACATTTATTCAATCAGAAAACAGGTCATCGACCTCCTAACCTGTGGGGGGAGAGAGGCGGTCAATGATATTAGGTGTGAACATTTTTTTTTAAATGAAAATACTAAATTCTAAATACTATGTAAATACCCACATTGATCTGACTAATATTGATCTGGTTATATGACACTAGTGTACCATATTGTTCTGGAACTTTTGGGTTTCAGAATTTCATTGTGGTACATGGTGCAAATTGTCTATTCAACAGGAATTGTACACCTTATTCTATATACCTTTTGTGTAAATAACCCTGAATTGAAAAATGGCTGGAAGACCAGTGCTTCGGCACTGATAAAAGACTTATTCAGCAGAATAAACATATTTACCAAAAAAAACAAAAACAAAAAAAACACTTAAAAGCGACAACACAGAAACCTGATTAGAATATAACAAAGTGGATCATACCTTTGGAACGCAACACCCACAAAGCCACAACAAAGAAGCGTTCGGCACATGAAAGCTGACTACCCTTTGAAAGGCCCGATATTAAAAGGGCATGATAGTAGAACTCCACCTGGAGCTGCTCAAACTTAGCAGGACGCGCTTTCAATTCATTACACTACACAGGACTTCTTAGTATGGGATTTAATGTCATCTAATTTCACAATATCGTAGGTCACAGTCAAAGAAGGTAGTAAGTTTGAGTCTCTGCGGGATCCGGGCACTCAACCCCATTAAGTCAATTGTCTTCTAGGAGGGTCGGGTGGGGCGGTGAGAAAAGGCAGGTGGTGGTGTCGGTTTGGGATCTGGTGGTGAAGTGACCTCATTGGGGTGGCGGGCCGGAAGTGACATCAGAAAGGAGGCTGACTTGGAGGTCTTGATTTAGCGCATGTAAACCGCTAGGTGGGTGAGGCAGTCCCGTATGTCCACTCCTTGTAGGGCGTGGGTGGGGTCGTTGGTGCGCACGTGGTCAGGAGGTTCCCTTGTCGCAAGAGGGTAAAGAACCCCAAAGGAGCACACAGGGACCCGCCAAACGGAGGTACAGCACCACTGAATGTAATTGGGGCACTGTGAGTGGGGGGGGCCTGTCGAACCAGGTGGGTCAAGGTCCTGAAGAACCCCTGCTTGACTATGGATACTTGACTGAGGGAATTCATCAGGGCGCCCTGGGACCTCAAGGTGGAGCTGAGGTGGACAAGGTAGGATGTGACATCAAGCTGAGTTGGTCTCGCAGGGTCGAAGTTCTTGTCGCGGGCATGCTGGTGATAGGTGGCCATCTGTAGTCGCTTGTTTTTCCAGGTCCCACGGGCGAGGCCCGCCCTGAACAGAGCTTGTATATCATGTTGGTGTCCGTGTAGTCCTGGGGAGAGAGAGTTAACAGTGTTTACGACTATCGCATAGTCCTGGGGATTGGGTGGCATGAGGGTGTGAGGGGCGACGACAAGGTTTATGGCTTTCAGTTGGCTGATGTGGTGTCCACTGTCTAGGAAGCCCTGGTGGTACTCTTCCGTTATGTAGCCTGATGGTGAGTGGGCTCCCCCGGGCAGAAGTGAGGTCGCGTGGTTGGGGGAGGGGGTATACATCAAGTAAGACACCCCATCAATAATAAAGTAGCAAATAAACATATAATTCCCTTCCGTGCCTTTATACTCGCATAATGCTTATACATCACACACACATATATATATATATCACTGTTTGGGTCTTGTACCGCCAACTCAAATCGCATACTTCTCTCTCTATCACTGCATACATAAGAATTATTGGATAGTGATAATCCCATGTAATAAGCTCTGGAGTGCATGCCCCGCCCTCCTATCTCCCCCCTCTACCCATGCCCCCTTGATCACTGGGTGGGGAGGGGGCCCGGCTGCTCCTCGCCAGCCCACTGCATGGGGCGCTACACGCCACTCGCTCGAAAGTTTTTTTTCAATAAAGGAGTTGGGGTCTTGTACCGCCAACTCAAATTGCATACTTGTCTCTCTATCACTGCAGACATAAGAATTGTTATATATACATATACTAATGCAGGCTATGCATAATAGGAAGAACGAGAAGAGACGAGTAGTAGATGGAAACTTCATTCATTGCACAAGAGACTCTGGCTGAGCAATATAGCCCTACTGGTTAATTGTTCATGTTAGCGCTAACACGGGTAATTTGTGGCAGGGCGGAAAGGTGTAGGGCCATCCGCCATTCATTCATTGGACACTGCCGCGCCACCTATCAGTTTTCAGCTACATGACTACTATGCTGCCACCTAGCATTCTCTGCGGACTCCTCCAGGGCCTTTTGCTCACACACTTGGTGGCGCCTATCGGCTATTCTCCCTTCGCTGATGTCACCACCTAGCAGGTTCAGTCCTCCAGGTGCTGACGTCACAGCACACACCACCAATGGTTAGTCACCACTCAGACACAAACCTCTGAGGTCCAGCTGAACAACGATTTTTGCTGCCACCCACCCCTCAACTACTAAGCAGAAAGTCCAGCGGTGTGGTTGAGAGTTTCGAGTGACCTGATGTGTCCTTTTGATGTGTCTGTTTGAATAAAGCTAACCACTCCTTATTTCATAGCAAAGTTCCCTCGAATTAAAGTAAGCTACATTATAACGATCAACCTAATCAGTAAAATGACAGAACCTCAACACCAAAGGACTATGCAAGTTTAACAGATCATGTCATTACTGCAAACCTACGATATCCAGTACTTCGGTGTGCACGCCAAATCTATTTTGGAAACTTCAAATACTTGCAAAGTCACCCATTCATAATAACAAATTACTCCAAACTAATTATCAACATACAGTACAACCCCATTAAACCAAGCTCGGTTAAACCAAACGATCGGTTAATCCAAACTTTTTTCGGCGGCCCAGCAAAATACTACCATTTATCATATATAACAAATCGGTTAAACCAAAGTTGGTTAATCCAAAGTATCGGTTAATCCAAACAAAATTGTCGGTCCTAGGCCACTTCCGGTATGGTTAAACCAAACTTTGAGACCCCACTACCTCTTTCATGCGGTTATAGGGCCATCTGAGTCCAGAGCACCACACTTGCTTTGATAAGTGTTAGCATGCGAAGCCTTAATGGGGGTGCTTATGCAATTAGCAGCTTATGAAATCAGCTGCAACGGTCCTCTTACATCTACATACCGAGGCATTGTGAGAGTTGTTTATATATTAAAACTGAATAGTCCGATGAAATATCAAATTTTCAAAACCAATCCAATTATCTAGATTTGATTTTACATATCCAACTTAGATACTGATGCACTTATTAAGCAGTTGTTTCTGTGTATAAAGCAATACTGAGTCAATTTAACAGAACCTGTTACTGCAGAAATCTATGGTGTCAGAGTTTTGGCAAGCTTGCCTTTATATCTCCTACTGGGAGACCCGGCCACCAGCACCATGACCTTGTATCCCACTCAGTCACATTATCCTGACACTGAGCCAACCAGTCCTTGCTCTATCCTGATAATGCCGAGCGATTGGCTAGGAAGCGATAAGTATCAATTTTTAAGTCATTGATTTGACTTGACCAGGGTTCAAACCCACAAACCCATGGGCTCGGATCCCCCGATCTCCCAAAATAGGAGATGGACGCTCAACTCATTCGGCCATCCCATCTGGTCCTGCTTCACTATATGTGGGACTGGAGCATGCGCAGAAATCAAACGCACTAATCACCTCGCTAAGCATGATTTCATGGCTGCTTATCACTTCTATACCAGACGGGATGACCGAATGAGTTGACCGTCTGTCTCCCATTTTTGTACTTCATGGGATTCAAACCGGTTTATTCAAACCCAGGTCGAGTCAAACCGCGGACTTACAAATGTATACTTGTCGCTACCTAGCCTGGCGGTCGGCATTAATATGATAGGTGAAGGAACGATGGAATGAGGAAGACCAATTGTCTGCAATTTAAGTTTTATGAGCTTAAATAAATAATGAACAAATTTTAAAATATACATATACAGATAAATATAATATATATATATGAAGTGGGCAAGAATATAATCGAGCTGTGGCCAGTGCGGGCTTGGGTCAAGCAACCCGCATATGGAAAGCCAAGTCGAACCAGCATTGGCCATCAAATGCGGGGAAGGGTTCGCTGCTGTAACTTGTTGCTAAGAGACGCTACTCTCCTAGCAATGTACAAGGTTCGAGCCGTCGGGCCCGGACCCATCAGACGTGTTTCATTAGTGCTCTGATGTTTTAGACAAAATTTAGGCTTCAAATACAGTACTTGGGAATATTTTAACTCTAAAAGAAGGAAGGGGAAGTATCTATTCATACTAACGACGTTTGAAGAGATTAGATGGTGTTGGTAGAAACAGAAATAAAGTTGTGAGCTCTTAAAATGTGATTGAAACGTTCCTGGCATTCCTTACTCTTTGTGAATTGGTCCCTTATTACACTAACCGCTATGCTTAACTCCCTAATACTGGTTCATTATTATATCTAGTACCAAGGGCCTTCTGCCCAGATGAGGGAATAATGAAGACCTCCCCGTATGTAGCCTAACCCTCTCCTCAGGACTAGTAACCACCTTCTTAACTCAAACCAGAATAATAATTGGTAATATCTCAGGTGTTTATAAATGACAGCGGCAGCGGAGTACACCGGCAGCCTTAGTTCTGAATAATAGTAATTATTACACATCGAATGCGGGAGGCGGAGGGGGGTAGAGCCCATAGGCGTGTAGCATATAGGCTGTCAGCACTTGGGCCGGAATTAATTCAACAAAAACAATCCAATGGTGACGTGAAGGAGAGGCAGTGGCGGCCAGCGGCAGGAGCAGGAAATCAACAGCATAATAATGGAATCAAACAGATTAGAATGGTTAAATATATATAATCGAAAGGAAATGAGAGACAAGAAACTAGACTTGGTTTGGGTTGAGTTTATTTTCTCTAGTAGGGAAAATATATGCCCTACCGATAACAATTTGAAGTGAGAGCCGGGATACTGTTGGAGTCAGTTCCCAGGTGGCGTGAAGCAGAGAGTGCCAAAATTAAGATGTATTGTGAAGCGACACGTGCCAGGAAAGGGAGACTGGAAAACATTAGGGACTATTCTTTATTTATATTCACGTAATACATTTTATAGCACATATATCAGATATGCTCACAATTGATCAGCAGGAAATACAATTTGATGCTTAAGCAGCTGTCACACATCACTGGATTAGGGAAAACGGACAGAAACCAAACAAACATTCACAAAACTAGGAACGGATGCTGCCGGATTGGCGTCTATGGTTCTTGTCCGGTTTGAGTTTGTTTCGTCCGTCGGCTGTCCGTTGGCTGTCCATTTCATGTGCGTTTAATGTCCGTTTCATGTCCGTTTCATGTCCGTTTCATGTCCATTTCATGTCCGTTCATAGACCTGATGTCACAATACTTTGACACATTTTAATACATTTTGATACTTACTATACAATTCTGTCTGTTGCTCAATTCGGTGATGTGTGACAGTCGCTTTATTGATGCAGGTACCATATCTGTACAGGACTTATGTTGAGATATGATTTTTCTCATAGTCATAGTATACAACAAGGGAACCGGGTGCGTTGGCCTAATCGCAAGAGCGCGGCCATTGCGTGCGGAAGGTACGGAGTTCGGCTCCCGGTCGTGTCCAAGCAATGACTTAAAAATTGATACTAGTCGTTTCCTAGCCTGGCACTGGGCATTAATAGCATAGGACAAGGACTGGTTAGCTCAGTGTCAGGATAATGTAATTGAGGGGGATATCGGGTCATGGTGCCAGTGGGGCAGCACTATAAAATCACCATGAGTGTGCACTGTCACACGTCGGTACCCATCCTGATATGACCTTAGAAGTTGCTAGGACGTAAGATAACAACAAACAAACTACAACAAGGGATATTGACGATTATTAATTAGTGAAACAGAGCCAGCTCTGCTTTCTAATCTCATCTGTGAACAGTACCCAGAAGGGTTGAGGAACTGGAGGTGGGGCGTGGGTGTGGGTGTGGGTGTGGGTGTGGGGTGTGGGTGGATAGAAAAGTCTTATCCGAACAAGTCAGGAACTGGACTTAATAGGCAAGTAAAGTAATTGCACCACATCGTTTGAATGGATAGCGATCACAGCGCTCTGTTAACGGATATTAAACCCTCTGGTGTTAAAAACTGGTATTTAGATTGCCATAGCTTTTCCATTATTGGTGGTCGGGCCACGATAGCACAAACTACTGAATCAAGCTTAGCGAATGCAATTATTTTAAGACACATTGGTTTATTTGTTGTTTTATGTCCTAGGAACATCTAAAGGTCATATCAGGATGGGTACCGACTTGTGACAGTGCGCAATCATGGCAACTTTATAGTGCTGCCCCATGGGGAGACCAGGCCACCAGCACCATGACCTGATATCCCACTCAGTCACATTATCCTGACACTGAGCCAACCAGTCCTTGTCCTATCCTAATAATGCCAAGCGCCAGGCTAGGAAGCAACAAGTACCAATTTTTAAGTCATCAGTTTGACTCGACCCATGTTCGAACCAACGATCCCACGAGCTACCAACACAGGAGACGGACGAAGATACGTTGGATTCATGCCGCTCTCATACCATACCAGTTGCTCTCATACCATGTCTATGTGGTGTGGGAGGTTAAAAATCCCTTGGGTCGGTAAAAGTGTAGGCTCAGGCTTTCTATCGACAAACTGTCTAATGGTGAAAACAAGTCTATTCATGCATATCCATAATAGGCAGCATAAATCTTCAAGAAAAAAAAAAAAATGCCACACAAAGAGAGGAACTTTGTGCCTGGAACACTATTCAAAGCCACACTTATTGTCATTCTGAGGATTACGTCTAAACCATTACGCCACATATGTTCCCTGATGCAATCACGCTATCTTCAAATGGTTTAAGCTCATTAGTTGCTCAAGGATTATGATTACATACTAACAGTAACAACTAATATACTTTTTGGGGGGGGGGGTAAATTAATTTTATTCATGTAAATCTTTTGTCAGCGCCATATCACTGGCCTTCCGGCTGTAAGTGTTACAGGTATCTTGGTATTTACGCAAATGTTCACATGGTTTATAACGTGTCTTGAAATGTGAAGTAGATTCTGAAATTAAAGTGTACACAATGCAGTAAGGAAGTATGAAGTACATTAAATCATTTATATATGAGCCTGTCTCAAAAATTGATAACTCTTTTTTTTTTGTCCACGTAATGATTGACACAAAATAGCACAGAAACGGTTACACTGAACACACAAGGGCATTTGGTTCAAATCAATATGTATTCTATTGGGATTATGAAACACCATAAATCAGTTTATCCCAAGCAAATGCATAAGCAGATATTATGTTGATTGTTACAATGGACAAAGTTTTGTCCCAAATTACTTAGCACTTTTTTGAGACAGCCTCATATATGTATACATATATATATATATACACACTTTTATTTTAAATGATTAACTTATTAAATATTTGAAAAGTCCAAACATGTCAAATTAATGTTGGCATTCATGCCAAAACTCTGAAACCGTAGGGTTCAGCAGTAACAGATTCTATTAAATTGCCTCAGTATTCCCTTTTATGTGGTGATCAAATGGTTAATGAATGCACCAGTATCTAAGTTAAATATGTAGAATCAAATCTAGATCAGTGTCTTGGTTTTGAAAATGTTATGTTTGTATCGGATTGTGCAGCTTTAACAGACAAAATGGAGAACACCTTCATCTTGAATCCAGTTCGTAGCTTTCTCGTTTTGATATTGATATTTATATCTAGGTGACGACTGAACTGTATTATATTAACGCAGACCATTTCATGTGGCATCCCCACTTAAGCTTTCCAGAGGTGAGTGATTTACAGACACTAGAGCTATGATTAGTTAATAAATATGCCGTAGATGGCGCCACAATACAGCTGTAGTATGTCGAACACAAGCAAATTGGCATAGAAAAAATAACATGATATATCCAGCTCTGACTATCAACATTATATGTTAAGCACCGTTTAGTTCCTTCTTCTCTCGCATGGCGCCACCTGTTCAGACATAGAAACAATATAGTAAAAAGTATTCTTATCCGTTATTTATATTCACATAATGCGTTATACAGTATATATGATGTGTAACGTATTATGCAAGGATAAAGGTGCGGAAGGGAATTACTTATTTATACATCATTGCGCCGATTATCCCATGTTCCGCCTCCTCGACCTCACTCTCATGACCGGTAGCGGCGCCACCAGTTCTTCCGTCCATACCGAACCCGGCAAACTGTCACTTGCATCGGAGGATTTGTCGTATTTATGTCTGCATAGGCGGCCCACATCTCATGGGTGTGTACAATTAGATACATATAAACACATATTTAGACCAAACTGAGCACCTTATGAAATGTATATATACAGATGTTTATATATGAAGAGTTCAGGTGCAAAACCCTGTAAATGCACAAAACGCGAAAAACTTCGGAAAAACATTGGAATCAAATTAATGTTGTTACATTCCTACTTTGTTGTTCATTGATCCACAATCATGTCATCACAAGAAAAGTGGATTTAGTGAGAATGAAAATTATTCCCTGGTAAAAATCTTTTAGTTTGGTTAAATTTCTTAATTGGCATTTACGGGGTTTTGCGCGTGAACTCTTCACACACACATATATATATATATATATATATATATATATATATATATGTGTGTGTGTATATATATATATACACACATACATATGCTACCGCACGGGTGGAAAGTCCCACCACGCAGAGGAGGGGGGCGGAGCATCCTGGTACCTGCCCCCCCCCACCTGTGTGTGGGGGGGGGTGGGAGGACCACTACAGAGCTTATTACATGCGATAAACGAAAGGTTTGTCGACCTCCCAGCTCTGTCCTTCCTTGTAGACCCTATGCTTTAAACTCACGTTGCACCTATAACCACGTGATTCCTGACGACTAAACTTTTTTTTTTTGTTTGGTCCATTAGTTGTTTAAGCAGTGGAAATTTCAGTCATAGACAACTGGTCTTCCTCATTCCACTGCTGGTCGATAGAAAGCCCGAGCCTATACTTTTATCGACCCAAGGGATTTTTAACATCCCACACCACATAGACATGGTATGAGAGCAACTGGCCTTTGATGACGCCGTAAGTTATACACAGCGGTGGAAATCCAAATTGGCAGAGCTGGGGGCATGGGGAATCGAACTGCCGACCCTCAGATTAGGAGTCTGACCTAGAAAAAAGTCAGACACTCTAACCACTCCGCCACAGAGAACGCCACTTGGTTGGGTTCTTGCCATACATTTGTTTCTAATGTAAATTGCATTGAAATTGTCCTAGAAAATATTTTGCACTCGATAAAATACCACTTCTTATACCATGGTGTGTGTAATCACCACCTCCCCCCCTCGCCCCCACCCCCTACCACCACCTTCTGCCGTCTAGACAGTAGCTGCGCCCCAATGTGCTAGCTCTCACCTAAAGTCCTTCCTCAGGAACCAGCGGAATACCAGTGGCGCCCCCGTGGACAAATAAGGAACTATATCCCTGTAATGCCTAATATATCGATATAGCGAATGGTAGACAGGAAGTGTGAACACTTATTTGTCTCTCTCTTTTTTTTTGCTTTGGGGTACATTAGTTGTCCCAAGCAGGGGAAATCCCAGTCACAGACAACTGGTCTTCCCCACTCCACTGCTGGTCGATAGAAAGCCCGAGCCTACACTTTTACCGACCCAAGGGATTTTTAACCTCCCACACCACATAGACATGGTATGAGAGCAACCGGCCTTTGATGACGCTGTAAGTTATACACAGCGGTGGAAATCCAAATTGGCAGAGCTGGGGGCTGGCGAGTATTGCTTAGCTAACCTTAGAGGAAACTGACAGAGAAATGGTGCCTCGTGTATATTCCCGTTATATTATGTGATCTATAATGGATAACGGATATGAGTATAAATTGTAGGGGAACAATGTGTTATTATTATTCCTCCCTATGCACTTGACCAGACGGATGGCCTAATGAGCTGAGCGTCCGTCTCCCGTTTTGATAGATCGTGGGATTCGAACCCACGGATTCGAACCCTGGTCGATTCAAAGCGATGACTTAACAATTGATACTTGTCGCTTCCTAGCCAGGTGCTTGGCATCATTAGGATAGGGCAAGGACTGGTTGGCTCAGTGTCAGGATAATGCGACTGAGTGGGATATCAGGTCATTGTGCTGGTGACCTAGTCTTACAATGGGGCAGAACTATAAAGTTGCCATGAGTGTGCACTGTCACAAATCAGGTACCCGTCCTGATATGACCTTAGATGTTGCTAGGATGTAAACCAACAACAACAAACAATATATCCAGCAATATATCCAGGTCCTATAAACTCCATTGGACTTGAGAAGGTGGCGGCCATTGGTTAGGTGTTCTGCATCTGTCTCTATGTTAAAAGACTGCAGAAGACTGTCTCTGCTGAAGGTTACAGAGGCGCCACCTAATGGAGAAACTATTTAGGCTTCAGTCACACAATGGCTTGCGACCACTTTGCAACCAAAAGCTGGTGACCTCTTTGCGACCAAAGCAAACAAAAATGGGGGAAAAACAATGGTCGGCGATTGGTTGGTGATCGATCTGTGACCAGTGAGTGACCGGTCAGCGAGTGTCTTGGTCGCAAGGAGGCTTTTGCTGCAGCACCTGCAACTACCTTGTGACCATAATGGTCAGCCAGAGGTCGCTCTGCGAGCACTTTGCGACCACACCTTTTTTGGTGGTCGCAATGTTGTTGTAAAGTGGTCAATACATAAACACCCAAGACACTCACTTACTCTTTATATTGAGTTGTGGGTTTGGGAAATAAAGCTTATCAACTCTAATATAGGTTTTATGTACAAATTTTAAAAAGATTCTGTAAGTAGACATAGGCCTGGTTAATTCTCAGCTGACGAAGTATCAATTTTTGTTAGTCATTTTTACAAAATAGGCCCTGAAAATCTGCCTGAAAGTAGACAAACTACACCCCACTTATGACCTACACAAAAGAACTAAAGTAAAGCTACTAGAAAACAGAAGGATAATCCACCTAAAAACATTAGCATATGGATATAGCCAAGACATTAAGCATCTAACCCAACCACTAAGGGACACCAGAGCAAGCAAGGCACCACTACTAAGGCAGACCAGAAGCCAGATCAAAGCCCATGAAAGGAGCACACTGGAAATGGCCGCCAAGGCATGGAATGCGCAAACGGTGAAAGAAAGACAAATCCCTGACCTAAAAACATACAAAAAATATCTGTGCAAAATAAAAACTGGGAACCCCAACTGAATTGTACCCCAAGGGGGCAGGTGATATATCACGGCCCACCAACTGGACAGCCCAGTGCGGGATAACCGGAAATATAAAAGCCAGATAACATATCCAACAACAATATAAATCAAATCAAATTCAAACAAACATAACTCAACCACCTATTATGTACAGGCCTATGGACATGTAAATAAAATAGGCTAGTATAGAATTAAGTAGAAAAAAGCGGAAAACTCTTCCCAAGAAAACCCCAAAACACTAACATAGAACCCTAAGAAAACAACTAACATAGTAATAAGAATAGAACAAAAATTCAATGCCAAGAGGGCCCAAAAAAACTAACATAGGCTACTAAACGTACCAACAGATCTATCTGCTACTGAAATGAGGCAATCAAATAACTTACCAGCAGCTTCTGCTTGGTAAGACAACACCAACACTACAGCTGGCCAGCATTGAAACCAAGCCTGGATACCCAGGCTTACATGCTATGGACAGTATAAATATAGCCTCAATAAAAAAAAAAAAAATTTAAAGTCATTGCTTTGATCTGGTCGGGTTTCAAACCTACAACTTCCCATATGGGAAACCCACGAGCGCTTTGACCAATTCAGCCATCCCATTCTGTTATAATTGATTGGTTGGTTGTTGGTGTTTTACATCCTGGCAACACAAACGAACCGGGTGCGGTGGCCTAATTGGTAGAGCACGGGCCTCGCGTGGGGGAGATCGGGAGGTTGGTTCCTGGTCAAGTCAAACCAATGACTTTAAAATTGATACTCATCGCTTCCTAGCCAGGCCCTTGGCATTAATAGGATAAGGGCAAGGACTGGTTGGCTCAATGTCAGGATAATGTGACTGAGTGGTACATCAGGTCATGGTGCTGGCGACGTGATATCCCAATGGAGAAGCACTATAAAGTCGCCATGAGTGTGCACTGTCACAAGTTGGTGACCCGTACTGATATGACATTAGATGTTTCCAGGGCATAAAACTCCAACAAACAACCAACCAACCTATTCTTGTTATATATTTTTTTTCTTTGTTTACTGTTCAATTTAATCTTGCAGACCTGCATGTGCAATGCAGTTAGTTATCTAGCAGAATACAGCGGCTTTGTAGTTCCTCCGTGGTCGACCTAGATGGCGCCACCTGGATCTCACAGCTGACAGGCGATCTCATGAATATGGATGAAGCTCCATCACGTTAGCAGTCGCCGAGACACGGCCTAAGCGTGTAGACACAGGCTCGAAGGGTGGGGGTGGGGGGTGCGGGGCGATAGTCGGGGGGCTGGTTAGGGGAGGGGGGGGGGGGTGGTTACATCAGACATGCAATGGCGAATAGTTCAGACCTTCTCTACAGTCAGCCATTGAAGGATTCATACCCATATTGACATATCAAATTCCACGACTTTACAGGACCTTTAAGGACCTTTCACTGCAAAATTCCACGATGTTTTAAAAATGTTTATTATATTAAAGTACCCCGAAACACTGCTGTATTCTTCCGTTGATTGACTGTGCAAGATGTGAAGTGTAAATAGGCATACAAAGTAAAGATGGACATATGTATAGTTGTATGATCAAAATCAAGAGGCAGGATAACAAACCCACAAAAATCACTTTAAATGCAAATATCTTTGAGTAATGACTAGAGAACATATGTGCCTAAACCCCCAGATATTTATTATTAAAAAGAAATTGAAGCTTGACAAAATATGGTCACGATTTTCCATTTTCCAGGATTTTCAAAGATTTTAGACAAATTCTAGGATTTTCCAAGTCTGGAATCCTGAATTGTGCATATTACTTCGGTAATATGGGTAATTCAGGACCGAGTCGGAGCTGCTCCTCACTCCCCCGCTCCTCTCCCTCCCCTCCCCTCTCCTCTACCTGACCCGCCTCCCTACAGGTGGCAACACCGCTTCCCTCCCCTACTTCCCCACTACCCTGCAGATGGCGCCACTACCGACTCACGACCGGGAACCAGCATCTCTGACCTCATTCCTCCCCCCGCCCCTACACTGCCCTGCGCCTTCCACTCACCCCACTTCTCACCAGACACCGCACCGACAACACCCTCCAACTTCACCGCCCACCCACCCAACAACACAAAGGGTTGAGGCCCGGGTCGCGACCGAGAAAACACTACCTCGCCCTACCCTACTGACCTCCTTCCTACCTCCCTACCCCCCTCCTACGCCTCCCACACACTCCCCTCCCCTACCTCCTCACCACCCTCCCCCTACATCTTATAATCACATGCCTCTTACCTCTCCACATACCTGATGTACCCCTTATTCTCTCATTGTTCATCTCCACTCCACCGATAACCCGTTATATGTACCTGATTACCGATCACCGACACTCAGTATTGATCACCTAATGATCTGATCGACCTCTGTAACTGAACGATTATTACCCACTGATCATGCCTTAATAATGTCCTGTTCTATTGTTTTATAACTCCTGATTACCGTTTACCGACATGACAATATTGATTATCGATTAACTGACTCACATTGTTCTCAACTGCTCTGATTGTTACTTGACCATTGCCTGCCTTGTATTACTATGCTCTACTTCGAACTCCAATAAAGTTCCATCTTATAGCTCCGTCTCGTGTCGTGAATTATCAAATTCTATGACTTTCCAGGGTTCCAAGAACCCAAACAAACCTTGTAGTGGGAAAAGTATTCATGAGCTATTTATATCTAGATATGGATAAATATCTATATATATGACATGGAGCATCACTGGGTAGCATTCCATTGCATTAAAATGCTAACAATAAGCAATCCTGATGTAACAGAATAATTTGCATAATTATTTAATGTACTATTCAGTTAATACATACTTCCTGACATACACAATATGAGTGCTTTTATTTCCTAGACTTGACATATCATTCTGTGTTTTGTGTTTTTCTCCCATTCGCAGCCATCTTGAATGCCATTGATTAATCACCACTTGTCTAAAAAATATTGTTGTATTTTTAATCAAGTTAGTAATGATATAATTGAATTGCTAATGTGAGAATACCTACAATTATAAACACTTTTGCATTGCTCTTATGTCTGGTTGAAAACATATATTCCCACAGAAATACGACAGTCATTTTGGACGCCATCTTGATTTTGGATAGTTCTGTTTAATCAGTTAGCAAACGTTTTCATTGGATTCCCTGGGTGTGAAAACCTATATTTAGACACTTTAGTCTGAGTTCTATGATGTGTGATTCCAAAGATATGATAAAAATGAAAATGGTGGCCATCTTGGACGCCACCTTGAATTCCCAGGTTGGCTCAAGGAGGATTTCCGGTGACTTGTTATATGATATTTGTCATACTTGTTGGTATCTTTCCTGAAATGTTCAGCTTGTTACCAATTTGTTCCAGGTGATATACTTATGTTCCTGGCCTAATCCCACTATAGCAAACATTGACACCTAAATTAATGTTGTTGTTTTTGGAGTTTTATGTCCTGGCAACATCTAACTCTAAGGTTATATCATGACAGGCTAAATATATTAAATTCATTATTGAAGTTGCATAGTTTGATGGTGTTTAGTTTCTGTCATAATATATATCATTTCTGTCATATATATAGTATAGTTATACGAGTCTTACCTTGGTACAGATGATGGATAACTGTTGTTTTACCGAGGTATAAGCCTCGGATAGATGTGGGCTAGGGAGAGGTAAGCACGTCCGGTACCAGCAATCTTAACCTACTTATTGAGGATAAAAATGACTTTCAAACAATGGATACTATTACTTTACCGAAAAGGTACACCAACGGAATAGATGTGGCAGGGTGTGGCGGGAGGGCCCTAGCCCACATCTATCCGAGGCTTATACCTCGGTAAAACAACAGTTATCCATCATCTGTACCAAGGTAAGACTCGTATAACTATACTATTTTACCTCGGTAAACAGCCTCAGGCTAGCCTCAGGCTAGGGAGACCTTTACATAATTCATTTTTATCCTTAATATCATTCTTTCTTATTATTATAACATTCTAAATTTTTGTTCTCACCTATTCTTGTTAGTTGGCGAGAAGACGCTTTGCAACGCCGGTAGGCTTTTCTAGTCGTTTATTATAATGTTTTGCAAACGACTTAGCCGTCTTCCAGCCTGCATGCGCTAGTATTCTTTTCACAGAAATACCAAGCACCCGTGCCTTGGAGACCATGGCTCCTCTAGTTGAGTGGGAAGAGTATTTACTCGTATCCACTCCAGCCAATTTCAACACCGTAATTGTCCATCTGGCAAGTGTGTCTCGTGAAATCGCCTTATGTGGCTTTATAAAGCTCACTAATAGTTGTTGTGATGCACGTAAATCCTTTGTCTTGTATATATAAGCCCGTATGGCCGACACAACACATAATTTCCGATCATTCGGAAAACAGTCTAAGTGAACCGTTGATAAAGGGTCACCTAACGTGTTCGATTTAAGCAATTTTTCTAAATCAAACGTAGCTTGTTGCTTGTCTATTTCTAATCCAGTTAAGGATAAAGCAACAATCGTCTGTCCTCTGTGTCCGGTTACTAACAATAACAGGACCGCGACCTTAAAACCTAACTGTTTTATATCTAACCACGAGTTGTGAGGCCAAGCCTGAAACAACTTAAATACTATAGAAACATCCCAAAACCGACTATACTTTGGTTTTGGAGGATTCCTTTGATAAATTGAACGAAGTAAATAACAAATAACATGATGTTTTCCAACTGTTTCGCCATCAATTCTAGGTAATATAATTGATAACGCACACCTCGCCGCATTAATCGATCCAAAGGAAAGTCCTTCATCCTCTAGAGAACGAAGAAACCGAGCTACTTGTGAAATCTTTGGATTTGTTGGCTTAACTTTCATTAACAAACAATGTACACCCCATTTCTTTAAATAGGTTGTATACATTTTGACAGTTCCTGGCCTCCAGGCATCCGATACTATCCTATCCTCAGTAATTCTGTCCAATCCAAATTGCTGTAGCTGCTTCCTTAGAAAAGGAATGCCAATAGGGGCGTCGTTGACACGTCGCCGTGAACCACTAGCGGTCCGTGGTGCGTCAGATTCCCGAGTTTTCTTGGGAATCGTATACGATCTTTTGCCAGTTGTGAAACTGCTGGCAGCCAAGGTTGCGTGTCCCAATCGGGCACCACCAGTATCGCATGTGTCCCTTCCAAGCCGATTTTTCTCACTACTCGGCTGATAATGCTAAATGGTGGGAAAATATAAAAATAATTATTTTCCCAGGTAATAGCAAACGCATCTACTTTCCAAGCATCCGGTTCAGGATGCCAAGAAACATAACAGGGTAACTTGTTATTATTTCGTGATGCAAATAAGTCAACTTCAGGTGTACCCCATTTTTCACAAACGAAGTTAAACAAATGTGTAGAGAGAGACCACTCTAAATGGTCATGGAAATTTCTACTTTTATAATCTGCAAGTGTATTTTGTGACCCTGGAATATGCGCTACAGTCAGCCAGACTTGTTGAGCCTGTGCCCAGTTCCAAATCAGTTTAGATAACTGATTGCAAGACTTTGATTTGGTTCCACCCATGTTACGAATATATGCCATGGCAGTAGTATTATCAGTTAGTATTCTAACCTGTGATTTATTTATCTTTACTAAACTACGTAAGCCCAGATAAATAGCACGCAATTCTAGTGCATTAATATAGTCTGATTTTTCATCATCAAGCCATCTACCTCCTGTTGTGACCCCATCTCGATGAGCTCCCCAACCTTCTAACGAAGCATCAGTAGTAATTACTGTATTAGGTTCCGCCATGCGGATTGGATTTGGTGAACTTGCTATATGTTGCATCCACCATCCAATATCCTGTAACCCTTCTTGCGAAATAAACATCTTTCGCTCAAAATTGCCTTTAGTTCGTGTTAACGCTAAATTTTTATCTATTTCTAGCGACTTAATATGGGCCTTCCCATATAACACAGCAGGTGCATATGAGGTCATTATGCCAATAAGAACAGCAACCTGTCTAATTTTTGGCTTTGATAACTTAATAAGCTGAGTCGCTGTAGTCATAAACTTAATTAGTTTTTGTTCTGTTATCGACACTGTAAGGGACTGTGTATCCAGAATAAACCCTAAACATTTGAGTTGTTTTGTTGGTTTAAACACTGACTTTTGTTGATGTACATAAAACCCCAATTTAGTGAGTAATGCACATAAATCCAAAACTGCATTCACACAACCAATTTGTGTTGATGCTATAATAAAAGAATCATCTATGTATGGAAACATTATATGACCCTTCCTCGCCATTACCGAGAAAACAGGTTTAAGCAATTTAGTAAATAAACGTGGCGCACAAGCTAAGCCATTCGGCATACAGGTAAACTCATAGAGTTGGTTATCCCAAATAAATCGAAGAAATTTTCGGTATTGTTCCATTATGGGAAGCGTATAATATGCATCCTGTAAATCAACACTAGCCATCCACGCATCTGGTGTAATCAGATCCCGTGCCGTATCTAGAGAGAACATTTTAAAATGTCGATATTCCACCCTTTTATTAAGGATTGTTAAATCCAGGATCATTCGAACATCACCATTAGGCTTCGGTCTCGAGAAAATGTTTGAAATAAACTGTCCTGAACAGTGTGTCACTTTTTGTATAATTCCTTTCTCAAAGAATTTATGTACCTGTTTAGTTAGTGCGTCTCGTTCAACTGGTTGAATGTTATATGGAAAAGGTATTATACTTTGTACAGGAATTTGTGTAAAGGGAATTTGAACACCCCTAACTATTTCTATAATTTCTTGGTCACTAGTAATTTTGTGCCACTCAGAAATATGATTACTAATATTACCAGCCACAAAGTTGCTTACAGTTTGTGTGTTTTTAGAGGCTGCAGGGACTTGTAAAGTTTGTGTTTGGACCTCTACTTGGACCCGCCCCTGGGGAAAGGTCTCGACGAGTTGAACCCTCGACCTATTGGCCGTGCGGTGTTGTCGGTCCAGCCTGGGCGAGCGCCCCGGCCCCGAAACCCTTGACCGAAGTTTGAACTCGGTCTGGTTCCTCTGGTGAACCGTCGTGGACGAAAATCCCTCGTGACTTTTGAAACGAGGAACTTCCTGTTTCTTCTTGCCATCCATGTTTTTGCCACTCTTGGCTGCAGTCTCTACCTCTTTATAGAGGTATTGTAGTTGACCGCCAAACATCTTGGTATTATCTAAAGGTTTCCTTTAATCGGCTCTGGAGCAAGATAGAGCGTAAACTCCTTCCCCTCATTATCGGTAACCTTCTTAGAGCGAGCCACTTCTTTGCCAGCATCTGTGCAAACTGACTTGAAGACATTTTCATATCTTCGAAACGACAGGTAATTACCTGCCGCCGCTAGTACTGCAATGCCTTTGTCCATTGTCTTAGCCAAAGACGAGAACTTATTTTCACTCTGCATCCTATTAGCCACAGGAACAATAGCTGTTAGGGTAGCCAACACTGCCTTATGCACTGTGTGCAACACATCCTCAAACTTCTTACGGTCATCCGTCATATTGACATCCCGATCCATTTCTTTAATGATGGAGTTGGGAACACCCTTTATGCCTGTTAACTCATCTCCTAACTTGGAGATAACCTCCGCCGGTTTGAACGTGCGAAAATGACCATTCACGGTCTCGCGCATAAGCGTAGTGGTTTTAACCCGCTTAGCCTTTGGCTTCTCCACCTTCTTAGCCACTTTAGTGCCAATGTCCGCATAGACCCCTTCATATACGGTGTCTGAGTCTGATTCCGTAGAAGTAGACTCAGTGGACGACTCAGAAGAAGAATATTTCCTCTTCCTCTTCTTCTTTTTGGACTTAGTCTTCCGCTTTTTGCGCAAACCAGACTCTGCCCGCTCCTTGGTGAATTCATCACCCGAAGAAATCACCTGTTTCTTCTTCTTCCTCCGTTTAGGAGAAGGAGGAGGAGGAGCCTTAAGCTCCACCGCCGAGTCTGTGTCCAAGAAATCCTCAAATGAATCCTCTTGGACACTCGGCCTACGCCGCTTCCGAGACACAGGCGATTTGGCAGTCAAGATGTGGCTTTCCAATCTTGCAAAGCGAGCCTCCCAATCTGGAGGCGCAGGCACATCAGGCACTGCGTCCTCGTCCGGGTCGGAGAGGATATGCGCCCGGGGCTGTGTCGACGGCCCTGCCGACAACACGGGTGAGGAGTCGTACTCCTCGTCCACTCCACTCGGAACACGCCCCTCGGCTGCTGCTGCACCGCGCTTACTCCGCTTCGTGGCCATCGGGAACTGAAACAAACATTTTTGATCAGTCCCGGTATATATATATGTCACAATATGGTTGTTTCAAACTCATTTGGACATCTATTGGTGTTAAAGAACGTGTTTATACCGTTATAACACAGGCGTAATAAGCTAAATTTGTGCGTGGGTTGTGGGTCAAGCCCAAACCTTACGCGGGGTCGGGACCAGTGTATCGGCCCGCCCATCCCTCTGTTCCGCACACTTCTCCCACCTGTGACTACTACGTCAACAAGTTGGAGAAAATGCTACGAAACTCGGAGAAACGCCTGAAAAAGTTTTGTCTAGGGGAGTCTATAAAAGAAACCCAGGAGCATCTCCAACATTACTCTCTATTAGAGTACGAGAGAATTTCCACATGAGATAGGGCGAAACCCACATCTCTACCCATAGTCACACGGTGACCCGGGTGTTGACATAACCGCTAATGACCGGTTTGGTTCCTTCGCGAAACCCACTCGAGTGTTCTATCCTTGGTTGTTTATAACCAAATAACTCGTCCAAATTGGACCAACGAAAGTCTAAACTTTCCATATTGATGCTCTAATGCATCATAATTAAGCTAACCACAGTTTTTATTATACTTACTGCGTATTTGCTTGTATGTAGACTAATTTTGCCGGAGCAACCCAACGACACGTTATCCAGTCGTGAGTTGTATATGCTAATTGCTGGTACCGGACGTGCTTACCTCTCCCTAGCCTGAGGCTAGCCTGAGGCTGTTTACCGAGGTAAAATATATATATATGGATATTGATGAGCCTCTTATCACGTTGTAAAATATTCCTACATTTTAGGTCTGGTTCATAAATAAATAATAGCTTAAAAAAATTCTAAAATATCTCCTTTTCATAAAACTCATATGTGAAGCATTAAGAAAACTGTTTTAATCATATTTAAATCATCCAGTTATTTCTATAAAGTCATTATAATAATATTCCAATTATATAAGTACCACTATAAAACCTCTCTAATAATACCTAATTAATTCTATCATGTTGGTAACTACATATGCATAATATTCAAACCAAGTTGTGAAACCATGGTATATTATGTATATTAAGTGAAGTGATAATTAATATCAGATTGTTCTAAGGTTCTACATCAAATATAACCACTGGAGATAAGAACTCTGGAAAAGTATTACCGTATTGGTATATTTATATGTATTACTGAATTGGAGTCTGTTGGTATTATATATTGTATAAAGGGAGGTAAATGCTGAAAATAAGGCCAGCATATACAGAGACATGGACAATCTCTAAGAAAATGTACAAACGTTTAGCAGCATTTGAGATGTGGACTTATCGAAGGATGATGAAAATATCATGGACAAAGAAGATCACCAACAAAGAAGTTCTCAGAAAAATTAAAAATAAGAAAAGCTTGTTTGCCACTATACAGACAAAGAAACTTATTATTTTGGCCACATCATTCGTCAGAGTTCAATATACCGTACATTGTTGGAAGGGAAGGTGAATGGCAGCAGAGGGAGAGGGAGACCAAGAACATCATGGTTTACAAATATTTCACAGTGGACAGGCTTGAATTATTCACAGTCTATCAGAACAGCACAACATCGGGACAAGTGGAGAACCATTGCATCCAACCCTCGACTAGAGGATGGAACTATTGATTGATTGATACAGTTGCTGCAGACTGTGGTTTCTTCACCCAGACAAATAGTCTGTGAAGAATGCCACAGAATGGGTACAATAATTAAAACTGAGTTGTGCGTGCCTGTTATGGTATGATTTACAGGTGCCAGTATCTGAGGGAGGGTTAGCACACAGGTGATAATGCATGGGGGTTGTGGGTGTGTGTGTGTGTGTGTGAGTCTTTGCAGGACCTGCCAAAGCCAGGTGTCAGGCTGGAGGTGGGAGGTGGAGTGTGTGTGTGTGTGTGGCGAGCCCTCCCTTCCCCACCTGGTGGCAGTTTGCTGAACTAAAGATGATAAAATATGTAATTCTTAAAGTATGGCATGTAGAAACTCCTACTATTTTGGAGTTGTCCCAATCTAAGGGACTGGTGACCACGGGTGTTATGTAAATATAAATAGGTTTGATACTCCCATATAAGTGTGATTGCTGAACTTGATGGAAAAATATGTATCTGACTTGGGGTGGGTGGGTTGCCCCCCCCCCACCCCTTTACCCAGATGGGGGGAGGGGGCTGGTGGGAGTGGTGGGGGTCCACCCACTCCCACCCTGCCTCCCCCCACCACTGACTGGAGGAGTTCAGCCAATGAAATGCCATGTTAGTGTCTCTGACTGAGGAGACTCCCAGCAACTGTGTACCTGTATTTTGAATGTGTTCCATCTGAATAAAAGAGCTGGGCAGGGGGTGTGGCAGACAGATGACCTGGAGACAGCACAGCAGGAGGAGCCAGCCACCCCTCCCTACTAGAGTTTACCACACTTAATTTCTGTTGGGTTACTATTTCTTGGAACTGATATAGTAAGCAGATATAGTAAGCAGATATAGTAAGCATATATAGTAAGCGTATCAATGCTTGAGTAATATCATACTTTAGTGCTTCCCGGCCTCCACACACAGAAGGTAGGGTTCTATTTCCTATAAAGATTCTAGCTGTGTGACATAAGAGACTATGTGGAAAATATGATAACACATAGTGCCCAAGATTACGACTTGATGTTCATATGTAAGAGACAGTTAATGTTTAGTGAAATGTTCCCTCTATGCACCAGTAAGAGTGCAAGTGGAGGGGAAGGACATTTTTAATATATGTTTATTGTAACTGTCTGCAACTACCTGTTACCACAGGGCCAATGGGCAAGCACACCCAGCCATCCTACATACATTATGGACACCACCTACAGCTGGGGTTGAGTGACAGCTGCCCCTATTAGGGCATCGCCCCCCCCACCCCCCACCCCCCCAGGCTATAGAGGGTCTCTGATTGGCTGGCTGTGGGAGGCCCAGTCACCTGCACCCCTTGCACCTGACACACAGACCTCACTCTGATATATATTATTCTTGATTCACTTCTTGTCAGAGACTCTTGAAAGAGACTCTGAGCTCGGCACTCTGGCAGGATACACTCTTCTCTTGTCCACTCTGTCTGAGGCTCCACTTTCTATACACAAACTAGCAGAAGCTATTCAAAAGGCACTGAGTTGTGTGCAACAACCATGGGTTCAATAGGCTGTAGGCACTGATTCTTATACACACACTAACAAGAGTAATGAGGATCTGTGTGGACAGTAGGTAAGGAGTGAGGGTGATAGGTCGCTAGTAGGTGAACAGGAGTTGATGCCAATAAAGCACAACTTCTTCACTGTCAATCTTGCGTGACTTGTCTTCCCTTTCTTCCCTATGAGTTTGTTTGAGAGGGGCATCAGGTGGGAATTGACAGACAGTTGTCAGAACGCACCTGGGGAGAGTAAGTGATATCTTCGGACTCTGATTAATTGTATTATCACTTTGTTTATATACATGTTGACGCATTCTCTCAAGTTAGAGAGGTTGTATTTGCTCAGCGAAGCATTTTGGCACCCACTGTAGGTACGACCGTTTTTTACACATTATGCAATTCGTTAGTTATAATAATAATAATAAAATATTTATTTCCATATGATCAATGTATATTTATATCAGTAATTTGTTCACATAATGAAGGAGAAAGCAGAAGTACAATACTTATGAAGTGCTTTCCCCATTTAAAAATAACACATATACATTACTTACACCTTCATCTCACTGCATTAACAAACAAAACAAACAAATATCGCATGTGTGAA
Source organism: Branchipolynoe longqiensis (assembly GCA_030323885.1). Taxonomy (NCBI): domain Eukaryota; kingdom Metazoa; phylum Annelida; class Polychaeta; order Phyllodocida; family Polynoidae; genus Branchipolynoe; species Branchipolynoe longqiensis. The sequence goes on along the minus strand of CM059190.1, from coordinate 32,486,751 downwards.
GTCAAATAATATATTTGAAGAATCTCTAGACTATATCAGAATCAGTGGCCCTATTAACTAGAGGGAAAATACGAGACGGCTTCCAGCAAGCTGGGCCCAGTGTTATAGGATAATTTGTAGGCAGTAGCAGCACAGAAGCCTGATCTAGAGTTTAATCAAAAGCTTTTGCGTTGACAAAGGGGGCGTTTTCACATCGCATATGGATTTATAAAATGATCATACAGACCTCTTCTGAACAGAACCTATTAATACTGTTTAAATCACTGACGGCTGCGGAAACGTCGCAAAATTATGTCTGAAACAGATTATTGAGTATTCAGTCATAACGGAAACTGTTTGATATAATCAGTGTTTTAACCCAGAGTATTGACTCGCAAATAATAGCGATATAGAAAGTGCTGATTGATGCCCTGGTCACATACACGTTAGTGGACGTAGTTGAACGTAGGTGAACGTAGTGGAGGCTAATGTGGGTCAAATGTGGTGTAAGTATGTTAAACTACGTTGAAATACGTTAAGGTACTACAGGTTTTGGTATGGATAAATATGTTACGGTACGGATAAATATTGTCATGGGGGTGATGAAAATGGGAAATACTGCGCCTAGAGCGGGACTCGAACCCACATCTCTTTGCATTCCAGGCCAGTGTGCTAACCATTACACCACCTAGGCTCCCTGATATCAACACACTCCCCACGCCTACCTGTCTATGTGGTTACTTGCCTGAGAGGTCAGTGCAGACCACTACACTCGTCCCCCTGCAATTGTAAGTCTTGTAATGCTTACAATTACATACATACAGGCAATGCACTTACACATACATACACAGGGTAGGTTCAACGACCATACATCGCAAAGCTTGTACAGGATCCTGATCACGGCAACCAGTGTCATGGGGGTGATGAAAATGGGAAATACTGCGCCTAGAGCGGGACTCGAACCCACATCTCTTTGCATTCCAGGCCAGTGTGCTAACCATTACACCACCTAGGCTCCCTGATATCAACACACTCCCCACGCCTACCTGTCTATGTGGTTACTTGCCTGAGAGGTCAGTGCAGACCACTACAATATGTTATGGTACGGATAAATATGTTATGGTATGGATAAATACATTACAGCATGGATGCGGGTACGTTCAACTACTTTCAACCCATAAAGAGTGCAATAGGAGAAAAAGGAGAAAATAGGACATTTTTAATATATATAGTATAGTTATACGAGTCTTACCTTGGTACAGATGATGGATAACTGTTGTTTTACCGAGGTATAAGCCTCGGATAGATGTGGGCTAGGGAGAGGTAAGCACGTCCGGTACCAGCAATCTTAACCTACTTATTGAGGATAAAAATGACTTTCAAACAATGGATACTATTACTTTACCGAAAAGGTACACCAACGGAATAGATGTGGCAGGGTGTGGCGGGAGGGCCCTAGCCCACATCTATCCGAGGCTTATACCTCGGTAAAACAACAGTTATCCATCATCTGTACCAAGGTAAGACTCGTATAACTATACTATTTTACCTCGGTAAACAGCCTCAGGCTAGCCTCAGGCTAGGGAGACCTTTACATAATTCATTTTTATCCTTAATATCATTCTTTCTTATTATTATAACATTCTAAATTTTTGTTCTCACCTATTCTTGTTAGTTGGCGAGAAGACGCTTTGCAACGCCGGTAGGCTTTTCTAGTCGTTTATTATAATGTTTTGCAAACGACTTAGCCGTCTTCCAGCCTGCATGCGCTAGTATTCTTTTCACAGAAATACCAAGCACCCGTGCCTTGGAGACCATAGCTCCTCTAGTTGAGTGGGAAGAGTATTTACTCGTATCCACTCCAGCCAATTTCAACACCGTAATTGTCCATCTGGCAAGTGTGTCTCGTGAAATCGCCTTATGTGGCTTTATAAAAGCTCACTAATAGTTGTTGTGATGCACGTAAATCCTTTGTCTTG